>VWZP01003416.1:518087-756823 GCA_013396995.1 Dicaeum eximium
TAATGCAAACCGCAGCTATTCTCTTGTCCCAACCTTATTGGTTTAAAAGCAACAACTGCAATGAGGCTTGCGCGCTCTGAAGTCAGCTTTCCTGCGCGGGCGAAACGCAGCCGGGGCTGCCGCGCTCCGCCGCGGAAACTGCGCGCCCCTGGCCCCCGGCCGCCCCCCCCGCCCCCCGCCCCGCCGACAGGGGCCCCCTTCCTTGCACCTTCCGCAGCCTCACCCCAGAAAAACTCCTGAAAATCCCTCGGGTCCCTCCTCATTTAGAAAGTTGAACTGTCCGTAGATGCGTCCCGTCTTGTAAACTGGGTTTAAACTAAAGCCGTCCTAATAGAATAACTGGAATTACACCAACATTGTATCAATGAGAGAAGCTAAATAGGGATACTCATAGAGGCTCTTAAGCATACGACCAGCATGCACGTCCGGACATGCCGTTTTGATTGGATATCTAACAGATTTGTTCTCAAATATCTGAGATTCTTGCAACCTTGTAAAGAAAGGGTCTGCTAAAACTATTTAAGCTAGCCTTCTCCAATTTAAGGGTATTTATTAAATAAAATATCTGGAACTTTTAGATTGGTTTAAACCACTTAAACCATTAAGTATCTGTATGCCTAAAAACAGTTGTAAATTTAGTCAAATCCGTATTTTAATTTTTACTAATTACTTACTAAAGTTTTAAAATTTGAAACTGTATAAAGGCCGTTTCCACAGACTGCATAAATGTTTCCAAAGAAGGGAGAGATGGTTGCACAGAGTTAAATTTGTGCATTAAGTAACCTTAGCTTTTACCAATCAATAGGTAATTAAGTAATTTAATTAGTAAGCCATTAAACTGAAATGGATTTATGATGCTTTTCTATTTCAGAACTTTTAGTTGCTCATAATTAAAAAAGAAAAACTCTTTCAAAAATACATACATTATGTTAAAAAAACATTATAACATACAGAGTAACTAAATTTGACCAGCATTCTCTAGAGCATTTCCACTATGCAGACAGTATCTTTCACTTCATGTAACGCTAATTTTTCTACACTTTTTTTTCCGTGTGCATAGTCCAAATATGATGAGGAAAACAGCGTAACGATTTGTAGTACCAAAAAAGAAGTCTTCATACCACACCAGGTCTAAAGTACTAAATTTTAAAAAACCAAAACAAAACCAAAAATCAACAACCCCCCCCAACTTTATACTGTATAAAGAGATTGAAACAGAACTTTTTTTCTATTTGAAAAACCTGTGGTTATTCACTGCTAATATATCCTTACCTTCAATTAACTAATCTGTGAATGAAAGCAATACTTCTAGAGGAGAAATATCTTCTGGCTACTACATTCCAGTAAGTGAGACATGATTTTGAAGCAAGTACATTGGGAATACTTCAGGAAAGCAGATCGGTTTGCAAAGCTACAAGTCAACCTCGAGCTGCAAATGCACCTAGGATTTCATTTTGTGCAGCGGAGAAAAGGGATCTCGGGACAGTCACGCACCATATATGGGAACCCAGGTCAAAATAAGCAGCTTTCCATTGGGCCCGTCTGCGGAGCCAGCACAAACACAATCCCATCACTTCTTCAGAGTCACAAACCGCATCTCATGCCAAGAAAACTATTTATCGTGTTCTATATTAAACTGTGAAGGAAATACAAATTACTTATTATGGAGTCACGCAGTTTCGTCAGGTAAAAGTCACTGAAACCCTGAAACACGAGGCTATCCAATCACTCTGAACTATATGCTTTTTTGGAACAGTCGCGATTTTCTGGAAAATGCTTACCAGTGAATTCTTTACCAGTGTTAATAAGATCATTTTTTAAAAGCCCTACCCAATCTGATATAAAGATACATCTTGCTTCACTGACTGTAGGAGCTACATCTATTAAAAGAATAATATCAGGCAAACACTTTAACAAAGCAGCTCATTTTTTTTCTGGAAGAACTCAAAATATATCATATTGTTGTTGTGAGGTACAATCTGACACTGGAAAATGTAACTCAAAACCCTTTCTCAAAAATAGTGATACTTAAATGATGCTATGGAAATAAAAAATTATTTATATATAAGACTGTGACTTCAATGATGCATGCAAATTTTAGCATAAATCTATTTCATTTTATTATTGAAAAAAAAAAAAACCAAAACCAAATAGCACATATGTATGAATAAATTTTAGTATTTTAAATGTAAAGGTGACTGAAACAGGTTTATTGTTGTTTAGTTTGTAGGCCCTACTGGGAGTTATATCTAAGTAATAACTTCAGGAGTGTGCCCAGTCTCTGTATTTAATTAAAGTAAGACTGATCCCCACACACACGTACAGAGCTTGGTGATGTGAGGATAAACATGGGATAAATTACACAGAGGCTAAGATGATCAGAAAAAGGGTGTTGACGATGCACTGCAAGAAAAGAATCAGCTTTGAATTTTTAATCTCTTCTGTAGTATGGCATGTAGGCAGTATGGGAACTGAAGCCATATAGATGATCTAGATGGGGGATATGAGATAAAGTAGGGTCCTCTGTGTTTATACAGCCATTAAACAGTGCCTTAAAGTTCCTTATCTGATGTCTGAAGATTGGACTTCAGATCAGTGTATATCATTACCCCGTGATAGGGTCTAACCTATGAACTCATCCTACAGCTGATACTGTGGACCAGATCCTCATTTGGTTTGAGTGAGTGCAGTTCTTTTTATTTCAATAGGTAATCTAATTATGACAGCTGAGGACTGCACCGATTTGAAACCTACTTGAAAGAGGTTTGTTTACTTATCTTTTGGGGTTTGTTCTTCCCAGTAACTTCATACCAAATCAGTGCAGGGTGGGTTGTTGGTCACTGGCACCCAACATCATTTTCAAACCACAATTGCACTAACACTGGGTTTGGAACAGAGATTTCAGTGGGATTTGCATATGTTTACATCATGCCTAAATTTGCCCTGATTCTGCATTCCCATTAATGCAGCTGGCATCTCAAGAGTCCTAAGAAGTAAAGGACCAGGCCTATTACATAACATCAAATGCACAACGAGCTACTGGGTATATTATTACAACCATTACTCATGCAATATGGTTTTAACTTCACATGCAGTGTCACACACTTGTTTTAGCACAAGTAAAATGGGTCCATCTGGAACACAACAATTACTGGGCGCTTAGGTGCCACGATTACAGACGTTCTGGTAATTAAGAAAAATCAGATGTAAGATGGATATGGAACAGTGGGATGTTCATATGTTTGTCTCCAAGTAGGAAATACTACTGAAATATTTAATATCAGCAATAGGCCTAGGAAGACCACACTTCACTAAAGCAAAAGATGTATCCCATTGCTCCTGAAAGCCACCACCTGGCTCTTCCCATAACAACTGCAGTGCAACGTCAGAACCCTCTGAAGCAGCAATATCCCTCCTATGCCTCCATACAAGTTTTATCTTACACACAGCAGCTGTTGCCTAGAGACATCCCTGGCTGGAACAGAAGTTTGCAGCATTTGACAGGAGCCCATATTGTCTCATGCTACTCATGTGAGCAAAAGCAGGAAGACCTTGGGAAATACAAACAGTAAAAGTGACAGAAATCAACCATTTGAAGTGTTCTGTCCAAAAATTATCAGTGTGCCTAAGAAGAATAATTTAATTCTATTCCTTCAAGATATGTTGGATAAGATTAATACTGAACTAAGGTGTGTAATGTGTTATAAGAAAAGGTATGTGCTGTTAACTATCATCCTTAGCCGAAACACATATGAACTGCTGGCCCCAGTTTGCTAGTTTGCATGCAATTGTAGTTGGTTTTGATCCATCACTTCAGTACAAATTACAGAACCATTTAGTATAATTCAAAATAAGAAATAGTGATCTTTATTAATCTTAAGTAGATGCTGCTTTAGCTTTTTGAATGAATGCATGACTTACATATGATTGTGAAATAGTTGACAGCTATAATACAAACAAATGCAGAGACTGCCCATAGAAGAAGCATTCAAAGTCTATTTTGAAAGCCAATACCTCAGTTTATCTCAATTTTTCACTCTCTAACGTGAAAGTATGCTTGCTTTTTTAGTAGATTTCTTGCATCTTAAAAGCATCATGTTAAAGGCAGGAAAAATTGTGTGTATATATATATATTTACAAGCACCAGTAGTGTAAATTATATATATACTCAGTACTCTAAAAGCAAAATAAAAAAATAGTTTGGCAGGGTGAAGGAAAGGTTTCCTAGGTGAATGTAAATTTTAAATGTATCTAAATATCTAATAAAATATCTAATAGATAAATAAAAATTAGATAAATTAAAATTAGATAAATATCTAATTTTAAATGTATACTGTACTATAATACTGTACTAATACCAAAAATACCTTTGGGTATTTTTTAACACCCTACATTACTTGTCTCTTCTAGAAATCTCATGAAGGGAATGATTGGCACACAAAAATACTGAAAAGCATTAGTCTCCAGATCATCTGAAGTAGATGTTCTACCCAAAAGTTATGGCTTTTCCCTAAAGACTGAGACACCAGCTCTGTGACATCCTGAGGGCATAGCTCTGAGATCTACTTCAGGTTTAAGAGTAATGGAGCTTTTCCAACTACAACAGTCTTCATTTCAGCAATGTCCCAGCTATTAAATTGAACTATAGAAAATTGCCTTCCATTTTCCAATAAAGTTCAAGAGTTTTACAGGAGGACTTTTAATACTGTCTGCGTACCTAAGAAGCAGTGGAGTGTTGCTTTTATTTGTTACAAAAAACCTCTGCTCAAAAGATACATAAACGTATAACTATTTATAAGAGAAGTCCTGCTGAAGACAACAAAGGTGTGGCTGAAGAAAGTTATTTGAACAATTATCTGTTTACAAGATAGGGGGTGAAATTAAAGGAGTAAATTGCAATCTGTGAGCTTCCTTAAGAAAGAGCTAATTTTTTTAATTGACATTCAGGCTTTTACTCCGGCTCAGCATGGAAACATTACTGCCTAAAATTTGAAAATAATCATCCTTCACTGTAATATGTGAATAATAATTTGCTTATAAAAATGAACAAGTCAAATCAAATGCACCACTGATGATGAGAAGCAGCTTGCTAGCATTCTAACAGGTGATAAAAGCTATAAAAAGTAGTTCCTCAGAAGACTGGCTTGCAGGAAGAGCACACTACAAATGAGAGATTACCAGTGAGCTGACAAAATAATCAAGTCCTGTTGTTCTGTAAAGACTATAAAACACATCATTTCACATACATGCCATTTTTCCATAGTTCATCCTCCCACAACTGTTTAGGCCTTCCTCATCTTTCATTTAGTGCTACTAGAATAAAGGTAGAACTTACAAACCATTGCAAATTTTTTTTCACAGCAATAACTTACATTTTTGCCAGTGATATAAATACAGTGCAGTGTATGATATGAGTCAGCTCAGTAATACTAGACTGTCTTTTTTCCAACTTTTTCCCACTAATATGAACAAAACCAGTTTTGTCAGCACCTCCTATAAGGTGAAAAAGAAGATGGAAAGTTCCTCTTTGTTTTTCAACTCTGAATTAAAGTCATACTCAGAATACTTTACTCTGCAAGAAAAAGATGTATGTTCACTAACCGCAGAAACAATAGGCTTATTTGTTGTAAATTCCATTTTATTATTATTTCCTAAATGCATTTTGTATTTTTTTTTCTGGAGTGTTATTCATGTCACTGTTCAACAGCAGATGGAGCAGTGGATCATTACTGTATTTTAGTTATTTGTGTCAATTATTACATAATTTTCAGCTACTGACATAAAGCTGCCAAAAAAACCCTAAAAATATTATATAGACAAAATAATTATTGATTAAAGCATTTAGTATTAGAAAGAAAATTGAAAGAACAGCAACCCAGGCTCACTTGGACAAATTATTAAGACAAACCTGCATTTATGACTAATCTAAGTGACTCTTAAACACACATTCAAATTACAAACCTTGCGTTAGCTGAATGCAGTGAATATGTACATTCTTAACTTTGAAACATTCAGTCACACAAATTTTTCTTTTGGTGGTCTGGAACAATGAAGTATCTTCTAAAAGCGACATACATAAATATTCCCCATTGTGGGCCTTGTAATGAAAAAGACAAAGGGGAAGTCTAGGTTAAAATAATCCTGTGATTAATTTTATACTTGCAATGATGTTTTTCCCAGAAACTGGTTTTAAGTAATTTAAGACAATAAATTCTTCTAAACCTTACAGTAATAATACCATGAGCATCATTTGTTCAGCAGAAGCTAGATTCTCAAATATGTGTAACCACCTTAAATTAAGGATTTAGTCAAAGGTGATCATCCAAACCCTCATCCTCAGGGGAGAGAGAGACACTTCCAGTCGATGCAGGGAACCCAATTTTGAGGTGTCCCCTCCCTGTAGACACAGATGATGGAGTTTAGCTACTCTCAGGTTTTGGCAGCTACAGCTGCCCCAAGAATCCAGACTTTGTTGAACCCAACATATAATATATATATAACAGTATAATTTCCCTTAGAATCAACTGGGTCTAAATAGTAATTGTATTCACAGAAGTTTCAAAATAGAGCATTTGGGTCTATTTTGAAACTTCATATAATTACTAACTCAGACTGCCAATATTTGTTGTTACAAATCAAGGCCAGAGGAAAACTTTTCAGATGGCTTCAAAGACCCAGCTCTCATCTCCAAGCCCAGCTCCCTCCCCCGCTTCCTTCCAGCAGCATTAACTTTTTCTCTGCAATCTCACAAAAAGGAAAAAGAGTAACCTCTAAAGCTGTTTTAGACTGAAGGTCAGAATTCAAAGGATTGGTAACTTTATCCAGGGAGCCTTGCAATCACATTGCTATTGGAAACACACCCAGAAGCACCAGCACTCGAGATGTTTTTATTAAGCAATGTCAATGGGTACGAAATTTGAAGGTTGGTGCATTGGGGATTTTTTTTTTCCATAGTGTAAGGTTTATCAAGACTCATATTTGCAAGAGATCAAATTGCTTTCCGCCACTGAATTTTAGTTTAACGTTCTCTCAGGTAAGGAAACTGGGCTCTGTTTTACATGCTAATGAAAACAGCAGCTTTGGTTTGTTTATCTAAATACTTAAAGAGAGGCACCTCTTGCAGCCAAAATGTAAACAAAGCTAAAACTCTTTTTACTGCTTGGATACTTCCAGGCTACCAATACAGATTTTTTTTTTTTTAAATTAAGGGCCTTATACAGATTTTCTATATATATATATATCCTGCTTCAAAATCTACCTTTCTGCAGAAATATTTAATTCTTAAACCAATTATTCATAATTACACCTACACTTTGAGCCACAAACACAAGATGACAGATCTCTTTCAAACCTGGGCTGAAGGGGAAAAAAATCACAGAGAACAGTCAGAAATTTTGTCCCTGCAAACCTATCACTAATTTAGAGGGAAATAGGTTAAAACAAGGATTTCAAGTGAATTTCACAAGAGTTAAGAGCAAGCAAAATTGTGATTCCAGTATCTAAAAACCATATCTTATACCTTGCCCCTCTGTCTTGTACCACATCTGCATGCCTAAAGAGCAAAGCACTCATGTCCACCCAAGCTACTCACCTGAGGAAGTTCTGAAAATGCATCTTTAGGGATGCCCTGCCTTCCACAATGCAGGAATCTCCACACACAACTACCTCCATTAATCAATGTTGCTAAACTGTGCCCAGACAAATGAAAATGCATCTTGCACTGGTTGCCAGTTTATGGGCTGAGAGACAGCACGGGTGCTGCACACTGGGCAGAGGCAGAATGCTTTTCCTGCAGTGGTTCCAGAAGAATGCAATATCATAAAGAGAGCAGGACACAGAGCTACACACAACAGCAGACAACTGCATGAAGAACTTGAAACAAAGCTGAGTAACCTTGTTTTAACTCTTAAAATTGCAGTCTGTCTGCTATCAGTATAAGGAATGTGTTGAGTGCAACTCAGAAATGCTTATTTGCCTTTGGTGAATCTAGTGCCCCTCTAATCACAAGCCAGGTATTTTTTTGTAACCAGGCTGATTTTTAATAGCTCTTTTGGAAAGCACAAAAGCCTACATCAGAGACACCTTGGAAAATTTAGTAGTTTTAGTAGCCTGGAAATGCATTAACTTGAAATATATTCCATCAATGTACTCCACAACAGATGACTGGTTATTGAAAAAACCCAAAATTATACTTTTGGAGACTGAATGCTGCATGTGATGCCTTATGGTACCTGGGACACAAGGCTTTAATTGCCCTGGCTGAGGACACCTCCTGCTCCACCAAGCCCCAATGGACTCTGGCCATGCACTAAAGCATCCCCTGCAGCCACTGAAGAAGTGCTTACCCACCCCTCAAGCCTCCAGAATGAAGGCTCCCCCTCCTGAACGTGAATCTGTATCTAGAATGGTTTTGAATTCAGAAATAGTCTCAGTAACTGTGTGGTGGTCTCAGGAACAGTTGAAAATGGGAAATCCAAGGGATGGAGAGTGGCTGCCCCTCAGCTGGCTCTTGCTCCTCTGTAAAACCCAAAAAAGCTGCCACAAAGTGGCAATGATAGCCCTAGAGTGCATTTCTCTCCTCCAATCTATTTTCTCATAAAATACTCATAATTTTCAGATGTGTTTGTTTGTTTGGTTGGTTGGTTGGTTGGTTTTGTTTTTTTTTAAGGAGAAAACACTCTTAATATATTCACCTCCAAAATATTATAAAATATTGTGTATGCATGTCTAAAGGTTGAATTAAAACAGAATCAGCATCACAGTAACTGGCCTCAGGCAAATGTGACATACCAAGCACAGCAGGAGGCTTATACAAATCTTTCTCTACTAGCTGATAAATTACAGGATTTGCCTCTTGTTTTTCTGGTCAGTAAGTAAATAATAGTATATAGTTATGCAGCTTGCATACTAAATATTTTTACATCAAGGTAGTATGGAGTTGCCTAAAATTTTTTTTACCATCTGATGAACGTGCAGGACGAAATGCATTTGAGCAGGTCCTCCATTACAAAGTTAGTGTCAACCAGGGCTGGGCTCTGCTTCAGCCCGGGCCACTGCCCTGCAGCCCAGCCCAAAGGTGGACTGTGGTGCCCCTCAGTTGTCCTCCTGACCTCAAGAGGGCCATGTACTGCTGGCTGGGGTCTATCCTCACAGCCCAGGTTGCTGGAAACAGGTCTAGTTATCTCATCATGTCTGGATGCCAGAGGTTCACCGAGACACTAGTTCCTCAAAATTTGAATGGGTAAAACAAAATTACTTGAAATGAATGGCAATGAGAAAATAGCTGTAAGTTAATATGCAATAAAAATGCTTCCTATTAATTTAGTGAGAGAAGTAGACTTTAGACAGAGTAGACTTTGAAGAGTAGACTCTTCAAATAAGAGGTTTGAAGGCTTCTGTTTATATTTGGTTTAGAAATTCATGACTGAAGAAAAAAACAATAAATCACAAAGATTTAAGGGATTGGTTTGAGACACCGATTTGACAAATCTTTACACTCACCTGAACTTGCTTGTAACTTTGCGAGACATAAGTTTTTCTGGTGTAATAAAACTGCACTACACAGCTTAGTGATACCTGCTGAATTTCCAACTTTAGTACTGTTTAAGCACGTGTAGCTCTTCTCTTGCTAGAAAGATCCATGGATAATGCCAATAAATCTTCCCTCAAATAGCTAAGAACTAATAGCAATACAAAGTATTTGCAATCAGAAAGCAGTGATGTCATCTAACAGTCAATAAACATGGAAGTACATGGGCAGACATCAGTGGAAATGTGATAACCTAATATGTAATAAAAATAGTGATAGCCAGACTTCATGAGATTTCCACATAGGTGTCATGTGCTCAGGGGAGTGACATTTAATATCTCCTTTAGTATATGACAATGTGTTTCTTTCCTTCCATCCCAGAAGAACTAATAAGCCACGGCATCCTTCCCTGCCTAATATCAAATGCCATGCTATCCAAATTAACACCTCCATAGGGTTGAAACAAGTAAATCCAGTAAATTTTCATAACTTGAATTGATCTTGGATTAGCTCCATGATTTGAAAATCCCAAAGAATGTACTTCTGAAATGTGCAAATGGATTCACAAAATAACAATCAAAAAAAGAAAAAAAGATTGAAGTCCTGACTTCCTCCAAGTCTGAAAAACATAAATACTGATTTATCATTTGAAGTTTGTTTGGTTTCCTCACCTGCCTGGAATTACAACTCTAATTTCATTAGCTGAATACTGCCGAATGCATTCCAATCATCTTTTCATAACTGAACCCTGAAAGACTTATTCATTTCCTCACTCTTGATCACCTTATCTGATTATTTCTCCATTTACATAATTCCTTGCTAGCTCTGGAAATTACTTTTCAGAAAACATTTATCAGAGAAGCCAAGGCTTTGTCCAACACACTGGTGTCTCACCCCTAAGCTTGTTAGAAGTGCCTTCCTAGGAGTTTGTCCTCCCACACAGGGGTGACTGCCCTATGGTGTGACAGACGCTTACTTCCCTCCTCTTGACTCTGAAGATAAGAAAAAGGAGTGGATGTATTTATTAGATCATTTCTGTGTTCACCCTCTTGTCTCTCTTGATCTGAACCCCTGAAGTAAGAATCACTGATATTCTGAATTATACTGGCGGTGAGGACGCTCCTGCGGCACCACGAGCTGCATGGCTCAAGGTTTTGCTCTCCAGCTGTTCATGAGCTGCCAGCAACAGCTGAGGATGCCCACACTCACCTTGCACCATTTCCAGCTCTCACAATTTACTGTTTCATTACTCAATTTTCACAGTTTGTCTTTCTTTACACAAGCCAGTTAAACTCTCTTTCTCTGGGGCAATGCCCACATGTATTTGCCAGGGGAATTTATTCTCTTATATATTCTATAGGATCAAGAAGGTGTTTCTATTTCGTTTGTGACATATAGGGGATCACTCTCTCTGACACTGATCAATTTGTTATGTATTTCTCCTTACCCCTCTAACTATCCCTACACTGCATCTTGCTAGGAAGGGTGTGAGACTCTTGGTCCTGCTGGAGATGTGTTTTTTTCTTTTTTGAGTTTGGGGTCTTGGGAAGGAATTTTGTTGCTTCACAACTTCAGCAGTCGAGGATCTTTGGGTTAAAGCTATGTTATACAAAGAGAAAGCAAAACATTTATTTTCTCTGATTTTTTGCATCCAGCATTCAGTCTATAGGGCTGAGAAATTAAGATGAAATGACAAAGCTCGTGACAGACTAATTGGTGATGGAATTATTTGGTGGAAGATTGCTGCTTGGTTTGACAAGACTTCAAAATGTGAAAACCTCTTGGTTTTCAATAGACATAGACAGGGAAAGCTGCAGAATACCCACTTTTCATGCCAGATTTTTTAAGGCTATATTGATTCAGAATTATTCTCATTTTACAGGTACTGTCATTTTTTTGACCTGCTGCATCTGTCCTGGGAAAACCAAGGTGGTACAGCAATATACTAACAGCTGAAATTAGTTCTGCAGCTCTGGAGTTTTGGAGGGGATGCAGAGACCATATGATATTTGTTTCCAGACATAACCGCTTCATCTTTCATTCTTTCCCTGAGCTGAACTGACAATCAGAAACCACGAGCTTTGCTTTGGATTTATGATGTTGAATGAAAGCCCAGAGGATAATAAAATTAACACCATTCATGACTTAATTAATGATAAGTACCATGTGTCTTTTACTAAGCCAGCAGTAACTGGACACAGGACGGAGTGGATAGATGGGTTCTGAAGCAAATGCAGAGCCCTTTCCTTTTACCTCCTACACCTTTCTGATATCACCCTGCACTGCAGGTACAGTCTTCAGAATACAAAGAATTAGTTTAACCCAAAATTGAGATCAAATTAAGACTCTGGATACATTACCAGAAGGTTGTTTGATATCTGGTAATCTCATTGACATAAACATCTCATCTAGAGTGATGCAATAATCTGTATTTTGGGGGGTTTTATACATACATGAGAGCAAAGATTTTAAATATATTTGCTAAATGTACAAGCAAATTTAGTTACTTCATTAGAAAGTAAATTTAAAAATATTTCCTTTCTAAATAATTGCTGAAACAGTTTTGTGTTTAGCTACTTCATTCATATGTATTTTTTATTTCTGGAAAAAAGTGGAGTTTATGTCAATAATTAAAAACATGCAAAATTATGTGATCACTTTGTATTTACACTGGCTTTTGCTTCATCGCCTGCATAATCTGATTGCATAAAAACACCCAGGGAAATTTTCAAAGTGGTGCATAGAGACTACATTATGCAGTTCTTATTAATTTGAATGAGTCACATGGTTATGTTGTCACACTCTAATTTGAAAATTTCCCTCCTGCTTTCCACCATCTAAAATAACTGTCTAAATAAATGTCTAATGGCATGCACTGTCTGCATGTCCCACTCTGCAATCTATAAATACAGAAGGGACAAAGAGTCTTTTCATACAGATACTTCAGGATGCTCCATTAGCATTTTATACTCAGAAGAAAAAGTCTCCAGACTAATGAGAGTTTCTCTGTTCCTCATGCTGCTCCTAATCCTCATCTCTAAGGATATTTCCATTAAGATTTTTGCTGAAACGCCTTTTAGATGCATAGAGTACCAGTATCCTGGGAACTTCTAAAATTAAAAGTACAATTACAAAAAAAAAAATAAAAAGAAAAAAAAAAGGATCAAAAGAACCACTAAAACTAGAGTAAGAGATAATCAACCTGTAACCCATCAAGCAGTCTGAGAAACTGTGCTTTGACATTCCTGCCCCAGAAGCTAATGACAGCAAGTATAAATGAAAGATTTTTGCATTTGACTATAATTGAACTTTCCCCACAATGTGCCAGGAAGGTCAGCCAGGGTATTTTAGAGCAAGGCTGTGAGTAGAGAGAATTACAGGCTTAGAGTTACTTACAGGGCCTTGCCAGAGATTCCCTCTGTTTTATAGCTCACAGGCTTCAATTTTCACAGTTGCTGCTTCTAACCAGTTTTTTTTTTACATCCCCTGAAAACCAGGAGTGGGGGAAGGGAGGAGTTCTTTCCTGACACCCAGTGGGGATCCAGTGCCCACGGAGGCAGAGGCATTGGGCATGGCAGGAGCAGGAGCAGGAGCAGAGCTGGCTCAAAGCAGCACCTGGAACCAGGCTGGAATCTGGTGGTGGAGCAGCTGCAATGGGTTTGGAGCTTCCGTGCTGGGAAACTTGAAGAGAGGATCATGGGGTGGCTTAAGCAAAGAGAATCAAGTGGCAGGGAAGAAGGAGAGGTTTGCTGATGAGGTTGGTGTAGCTCTGGAGAGGAAAGGGTCTGGCTTTTGAGATGCAAGTTGATGAAGTTAATTCTCTGGGGTTGGAAGTCCTGAGGGTGCAATGGCTTGGGGTTGGCACAGACAGACCAGGTACCTCTTACCAACACCCCAGTCTGGGGAGAGGGACACACAAGGGGTTGTGTCACACCACAACCTTTAGGACCAAAAGGCAGCTTGCCTGCACTGGAGACCAGCATGCTTCCAACCATGCCATCATCCATACACAGCAGCCCTCTCCTAGAGTTTCACAGATGTCCACCCAAAGATACATTTGTCTTTGGCCTCTCATCAGCCAAGGACACCTCCACACAGTGTCCACAACCCATCTTTGTGTCTTCCTAAAACTTAAAGGAGTGTGACACGTGAGACTGGCCAGCTTTCTATCAGACTGGATTGAGATTTCCCAAGAAATTGAAAAGTTATTATTAGGAGACATGCAGCTAGACAGACACATACAAAGAATGTGCTTGCAAAAGCCTTTTTGCTTTAGGAAACCAGGTTACAACAAGAAACTGCCTGATCTCCATTTACAGTTCTGTTCAGCTATTTTAATGAAGTTTTTATTTTGCTGACAGGGCAACTTCATTTTACATAGAAAGACAATTCCCCAGAGGGTAAGATCTGTCAGTTGTCACACGAAAGCCTTCCAGTCCCTACCTACAAAAGCAAAACTGTACCTCAAGAAATCAAGATCGTCCTATCGAGCTGCTGAAGGAAGGAAAACAACACTACAGACAAAAAACCCTTCCCTGGTTTCATTCTGCATTGCTTCCTTTCAGGCACCAGCTATGGCTGCAATCAAGAAGTCACTTCTTATTTATATTATAGATTGTTTGATTTTTTTTTTTTAATCTTAGACCTGATGCTGTTAATAGCTGGACTGTCCTGTCTCATATGTGGGTAATATTGACTTTCTCTTCTTCACCATGTAGCAGCAGATGATAAGTAGGAGTGATGTCAATGAAGAGCATCTTTCCTCACCCATTCTTTCAGCCTACTTTGATAGCTACCAAAAAATAAAATCAAAGGCACCATAGCAATGCAGGGAAGGATGAGACCACCAGAAAAGAAGTACAAGCCAACAACAATGGACACCATGTACAAGCTCATGAATAACCTGATTTTGCACCAAGTAGGTCTTGAGAAGGCTTTGTTACACAGCCTGCTGGAATGCCTGAGGCTGTCAGCTTGTTTCAAAGCAAAAGTGAAGACTGTTGGCAACCTCAGGGCCGAAAATGGTGGGAAAAAAGCTTTGCACCAGGGAGAGGTGAAGCAAGAGTCTTTCGTCCTCACTTAATGACCTGATGCCTTGATGATTTCCAGCTAGAGTTATCTGATTTGGGAAAATTATCAATTGAGTTATCTCATTTGGGAAAATTATCAATGGTCTGTTGAAAAGGATTTTTTTCCTGAAACAAGCAAGTCTCAAATCAGGAATCTTTTCGCTTCAACTAAACGAAGTCTCTCCTATCAAAAAATATTTTAAAAGCTGTAAGAATAAAAAAGCTGAAAAGTCGTTGCATTTAGAATGTCCTAAAAAATTTACCATATCCTGCAATTTTCTGAAAACCCATGTTTTCCTCTGGTTTTAACAAGCTTTTCCTTTTTAATATATTTTCCCTTATACAACATTATTTTTACTACTATCTTAACTCCTCTGAAGAAACCTGTTTCTAGTAAAACACTTATGGAAGGGGGAAGCACTAAACAAGAAAAAAAAGGTGGAAATTTCATGCCTCTAAGTAATACTAAATTCAATCTCTTTCTTTTAAAGCATTTTTAAATTATATTAATTCAGAACCATACTAGATTGGTTCTGTCCTTTATTAATAAAGACAAGTGACCAATGATTATGACTAGAGTGGGCCATGTCATGTGTTTTCACCATCAGTGTTAAAAATAAAGTTCAAAAGCTGAACACAGCTGAAATCAGTAGATTTTAAAGATATTGATACCAATGCATTATTCTATTAATTGTGGTCTTTATTAAATGCAAAAGATAAAGGATTTTCAAGAAAGTTAAGTCTTTAACAAGCTGTAAATGAAAACCTGGCTACAAGGTTTTCATACCAGTGATGAATTCATCACTGAAATTCTATTTTTCCTCATAGATCATGTCTTTGCTCAAGTAAAACTGTCAAAACTTGTATTCAAAGTATTGAGAAGATGTATCAAAAAATCCCTGCTCCACAACATAAGCTGATTTTAGGGTTCCTGTAATGCTTCAGCATTTGTAGCTCTTAGAAAGCTCACTTTTTTCACTTGAAAAAAGAAAGGGTATCATCACATGTAAAAGGAAGAGTGGAGCATATGGAGAGTTGCAACCACAGTCAATTTGCAAACACTGAAACTTTGATGCAGTATAGGTGTAAAAATTGCATACACCTACCAGTACATCTGGACTGACTGGATAGCTATAATTTAAGCAGGTGGCTGACAGATGTCATATCTCAAGCATGCCTTTTCATGTTCATTTTTATTTTAATCTCATTTTCATGTCTCAAGTATGCATTTAAAATTATTTGCTAACATATTGTAGTGTGTAGCGTACATGATCCTTGAAGGAGATTTCAAAGCCGAGTTCAAAGCTGCCAATTGATTATACAGTGGGAAAAAAATGAGAATAACCACTGCCAATTTACCAGCCCCCAACACAGACAAAGATGGGCTGTTCCACAGCTAACTGCAGCAACAAGGTTTCAGAATGCAAAATACAGCAATCTTTGCCAAAGTTAAAATGAAGTTTTTGCTGCAACTTGATGAAAAAGATATTAAAATGCTGCTTTTAGGCTGAGAAGATGTAGATGTAACTCACCCTTTCACTATTCAAGGATTTGCAGATGGTAATCTCATTCTACTGTAATGCTGCAAAGGTTTTACTCTAGACACTATTTTTAAGCTTCATTCAGAGGTTTGGTTCTGCAGAGGAAGTGTCAGAAACCAAAAATTACTAGTTATGGTACCACCACTTGCTTCATATAAGATCTTGGTACTTTAACAGAGGAAACAACTTCTGTGTAACTACATACCAATCTTACACATGACCATATCTATCCACGTGGGAGATGAGAGGTTCTTCTGGAAAATAAGAGCTAAATTCTAAGCTGGCAAAAGCAGCATACCAAAAAAGCAAACTTAAGTTCTGAATATCATCTGGAAAGTTGTCCTGATGAATGTAATCTCCCTCACAGGAATAAAGCCATCCTATCAAACCCACTAGGGTACACTGAGATTTAATTAACTGTCCTGACTTTCAGGAAGAAAGTACCAAATAATAACAACAGGTGACATTGATAAAGTCTTAAGTACAAAATATGACTGTTTTGCCAAATACAAGCAGTACGCTTTTGTTTTTATTAACAGATGCATCATGTCTCATTCCTTCAAGATGAGGACTAAAATGCTCTATAGTAATTTGTGGGAACTTTGGGGCACATTTACTTAAATCCTCTAAAATATGCAGTCTATTTGGCCAGTGAATTTCAAAGTTAATGAAGCAAACATCCTCTTACATGCAGAAGTGAGGAAAAAAAGGAAATAAATCTTTCTGTTTGACCCCCATTCAAATCTGAACATGAAACACGAGCACTTTTAAAGCAAGACAGAATTTTGCAATGTATTAAAAGCATATGCTAAAGCCTACTGCAACTAAAAAGCCTCTTGCTCCTCACTTTATCACTGCACTGCACATGCCACCTCACAAGTGTCCATGAGCTTTTATGCACATATGATTTCTAAATGGGAAAAAAAGAAGAATCAGCTAAAAGCAATCTTATGATGACTTTGCGATTTATAAAAGAAAGCTCTTTGAAATGCTGCCCTGAGCCACAGAGAACTCCAGTTGAATAATTAATTACATATTGACACAGTCTTATAAAAGAAAAGCTCAGAGCTGTATTGACATTTACATCTTCTTCTTAATTTTCATTAGAAAATGTCATTCTGCTTGAAACAATTATTGGTAGCTCACAGTTTTTGCCTTCACATCCAAATGCTTATCAAGAAGATATGTGACTGATGATATTTTATGGTTATATGACTTAACAAGTTGCCTAAAATCTAATCTTTATTATTGTCTAGTTTATATTACAAGAACTTTAGAGTCTATAAACATGTAAGAAATTATTGTGTGTACTTAACAAGTCACAGCGTGCTACAAACATTTCTTTAAACTATTCTAATTACACTTTACATCTGAATTTTTGTGCAATTAGGAACCATCAACACACAAAATACAACCAAAATCATCATTTAAGATGACTGTCTGTGAACTTTATTAGGTAGTATGTAAAATAGAGATGCACCCAATAATTGCAAAATATGTAATGCTGTCAATGTTCTTTATTTCAAAAGGAGAGAGGATGAATTTTCATATTTCTGTTTTCCTATTACATTTGCAATTAATTGAACAAATATGGCATGCACTATTTCTGCTAGAGCTCTTCTGTTACAGTACTTCAGTTGCACTTAATAAATTGCACCTTCCATGAAAAGAAAAGGTGATGGATTGAAAAATGTTTAGCACAACCATGCATAATTGATAGGTTCCCTAGTGCAAATAAGTGTCTAATAAATAATTAAATTTAATCTCATTATAAGAGTTTTCATAATGGGATAATTTAATTAAATGAAAGCCAAAGGGTTCTTAGGGGTTGAAAGATGCTGCTGATGCTATATTTGGCTAATGGTCTGGGGATAGTGTAGTGAAGAAGGGTAATTCACATGGGTACATGCATTATTTAATGAATCCCTCTGAGATGGAGGAAAGGACAGATCAATGATAACTTGTCATTTTATCATTGCTTACAATGCACATTTAAACAACCTGGGAAATGTTAAAAACAGAGAAAGATTCTTGCAAGCCTTTGCAGTGCATCAGGGCCTCTCTCTGCCAGACAAACAGCAAACATTTTGCAATGTGCAGTTTCACTCTCATCTAGTACTGTTACTTCTTTTCCTTCTTTCAGACCAAAAATAAAAGCAAATCCTTACAAGCTTCTGTACAGTTAGGGCAAGCCTGCCCCTAAGTGAAAGTTATAATGGATACAGCATGTATATCTGATACTAAAAAATTGATAGCTGTGTCACGTGGGACCCATTAACAAGCTTTTTGAGTGGGCTGAGTTTTGAGCTTTAAGTCTCCAGAAGCACTTAGCTAGGGTAGGACACTAAAACCATACAAGTCTAAGTAGTTAGCTCATTTACAGGTGATCAGTTATGAATTAATATGAATACTGAAGGTTATATCTTCACAGATAAGACAGAAGTGTCACCTTGCACACAATAAATGTGAAAGACCCAAAAGCTAAATGGATGAGTTTGCAATCTGAACTTTCATTTTTCAACCTGTACACTCACAAGCATTCTCATTTAGAAACTTTTACCTTTACTGGTAGACCCTAAATGCAATGACCACTATAGCACTGCAGGCTTGCAGTTTGCCTGGTGGTACCAGCCATTTTTATCAGAGAAATAATAATCACTCTTTTAGAAAAACAAAGGGATACACTTGCCTAGATTTTGCCTTCTGAAGCATAAGGATTATGTAACATACATTAAAAAAAATTATTGCTGCACTTATTATCTGTTTTACCTTTGTTAGTACCCTTCTAAATCTTTCTGAATCTTAAAAGGGATTTTTCTTCTATCAGTAACACAGGCCTATTACTTGCACAAAGAAAACATTTTCTAGTATCAATGAAACAATTTTAATTTTTGTTCGGTGCTGTGCTATGAGCAGAAGTGGCAATAAGCTACACAAAATGATGCTCAAATGTCTCTAGGAGCTATGACTACAGCAGCTCACATTGCCCTACTGAATAGTTTGCATCATATTTGCCAGTTATATGAGGTCCCCCAGGAGTTCTTCACCCTTTCCTAATCTTCACCTAAATTATCTTGTCTTAAATTTGCCATCTCTCCAGTCATCCTATTTTTAGTTGATTAATAAGTACATTAATCAAAGTAATTTTATTATAGATGCTGAAGGTTTTGCATGATGAATATCAATTTTTTATTCTCCCAGACACTTTTCAATCCACATGGAAGTTTAGCAGTAACATGTTTCTTGAATTATTTCTTGTGAGAATCTAAACCTTTCTTGAAAAATCCAAGTAGACCGTATCTGTCTGGTTTTTGTTCACCTTCTCAGTGACTCACACGAAGAATGCAGAAACCTCATTGTGTCTCACACATGTTCTCTGAGGGATTTACACTTCCACACTCACTGGTTACCTCATACAAAAATACATCTCAGTGCTTTCAGTATTGTTACTCATGTTTTTTGACCACCCCCTTCTTAACCTGAACAAACACAATGCCATTTGGTTTTCTTGCTGCTGCTCTGTTATTTGGTTTAGCACCTCCTTCAGCACTGAAAACACAAACAGTTCCTCACTTTGTTTAAAAAGCAGGTGTTTAATTTTACACTAACACAAATGAATCATTCACGAGTCATTACAGAGATGTAGTGCCTCTTCCCTTCTTGACTCTTATATTTAGATTGTTACAGTTTATTAGCCTGACTGATCAATGTTTTGGCTTTTACAAAAGGAATAACTGGATGGTTTTTATTCTAGTGGGGATTTGCAAAAGGATCCTAAGAAAAATTAGCACAAAACATTTTTTGTTATTTATAAGATACCCTCTTCCATCTATTTCTTTACAAACAAAAAAAAAAACCATACATGTTTTGAGAAAATGAAAGTGGCTATGTTTTCTGTCTAAGGTGCCCAGAATTCAGTAGCCTGATTTCCATGAGAGTTAGATATTCTTGGTGTCTATGAAATGAGTTTCAGAGACAATGTACTGAAATCAAGATGTTCTTTTCTATAAATAAACTTCTTCAGGCACAGTTATCTATTTAAATATTTGTGTACATTTTATTACACATCATTCACTTCAAAGGGCTAGGAAGTAAGATCTCTGATGATTATAATCCTTCAAGAACTAATAAAGTTTTCCATCCACTTCCCATCTCCTCTAAGGAGATCTCCAGTAAAAGAGGCCTCCAGTAAACCAAGCTAAAACACACAAGGCCTTATAAAATTGAGAGTTCCCCTGTTTTATATAAAACACAGGACAAATACAGTAGTATTTTTTTTCCTTTTTCGGATTGCATTTCCACAGCGTCTTATTGGAGCATAGCTTCAATGCTGAAATATTCTGACTGGTATCCAAAGTTTAAGGCATTCGGGGCAGAGGAATTTTGGTTTTTTAAGAGTGGGACCTTCTATTTTTCTTATTAAGTTACAAAATTCATTCCCCTCATCTCTAGGAACTAGTTTTCTTATCCCAAAACCTCAGCAGACTTCTACACACGACGTTGCAATACTGATCATACCATAGATTTGAATTACAATCTGTGATTTCTACTCATTGTAGAAATCTGCTCCTGGCTTCCCAGCCTGTATGATAAAATTCCAGTAAGTCATACATGGGAAAAAATATTCAAATAAGAAATTAACATGGAGATATTCTGATGGTAATCTACCTAAGAAGTAAAATTTCTGTTTTCTTGGCTTCTTTTCTGTAAGAAAATTCCTGTCAGCCACCTAAAAGTCCAAACTTTGGCAGTCAGAGTTTTCACACTATACTCCAGTACCTGCAAAGTTTAACATTCACATGTGGCAGAGCAGTGGCTCCATGTACTGTAGAACAGTCAAATCACCACAGTACAGCATGGAAATATTGCAGCTGAGCTGCATCAGCAGCTTGTTTTCTAAGCTGATTCTACACATCAGCATCTCCTGGTGAGGAGTCAGTACCTGGCACCAGTAAATGCCTTTGTGCAGCTCTGCTCATTGCACACCTGCATTGCTGAACCCCAAAGCACAGGAACAAGGAGGCAGTAGAAGAAATACATGTGATATGGTCCTTTCAAAGGCAAACCAAAACTCATTTCTAAAACTGCATTTGTACCTTAAGTTATTGTGCATTTGGAGCTTTTTTGATTTATCTAATATTTCTTTTGAAATCTACTTCTGTGAACATAATTTTGTTGTAGTATTATCACTTCAAGAAGAAGTGAATCTCTTTTATGATGACATTGGGATAAACGGTGCAGGACCTATTAAAAATATATAAATTAAACCTGAGAATGACTTCCCAAATAAGTATATATTTTATTATTTCCACAAGTCCCATGAATCAGTATTTCAGCCTAGCTTTTATTTAAAAAACACAAGCAATAGCACATGAATTTACACTTTCAATTATTACAACTTGAAATATAGGAATTACCCTGGAGATTTTTTCCTCAGTGTATCAAACCATATCTTGTAAGTTTTTTCAGTTAAACATAAATTTAATAGGCCTCAATAAGCAAATGAAAAACCACAGTTTTACTGCCATTTCTGGACTCCTTCCTTCTGCTGTGAAGTCCTTCCCCAGTCGATTTCCATGACCTCAGTTCTCCATGAGACATACTAGTTGGCATAATGAACAACAAAACTTCAGTTATGCCGGAGAAAAAAAATCTCCTTAAAATAGAAAGAAACCAAAACATTAATATTTTTCCTGCTTGCAGTATGGGAGGGATTCCCTGGTAAAACTGGTCAAAATCTGTAGAACTTGGACTGCTTACACATTGCTAAATGAACCCTTCCCAAGGCACTGCAGGGATGCAATCAAACAAAAGTCAACTAATCAGGTCAAAGAGGAAACTTTTTGTCTATCCATCCCTTGATCCTGTTCATCAGTAGCTGTCACCAAATCCAAATTATCACAACTTTTAGCAACTTTGATATTCAGAAGGAGCTGGACATCTGCTCCTTTCCTTCCTCATGCTTTTCTGTCCCTCCATCCAGTACATCTCTCCACAGTCCCAGGTGGCAATAAACCTCCTTCAAGTCTTCCAAGGACAAGAACAAAATGCTAAACTGCTGCTCATTTCCATAAAGACAGAAATCTGTCTTTTAATCTGATTTTAAGAAATCTGTCTTTTAATCTGTCTTTTAAATCTTTTAAGGAAAAGCTTTCTATCTCTACATCTAACCAATGTAAACTGAGTCTTTACTGTAGAAACAATAAATATTGTGTGTGGGGGGGGGAAATCTAGATATCAAGCATAAAACTATCAGAGAATCTCAAGGAACTCTTTATGTTTCCTGCCAACAGTTTGTGCTGAAAATGATCTGTTGGATATATTTAATTAAGACTTTATGAAAGCCTCAGCTTCACACAAGCTACAAGTTCTCAGCTGCCCTATAAGGACAGAAACATTGGAGCCAAGCATAAAGTTGTGAGAGATGAGCCAGGCTCAAAAAATATCTGTGAATCTGGTCTTCAGATGTCTCCACCTACTCCCTTAAGTCCAGTCTTAATCCAGACACAGGAACAAAACATTCTTGAATGCAAAGTAACAAAGACAGCTAATGACAACTCCGAAATACATCCTCAGAAGGCTGAGATTCATTCATTTGCAAAAAAAAAAAAAATTCAAAGATTCATAAAAACAGATGAAACACTTTTCATGGTTTGGGTATTTTTGAGACACCTCATGTTGAAAATTAACTGTGCTAAAGAAATACAGAGCAAACCAGACAGCAGTCAATGAGCAGATGTCCTATGAGTTTTATGAAATACTAAGTAGTAGTTAAATGGTATCATCTGGTGAAGATCAGCAAAACAGAAGTTCCCTGAAGATAAACTCATGTTTCCAGTAGCTTTGTACATCTGACTTTCATTTTAAAGTTTAAAATCCCATCAAAAGGGCAGAAAGCAAAAAGGATGCCAAGACAGTATGTCCTCCTGAATAGATTAAGTGGGAACAGTAGAACAGAGGAGACCTGACCTTTGGAGGAACCAGATTACTCCTACCATGTGAAGAGTCACTCAAAACTTTTGCATGCAACACAGAGCTCTGAGTACCCACAACCTAAATATCCCTCCAAACATTTTAGTTCTTCCCAAACTGAGCCTCTGGGCACAACACTCACAACCACTCACTGATGTCACACCAACACTGGTACAGCACGGAAGGGGACGGTCCCAACAAACAAAGAAGAGGGCAAAAAATCTGGAGGACCTAAACGTGCCAACACAGAGCTGTTGAGAGTTGTTTAAAAGCTAAAATGTGGTCTTTATTTCTCAAAATAATATGTGGCTTAGCCAGTGGAATAAATCACACAAAATCTACTGAGTTTAGCAGCTAAAGGGGAACCCAATTGCAGCCTTCCAGTACCTGCAAGAAGGTCACCAAGAAAGAAAGAGCCAGGCTCTTAACACTGATTGATGCCTGGTGTGGGGATTCAGGAAAGTGGGCACAAGCTAAAACTTAAGAGTTTTGGGGTGTATAATAGGAAAATCTTTTTCAGCCTGAGGTTAAAAACTTGGGGGTCTTTCAAGTTTGGACTAGATAAAGCCCTGAGCCACTTGGTCTGGCTTTATGGATGATCTTGCTTTGAGCAGGAGGATGAATGAAGGACCTCCTGGATTGCCTTCCAAACTGAATTTTCCTATAATCCTAACATCCTAAGTTATTAACTGTTAAAACAGATAAATGGCTAAATAATTAAATATTAATTACAGAAGAATTAATGCACAAAGCAAGAACATGTAGCTCTAGTATATTGCTTAGCATTAGCCACTGCATGGTAGGCTTTCAGATTTCCCACACCACTTATTATAGAACAAATGTCTTGATAAAGCCTTACTTAGCATATATTAAAAGCTCAAAAGAAAATGGTAACAAATCTTAGTCAATAAGCCATAAATTAAATTGTCTCCCAGTAGATCTTGGCAGGTTACAGTACATTTCCATTCAGTAGGCCTTGATTGGCAGATTGTAATGATTCATATTACATTAGTAATTCATGAAAGAGTACAATATACATAATCCTAAAACTATGTTCAGACATAGTGGAGAGGGGCAGCTCCAAGAAGCTGACTATTCTTCTCCAGTCCTCACCTCCAGCTAAAACAAACAGCAGCCCACACTGTACTTCACTAACACAGTCCAACAAGTAATGAAACACAGAGCAGATAGTTTCACCATGACCTCTCTGTGCTTCTAGTTTCACTTTCCTGATGAGAAAGGAAACAGCTGGTACAGGAAAATTATCTGTATAATTTCTGGGCAGGGACAGGACCCTCACTACCTACTAAGGATTTAGGTGGCTACAGACCATGTGCTCAGAATAACCTGATGACCTGGAAAAATAAGAGGTGAAGTTATAAAATGCTATGGGTTTCCAGAATCAGTTCTGGACATCCCTGATTAAACCCCCTCCTTAAAGGCTCAAGATTTAAGATGGTCAGGCTCCAGCAGTGCCCTTGAATTTGTGTTTGCAGTAGAAGTGCAGGCTTACATGGGTAACTGAGGCACCTAATACCTGACTCAGCAGCTGTAGGTGCTCTACAAGCCAATATGCTTTTAAAGTCCAGGGACTACATGAAATGCTATATATTTCTGAATGTCTAGGTATGTATTGATATAGATACACACATACATGTAAATACTGTAAATAATTCTCCCAGGAATTTTTAGTTTTCTGTCAGCGGTTGATTTGCCAGACCTAGGCAGTCCCACTAGAACTTGGAGAATGTTCAGGAAAATGGTATTAATGATCTATTAATCAAAATTATGCTGCAAATCTATTTACAGCATCATTTTATTTGCAGTATTCCTTCTGGTGCAGTTAAATGATAAGGAAATAGTCCTTTTTTGTAGTTGTTCAATAGTGATTTTGCAGAAATATTTTCCATTTGGTAGGCAAATTGTGTTACAGGGCTTTCTTAAATAAAGCACTGTATAGTTCAAATGACTCCAGCACCATGGGTTGTTATTTATATCAGCAATGCTAAATAAGACATAAAGGTTCAGAAAAGTACAGAAACATACCTCTGCCATAATATCTATTAAACATACAAAAAAATATGAAGGTACAATTTCCTCAATCAGAACAGAAGGCTTGCTGCTGAGGTTAACAAAGAACATCTGGTTTTCATTTGAGGTGCATTGAAGTGTTCATTAAAGTGTCCTTGTTGGTCATTTTCAGCCTTTTTTTTTTTTTTTTTTTTCTGCTTGCTTCCCAATAGTTTGTGTCCTAACTCTGGTAATTACAGCATGCTACTAAAAATGATCATTGTCATTGTGCCATTTCCCTTTGAAAATTTGCAGGAGAAACATGAAAGAACCAAATGCAGATCCCATCTGATTTCAGTGTAAGAGCAGCTTCCACAGCTCACCTTGTTCATACTTCCTAGGGGTGTTTATTTTCTGCAATTATTCATCTAGGCTTCACTGAACTTGAATACTAATAAATTTTAAGAAGTGAAAAAAGAAGCCTTCATGCTGTCTGCAGGGAGGCCTCAGAAAACTCTGCATTGAGAGTTATTAGTATTAGCACCAAAGGTGCTAGTTCTTTGTTACTTGTTACAGAAAGCCAGATCAGGGGAAAAACATAGGAAAAAGAAAACAAAACCTTTGTACATTTTCTCTGAACACATGAACATCCTTACATGATCACTCTAAAGTAAAAGGGTTTAATATAAACTATAAATACTTTCTTTCGATTTGTGTTGTGGTCCTTATAAAGTTTTTAGATGCATTTTATAGAAATCTTGGCTTCAAAAATTTAACTTTAGTAGTTTATAAATAAATTTGGGGGAAATATCAATTATTTAATTACACAAAAGAATGTGCATTATGTATAGTCACAAATTTAAGAAAACTATTTCTGTGCTTTAAGCTAAATGTCTGTCTCAGTGCTTGAGATCAAGAAAATTCATATTGGTATTGCATCCTAAGTAAATTAACATTGGTATGGTTAACAAAACTATAGGGATTTATAGCACTTGACAGGCAAATAAAAAGACAAGCCTGCCTCCAAGCACCCATACATCTGGAGTTAGACTGAAACCTCTCTGAAACACGCAGCAAAAATTCACAGGATGTAAATGTGGGCTTTAAACACACATAGGATGCACATGCTTACTGTGTTCTCTGAAACGAAAAGTATTTTAATAGTTACACAGGTTACACAGACATGGTTCTGCCAGTAGGCACAATAAAAGCATTCTCTGAGTGATGAGGACTATAAAACACTTACAAGCCTTGCTGCCTGACAGGGAAAGGGTTGCAAGGCAGTTGCAGAAGAAATGGCTTTTCAACTTACTTCCCAGCCTGACTGGCAGGAGCCTAGAAAGCTTAAGTGTACACATGTTTTAACTACTAGGTGAAAAAGTTCCACAACAAATTTACAGCTTCCCAATATCAAGCTGATTGATATAAAATGGCAAGCAAGTGTGTTCAGCCATTTCTAGAATCATATTCCACCCATATTCAAAATAATTCTAATTTTTTTAAGTTGAGCAATACATGAGGAATGTGAAATTCATTTCAGGGCAGCATTTATTAACTTTACTATGAATCTCGTAAAAAATAGTTAACCCTGAAAATGCAGCTTATGGGAGAGACTTGACAACATATAACATTCTAGCAAGTCAGTCCTATGGACCAATCTGTTCACACTTGGCATGCTTTGAGGAATTCTGAGAGCTGTCTCATAAAATTAGGTCAGGAATGGGATTTATCTTCTTTTTAATGATCTTTTCCTTCCCCTCATTCTCTGCCTAATGTTTACAAAGGACAGAGAAAGAAGTTGATTCAAATGCAGGGAAAGCAGAGTAGCTGAGAGAGAAAATGAGCTCTGTGGCTAAGAAAAGCATGAAGAATAGGCAGAGCAGTGAGCAGAGGGAGGAAGAAAGCAAAGGATTAGTAAGGACAGGAGATGGGGATGCAGGGCTGTAAGGGGCAGTGCAGAGCTGGCGGTTGGAGAATGAAAGAACAAGAGGTGGGAACACCCTGGGAACGAAAACTAGAACTGGCCACGAGAAAGAAGAGTGATCAGGAAGATCCACTCAGGAGGAGACATCAGCATTGGCAGAAGGACACTGCTGAGGCTGCTTGCTGGAGTAAGACACAGCGGGGATGTCCAGGGGATCAAGCACTGCCTGCCCCAGCAGAAGGTGCCTGCAGGTGCCCTGTGGGCAGCCTGGCTCCAGCACCTCCCTGGCCAGCCTGGTGATACAGCTCGACACACTGAGGACAGGCAGGGGGAAACTCTTTGAAAAGCTCACTTAAAAGCAGATCAACATATCTCAACAGTCAAGGAAGAAAGTAAATGAATGCGTAAGGGATAGGAAGTAATAAGGGCTTGTGGCTAAAGTAAGGAGGAGCTGATTTTTACAGATTCTGCATGTGATCACTAAAGCCAGGGTAAGAGGTGTTTATTGAGGATGGAACCATCACCTAGAAAAAATGTCTTCTAAGTGAGAATAAGCCAATTTTATCAATAATTTTGCTAAGAGCAAAAGATAACTCACTCTAAGCAAATTTTTTCCTAATACCTTACATTCATGCCACCTCCAGTCTTCTTTTTTGACTTCTGTTTACTTGACTTGACATGACCTGCAATATCCAAAAATATTACCAACAGGGATCATCCAGAAAACTCCATCCTTCACAGCTCTTTGAAAGACCTTACCTACAACAACATTCCCATGTTTCCTGAGTGTACCAATTACTCTGGGTCTCTTTATGCAGCAAGGATTATTGCATAATAATTTAGCATTGTTCACTGCCAATACTTTAACTAAGTCAAGTACCTGAGAAAATGTCATTGTTAAAGGAGCCCCTGAACAAACTGAATTTCCTATTTCCCTAATAATGAAAGCCATGGTAGTTGTGGACCCTAAGCACATCAGGGAACCAAGACTGGGACTAAAAAACTGTCTCTAAATACCAGCAATCACATTTCTATGTGACTTTTTAAAATAATAAAGACAACTCAAATGTATTTAAACACATTAGTTCCTGCAAATTCTACATAATCCCAGTATTTCATTCCTATCTTATATGTGATCCATGGCACAAGACTGTCTGCCTAAACACTCCCATTTACTACAAACAGAATAATTTGTTTAGCTATATAATCAGCAGAGAGGCAGCACACAATAAAAGAAAGCATTCCAGCTTTAAAATGAATAAAAATTGATTGTGTCCCTATAAAAACTAAATTGGCAGAGTGTTAATTGCATTTCACATAAACATCTGTAGCAGTCGGTGACTTGTTACTGTGCTGTAATGCAATACAGGACACTTAGGAATAAATGCATCCCCTAGATGAGTTCATAGAGATTTTCTAAAAGCGCCTGATGAGATTGTAAAAATCTGATTAGTCAGAACTGCTAATGACACTTAAAACAAAGGGAAATCTTTAAACAAAATTATTTTGCTTTTCTTTTCTCTTGATAAATTATATGCAAATTACTGTTGATTGAAAAATGCCTGCCTTGAAGGGAAATTCATACTAATGATGGAAAGGTCATCAGACAACAAAAGTATTTGCCAAAGAAATCTGCAGGCACTTGAATAATATGCTGGAATAAGAAAAAATATGCATTACTGATATTATTTGTTGTTATGATGCATGAGACACTCTCCAGGGAGGATAGCAGACTGGTTTGCTTCCCTGGAGACCTCGAAGTAAAGACTCACTTCTCCAAAGTTGCAAACACATGTTTAAGTATATGCCACCTCAACCTCAACCACATTAGCTAAATGCAAATGCAGATCTGCGAGAACATGGTCTAAGAAAGCTGTGATATGGAACATAATCAAAAACAAAAGTTTATGCCTGAGCTGATGACAAAATAAAATAAAATAAATAAACAAATAAATTAATTGATAATGTATAGAAATTACCAGAAAAAAATAGATGTCCTTTCAATTCTTCCCCTAAAAAATTCAGTAAAATAGGACTGGTAATATAGTTACGTCAAAAAATACATAAGTTTTAACCCTTTCAAATGCAGAATGAGTGAATTCACTCTAGGTGTGGTAAAGCTCTACTGTATTGAACATTTATTTCAACAACAGTGATAAAATACAAAAATCAAGTGAAATAAAAGCAAAAGCTGAAATTCAAGATTCTCACTGAAAATTTTTAGAATTCCCTAAATGTCAGGTCAGAAAATCGAGCCTATATTTTTAATTTCTTCTAATTATCATCAACTAAAATTATACTTAATACATAAAATAACTACAACATCTAAACAAGAAGCTGCCCAGATATGAGAAAGCCACTACTGCATAATTGGAAGCTATGGTTTTGGACCAGATCACAAAAAGGTTTTGGAGCAGATCGCAAAACAAATCTAAGCAATATGTGTAAAAAAAAGTGTTTATGCTGTTGTGACATGTAAAGTAATCCTCCCCAGCAGGTGAACCTTGCAAAGAGAAACACAGATAATCAAGTTGAGGAAACATGAGCTATCAGGAATTGCTCAAAGAACTGAGCTTGGTGGATGTAGGGTTGGTGGGTCTAGAAAGAAAATTGAAATTGAGAAGAAGAATGTGATTTATATCATTACTGATTCCTAAAAGTCTCCCACAAAGGCAGTGAATTACCCTCTGTGAAATGGGAATGGAGCAAACTCCACCATCATGCTAGGTAAGTGTCCCAGTGGTACAATGGTAATTAAGATGTTTGATTCTGCTTCAGAGACAGTGATAGATGAAACAATCTGCTGAACTTCTCATCCATGTTTCTATCAAGATTGTTCATTTCATAGTCAGCATATTCAAAATGTTATGGTGGTATGTAATGTAGTAAAGACAAAGTCCATTGAAAGTTTTTAAATGGTTATTTTATTCACAGATCAATGATTATTAGTCTCACATGGGCTTTACACATATATACATATACATACATATAACAAATGTTCTTTGTAGATAAATGGTAAAGCAAGTATTGACAACAAGATTAGGAATTGTTTCTTATCATTTTTAGCATTACCACTTAAACTAGTGTATCAGCCAAGAAAGGACTTTTTCCTCCTTGGATATCTATATAACAGAGTAGTCTCATTCCTGATAAGTGTCTCTAAAGAAAACTCCTCTATAATTCTAAAAAGAGTAAGTCCCAGTTTCAAGCACTGATTTTAGTAGAACAAACTCATGAAAATTTAGCAAAATAAATAATCTTCAATCCTTGAATGGAACATAGAGGAGTTCTAAATTCAATGAACATGTTTTCACTTCGCTCCCCATGAACCGTACTTTTTCAAATGAACAAGGCTTGTGTCTAACCTCACAACATACTGTATGTTCCTCGCTCAAATAGATTATAACAATGTGTTGTAAAGCCACTTGGTTTGAACTGTGGCTGGAGCAGTACCCTTCAATAAATAAAAAATGAATGGACATATGGAACCACTAGAATCCACTCTATTCATCCCTTAATGGAAGGTCCTAAATCACAAACCATAAGTTTAGCCTTTTGGTAGCTCCACTGATTATAATGAGACCATTTACTCCTGAGGTTAATGCTTAAGCTGACTCAGATTCTTAAAGCAATCAGATAAGGCTGGCCAAGATGTGGTGCTAGACAGAAGTGGATGTTCAAAGGATTTCCCTGCAGTGAAACTAAATAGAAAGGCAAGCAGAAGGGTTTTAGCTGGGCTGCTAAGTGATCCATATTGCCAGGAGAGTCCAGTTTGGTAAAGGTGACATCCCTCAGCTGCTTTGGGACACAGAGGCAAGGCAGGTCAACCCTATGGAGCACAGGGACTCTTTCACTTCTTACTGGGAAATCACACTCCTGCTCTCTTTGATTCTCCTGAGTATACAGTGGACCCCAGGCAGCTTTTTATCTCCAGGGATTTTAGGAGCTCCTACAGTGAAGAAGTGTGTCCACCTCTGGTTTAAAATTTGGAGTCCTGCTGAATGAAATGAACTTAAGTATTCACAGTTCAGCCAATTCTACAGTCTCACGAGCCTAACTGCAATGGATTCAACTTGGCTGCTTCCTCAAAGACATTGGGAAATACAGGACACTTTGAATTTGTGCTCTCCTCCTTCACTGACATTGCCCCAGCTGCAGCAGACAACCAGAAAGAGATGGAGCAACCATTCAAGCTATCTCACACAGTAAAGCTCTTCCTTAAATCCCAGCAAAATAACTCTGATTTTATTTAAATTACTGATTAGAAAGCAAGACAGGAAATACCATGGGTTCCTTCCAATTAATATTACTGTTTTCTGTGCATTTCTTTTAAATAAGTAAATTCAGTTAAAGTAATTTTTGTAGAAAAGTTTTGTACATTATAGAATTACCAATTGCATCCATCTTGGTAAGGGAATTCATTTTTCCAGGATGCATGGGTGGACAATCCCTAGGACGTGTAAGTTCTAGTGCAAAAATGAAATACTAATGCTTTTAGCATAGGAATATAGGGAACTGGATATTTGTTTATCTTTCTTTCTCTGACAAAATAAAAGCTAATATTTTTATAGCAGCTACAAAACAAAGATTACTGGAAAAGAGCTCTGACAAGTTGTTTTTTTTTTTTTTTTAAAAGGAAGAGAAGAAAGGAAGAGAGCTCATTCTCCATGCACTAACTGGAGAATGAGCTCTGATACATGACAAAGTATTTTTCAAACTAAGTTATTTAAAAAAACAGTAAAAGTACCCTTCTGCCAGATGAAAAATGTTTCTACAATTTCTGATAAAAGATAACTTTTGTCCTTTAAAATCTATTATACAGACAACCTGTAAAATGCCCTTCCAAGACTGAGTGTTGTAGCAGTCTGGTATGACTACTTACTGAAATACTTTCAGTACATCATAAAATTAAATTATGTGTTCCAGCTCATTGGCTTCTAATTTAGATAAAACAGTAAGATCTGAATTCATAAGGCTGGTTGGTCTGTAAGGGGGCCCAGTAAGGGACTGCATATTAGGCTATTAAGACTTTAATTTTAGCTGGGTTGTAGTTATGTCATGTTCTTGAAGTGAAAACATGATTAAACATTTTGAGAAAAAAAATGATCAATGGGATGCTTAAATGAGCATTTATGGGGAAAGCATTTAGACCTGGCATTTATGCAGACTGTAAACAATTTCTAATTACATCCACAATGTCTTCTCTATGAATAGATCATGCTTTCTTCCTTTTATAGATGAGCATTTAGATAAGAGGGAAAGTATTGGTTAGGGGTTAAATGAAATTTCAAATAAGCATCAGATTCAAACTGAAAGATAGAGTTAATTGCTTCTCCCTTGTATGTAACTGAATCATCATCTTCGTCTCTGGAAGGAATAAATCTGAACATATCTCTTCCATGGCAGCAATTTTCCATTCTGTACAACCATTCTCTCATCTCTGTTACATTTTAAATAAGTTCAGTGAGTGAAGAGTCTACCACAGAGAGTTCATTTTTACAGAGTGTTAGTTCAGCTGCAACTTCTCTTGAATGATTTAATACATATAGCTATTATGTAACTCAGATTGTCTTCCTATGTTTTAATTTATTCAGTCATTTCCTTTTTAAAACATGTGCTATAAGGTACAGCATACCTCCTGGTTGTGATTTTGGAAGCTTACAATTTATTAGTTAGATTTCAGACACTTAAATATTTAGTAATAAAAATGTAAAGATTTAGAACAGTTGGAAACCACTGTTTCCATATTTTACTCCTGTCTTGCAAGGGCTTTTGTCCCAAGGTGAATGTGGTAACGATGTAGATTTGATTTGGATAAGCCCTAGATAAGGTATTTTTTTCCAGAAATACACAGTGAGAAGTTGGTTGGGGGAAAAAGTTATGAGAATACAAGCAAACCACCAAGGATTAGAGAAAGGAAACTTGGAGCTACATCTCTTCGGGTGTTCAAGTATGAAGTCGTCCAACTCATTAGTTATCTTATTCAACCTTGACATTCATTTGTATGGAAGACAAGGCTACAAATGACTTTAACAGGCATGCCGAGTCTCTTCCTGAAAGGAGCATAGTGAGGAAGAAAATACAGTAGTCATTTTAGAGCAACTTGCAGGAGGAATGTAGTCTCTGTAAGGAGCTTATCTCAAGACATTAATTATTTGTTTTCCCTAATAAACATCCTATTACACTGGTTACTATGTTTAGGCTCAAGATTGACAAGGAGGTCTTGCATAGCAAAGATTTAGCTACTGTCTCATGGTGCTGCAGACCAGATGCTCAAAAAACCTGGTCTCACACAGAGTTGTTTTAATATTTGTGTAGCAGCCAGGCAGGCGAGTTTCCTGTATAAAAAGGACATTTGAACTTTAGGCATCAACACTAGAAGAATTCATGTTCTTTAATTAGGTCATTGATCCCTCTAAATTTCTATGTCTTGACTAGACATAGAAACATTTTCTGTTCCTCAAGACAGTCAGCCTGTCCCCTCTGGTTCATCTGAAAGAGGATGGTTAAAACTGTCTTCCAGGCACATTCATCTAAATCCCCTAGACATTGTTATCTACAAAACACATAGAGTGTTTATAAAGGAAGAGCAAATCCTATCAAATAAAATCAGTCATGTTGCACATTAATTTTCAGGGATGTACATAAAGAAACAGGGCACTTTGCAAGTGAGAATATGGCCCACAAATATCTGGATAAGGTGTAATGAGTTTTAACTATCTCAGACTTACAGTTGTAGATGAATCTTAAAAGTCTGTTGGTCCTATTAGCACGGTTTAGTATAACAAAAAGGGAAATAAATGTTAAAATATATAAAAATTAAAATTTTTATGGTTCTGCATCACTTTTGTGTTGGCCAGGACCTGTTCTTTTTTTTTTTTTTTTTCTTAACTATGAGTAGTCCTGCTATGAGTCACTTTCAAGTGAGTAGACATCAATAAATTTCTTTCATACTATTAATGCTGGCTATTACATCGGTAATTCACATTCAGAGGCTGCTGTGGTACACACAGAAGCACACGAGTTCCCACCAAAACATTTAGGACACAGAAGTCACACTGTGGAGATCATACCTTCCTTCACACTCCCCATCTCACTTCTTCTGGGATCTTAAATAACTTACAATTGCTTTCCCAAGATGTGTTATCCAAGTTATAGATTTCATAATCCAATTTTGTAAAAGATCTGAAGTTTCCTTTTAATGTGTATGTCATCTGAATTTTAAAAAGATCCCATGGAATGCTACATGACATCTAATTTCTTTTCCTCAGAGGTGTATTTTCAACACAGGATGATGCTTAAAGTTTTACCCTGACATACCTATTACTTATATTTTATATTTACATATTTACATTAGAGAAAGATTATGCTAAAGGTTCTATGTTAAAACTTACTATGTTTTTTCATTTTGATTTTTTTTTTCAATTCCACAGCAAACAAAAATCCAACTTCACATAAAAAGAAAAACTACCAAGTATTTTACTGTCATGCAGGCCACGTGTTTGTCATTCTTTGCTTGGTAACATTTGAATCTCATAGACAGAGGGCAGCTTCTACAGTGCTAGGGGACAGAGATGCCTAAGTGGAAGAGAGATCCTTCCCCATAAATGGAAAAAGTCTGCCTCATAACCTCAGTCAGATTTTAGATAATAGGAAATCCAAGGAGGAGACAGCTACTGAAAACTGAGCTTCATAAATTGCACCAAAGGTCTACTTTTAATCTGATAGAATTCAAAATAACAGTCTTTGAAATGCACAACAGACTAATAGACTAATCCACTACAAACTAATTATCAACTGGTAGAAACTGCCATATATAAAGGGAGGAATTTGGGCCACTGAATTATCTCAAGTAAGCAAAAATGACACTTGCAAAAAAATTGGGAGGCTTGTCCCTCTAAAATCAATGGTAATCCTCTTGCTGATTTTGACAAGGTCATAGCTTCTCTCATGATATTTGCATTAGGTTCCAATCATTAAAAATAATTACGTATTCCTTAATTTACCTAGCAAAACACAGTCTGTGATCAGAGCCATAGACACCACACTGAACAATATGCATGTTATTTGTATTATGACAAACTAATAATAGGTTTTAAATAGAAGAATAAGTCTGCAAAAGCACTGTTTGTTCACAGGACTATCTATAGTAACTCTGAAATTTTTCACTTACATTTGGTTTATACAGATCTTCCCTGTATAAACTGAAAGCTCACAATCAAATATCAAGCAAAATAAAACAGCCTGACAAATGATCTGCCTAATCTTCACCTTGGCATTCAGAAATGTCAGCTACCTTAAAAATGAGTCTTGGCACTAGCAGAGTTTCCTCAATACTTTTTTTTCAATCAGATACCCAGAGTTAAGTGTAAAAGTCTATTTTACAAGTCTGCTTCTGGGAGATGCAATGTACTAACTTTGAGGGGTTTTGTGATTATAACACTTTGCTTCTGCTGAGATTAAAAGATAATACAGAAGGAATTAAAGCAAGGGATTAGGGATATTTGAAAATATTTGAAAAATCAAATTAGTTTTTAAAACAAAATTTGCTTTAATAGATAATTTTTCTTTCATGTAAACTTGAGATCTATTCTCTACTGATGATAATTATACTTACAGTACTACTGAAAAGTTTTTTTAACATCTTCCCAGTTTACCTAAAATATATAACATACATATGTATTTATATAACATAATCATATATGCATGTACCAAAACATATGTTTTCTTCAGGTGTGTTTTAAAGAAAAAGGCAAGTCACTGGAACAAAAAGTTTAAATCAACCACTTCATCAAGGATACTGCTGAACTGCAGCTTCACCACAGCTGAAAACAACTGCATTGATATTCAACTACATGCCTCATTTTTCACTGCATGAATACTTGTCTAAATTTTATTAATGAGAAACTCAACTGTAAGGGATGCAAAAAAATTTTTGGCATAATATTATTTCAAAAAAGCCATCAATAACACCCTTTTGTAACTTAAGTAGTCTTTTTAAAACTGGTCATTTATTAAGGTGCTTGATGGAGTTTCAACTACCACAACTATTCCAGAAACCACTGAGTAAGTCTAATTCTTACCCCAAAAGGATCAAGAAGAGATAAAACTTCAGGCCTATTACTATTATTACCATCATTAATTTTGCATATTTTAGAAAATAAAGTTACTTGGAAGCCTTACATCTAGGTTCAGCAAATATAAGACCTTAAGTGATGGACCCAGTTTAAGCCCTACATAATGCAAACTACTTTATAAAACTCAGATTTTGTAATTTAACACAAATAGCATTTTATGTTAAGAATATCCCCAGGCTTAAGGCCAACAGGGCAGCAGCTTACTTGATGGAAACCTGGCTGCAAGTCAGAAGGGACAATAGAATTTAAATTAGTTTTTGGTAATTGTTCTTGAAGTACCTCCTTAATTTCAGAATTAATCATGTTACTTTTAGCATTCAGTAGCATAAACTGGATAAGGTGGAAAAAGCAGAGAAACTGCAAAAGTTTTATCACCTGTTTTTACATAATTCGGTCTTTGCAACATTCAGCTTCATGCCTCAGTCATCAAGTCAGTATTGTACTCCTCATCATAACTTATCTCACAATGTGAGCAAAGATAAGTCCACTGACAGTTACCAAAGAGTTACAGCTTTTTGCCACTGTATTAGTAAATTTACTAATTTAGTGATTACTGTTCTTCCCTGTGGACAAGGGCAACAAATGGAGTACTTATAAAAATCCTCAATATAAAAGGCAGGGAACTGGAGGCATCCCAGGAAGTAGGGAAAAGCATTGTTTTAATGTTGTGGGTATTGAACTTGTTTTGTGCATTACATAATGGGAAAATATTTGAGCCCTGGCGTTTAGCTACATTAAATAGTTTTTGCGGTTATCAAATTTTGTAGCCTAGTTTCAGCTTTTAGAAGTTGCCACAAAAGCAGTTTTCTGTTATGTACACTGTACAGGCATAAACATTATCAGTTAGATAAACTGACAGAAAATTGCTGGTCATTCAAAAGCGAGAACTTCCCTCAGGAACTGATAAAATTCTATCATGCTCTCAGGAGTCAAGGGGTGTGTTTATGCCATAAGCATTACACAGGAACAATAGTCATTCAAAATACAATAATTACTTAGCATTCTTCTGTAAAGGGGAAAAAAAAGAGCACATTTAGATCCATTTCCTAACCTAACCAGCAATGGTTTACATCCACAAACTATACTCATGTTTTACTGTTTGATTTCTTTCTTGCTTAAATGGGCAGCCACTGTTAATTATTGCCACATTCTAGGCAAATGCCTGCTTATTTAAAGCTATTTCATTTGAAGCTTAGGGATAAGAGTGGCCTTGAAAAATTCTTCTCATCTTGGGAGAAAGGAGTATGTCTCAAACCCATTAGCAGGGCAGGGAGGAGGCTGCCTTAGGGAGCCTCCTGCTTTGAATGCAGTGCAGGTTTGGCAGAATCAGCAGTGGGTACTGCACAGTGATGGGCGAGGTCAGGAACACAGCACAGCCCCACTCCCTCATCAGAAGATCATTGAGAAGAGCAGGTGGGACCTGCTGGCAGGACTCCATGGGGCCCAGGAAAGATGGCTCACCCTCAACAACAACCTCCCCAAAGCTCTGTCCTTTCCAACAAGTAGGAATCTGAGCAGGAAAGGCAGAAGGCCAGCGTGGATGAAAAAGACACTCTCAATTCAGCTTAAACCCCAAAATGAAGAACATAGAGGGTGGAGGCAGTGACAGGCTAGTCATGAGGAGTATAAAGACACAGCATGAGTGTGTAAGGGTAAAAGTAGAAAAGCAGCATCACTGAGAGGTCACAACGATTAGAGGAGACTCCTTAAGACTATAAAAAATAATGCAATACCATCATCAAGAAGAACAAGAAGACTGTGAAAATACAGGCCAGTCAACCTAACCTCAGTCTCCAGGAAGATCATGGAACAAATCCTTTCAGAATCATTTTTAGGCACAGGACGGACAGAAGAAGATGGAAAGGAATATCCAGCATTGATCTCACAAGGACAATTTGTGCTTAACTGACTTGATTGCTTGCAAGATGAAACAATTGGCTCTGTGGACAAGAGTCTGCAAGCCTCTCATAGTATCCTTTCAGACAAATATGTAGAAGATAAGGCAGGTGGAGAATTGGCTAAACATTTGGGCTTGAAGGTTTGTGATCAGCCATGTGAAGACCCTCTGACAGGTAAGTTTCAGTGTCATCTTTTCAGGCATTGATAATACAGTCCATAATGTTTTGTATCTTTACAAAGAAGCAGGGAGAGGGGTGGGGTGTGTTCTGAACAAGTCTGTAGACTGCGAAGCTCACAAGTTTGCAGCCCTGCCCTCCAGACTGGTAGGGCAGAGCTTGAGCTCATCAGAGGGATGTTGATAAGCTGGGGATCTGGGTCTGTAGGAAACCCATGGAGTTCATCAAAGGGAAATGCCCAGTACCATACCAGGAGAGAATACCCCCATACAAGAGTGCAGGCTGGGAGCTGGCTGGGTGCAGATTTACAGAAAAGGATGAGAGAGCATTTGAACACGAGCTATGAGAAGAGAAGAAAGCCAAAGAATGCAGGCCTGTATTAGCAAGAGTGCAAGCAGCAAATCATAGAATATTTTCCCCCCTTCTGTTTGGGACTTAAGAGGCTGCATCTGAATCACTGTGTCTAGTTTTGGCCTTCCCAGTATAAGACACTGGAAAGGGCCTGACAGGAGTTTAAGATTAGGAGGAACATTCTGTATGAGAATAGGCTGAGAGAACTGGTTTTGATCAGCCTGAAGGAGAGAGGGCTATTAGGAAATCTTACTGCTCCTTTTTTTCCCAGTAGGAAATAAGAAGATGAAGCCTGATTCTTCTTGGAGGTGTGCAATGACAAGGTAAGAGACAATAAACATCAGGTTTAACATGGGAACTTACACACAAGAAGAAAAAGATCACCATTAGAGTAGTGCAGTTTTCAATCTGCTAATCATAACATGGAACAAAGAAATCATAAAACTGTTAAAACCTGAGGCTTAAGCTGTTAATACAAGTACTAATCTATGGCTAGATGAAAGCACTGGAAAGATGGAAAGCCTATTAGGACAAAGTGAACTTACTGAAACTCAGAGCACCAGTGTAAGATATTTCTACTGGCTGTCAATTTGTTCTTTGGACAAACTGAACACAGTTTATTGGTGGTACACATGAATTTGTCAATACCAGTTTTTTCCTTGTGGCAAATTTGCAATTCTTTATTGTTCCTAACTGGAATTCCCTGTGATTGAGTGGCACACTCTCAGGAGCACCTGACACTATATGCAGCAAAACTGGCATAGCAATCATTGGTCTCATCCTATAAATTTTTTTTTACATCTTCATACATGCATGAAGATGAGGCTTTCCTCAAAGCTTAATTATTGAACATAAATTATACAGTGAAAGAAATAACTTTCAATAGGAATATCAAAATCTGACAATTGGCAGTGCAACCAGACATGTTTCTGTTTAACACATCTGATGTAAGGAAGCTATTAATTCTCTAAATGCATGGCCAAACTTCTTCGCAACACCTGACACAGCATTTTGCTAGGGTACTAGAAGAAAGTCTGACAGCCGCAATTTTCTTGAAATATGGATTAAGCCTTTCAATATGCTCTTGGGAAAGTTTTCTCTTCTGTAAGCTTCTATATTTTTTTTGAATGGCTGATCATTCAGACCCAGAGTTCTCCTGCATCCACGCAAGCTTCAGCTTATATTTTGTGACAAATATATTTAGGCATTGGGGAAAAAAAAAAAGAATATATATATATATAAAAAATCATGAAATCTCCTACATATTCTCTCTGGTACTGGTTTTAAAATTATTTTGTTTAAAAGTTTCTTCCAGGTATTCATAACACCAAAGATTACAGAAAAAAAAATCATGCTGATCAACTTGATTACTACTTCTGCTAAAAAAAAAATCCCCAAATTATATTAAATGAAGGGGAACATTGCAAAGAAAGTATCTGGCTTTCTCTTCTGAGACCGAGACGCACTGGTGCCTTGTGCTGTCTGGTGACAGAAACTAAATATATTATCTGCATTCTCCAAGACATTCCACTTTGAACTTAACATGCCAGTAGTCATGGTACAAGTGAATGGACAGCTGCCATGAGGAAGGCATTTAATGTTCAAAACAAAGATGAATAGAGCAACCACAGTTAAATATAAATTAAATAGGAGAAATACGTGCGGCAACTACCTTTATATTTATAATTTAAAAATAATGATTCTAAAATTTGCATTGTTTAAGAAACTTTGAAGTTACAAGATAATAGATTCTTGCTACTATTAAAATTGCATCACGTAGCCCTCTATTCCTGTAGTATCATGTGTACACAGTAGCAATAACAGATGACTAAAAGTAAAACTACTAACTTTGTCCTATCTTAAAAACAGCTAAAGAACAAATTTAAAATTTGCTTTACTTATCCTGGCATTTTCTTCGTTTGCCTCTCAGTACCACTTTGCATTATACTACACAATAGACTAAGAAACTACTAAATACATTCTATCATTTGGATTATCGCATAATATTCCCACACTATATTCTGACCAGATGAGAACAAAGAAATGTGAAAGTATTGAATAGTGTCACTTAAATATGTGCTTAGCATTTTAAAATGTCAATGTCTGCTATAGAAAATAATTGCTCTAGAATTTAAATAGCTCCAAAGCATACCCTTTTTCATAAACTGGATAACAACCATGATAAAAAGTCTGTGCACTCACAGAGTGGAAGAAGTCATACAGAATAACATGTCTTTAGAGAAATTACTGCATTTACTGAATACAGAAGAAAGTTGTGGATCAAATTCACAGCTTTAGCTCTGCACACACAGTTCCCATTCCTTCCATGGGGACAGATAATACAGTGTTCAAATCTAGTAATACAGATCTTTATCACTTCAAAAACATATGGGTCAGTCTCTGTGTGTTTTGTACTTGCCCACTGGAATATAGTTGCTGTGAGCACTTACACAGAGATCTTCATAGGAATATTTTGAGCTTCATCCTTTTGATTGCTGAAAGCAAAAGCTTAGAGTAGTTCATTTTTCATGCCTGGCAATCTCACTTTACTTTCAAAATTGTAAATTCAATGCCCAGGACTATAAGACAGTGCTTAGCACAACCTCTATACATAACAGCAGCTTACCACAACGAGCTGAAATTATTTAGACTAATATGATTAGAAGGAAAATGTTACTCTCCCATTTTGCAGACAAAGAACGTGCAGATACAAACTACAGGGCATCACATTCATACAAGCAGTTTGCAGAGTAGTTGTGGAGAGGATTCATTTCCCAAAGTCAGATTGATGTCTTAATGACAAAATCCTCCTTACTACCAGAATATTACCTCCAATTACACAAGGAGATCTCAAAGCGGAGAAATTTCATTTCCTCCTTACTGAAGTCTTAGATGTTTAAAAAGTGTCAGCAGAGCAATCACGAAACCTCTAGTGACAGATTGGGCTAACACAAAGATCTTGAATTAAACACAGCGGATGTTACAGTTCATCTAGTCCTCCAATTTTGACAGATTCAGCACTGATAAAAATAAGAAGGTTTTAAAACTCCTTTATGAACAGTAAAATGAAAGGCTGTGGTGGATTAAGAGAATGTCTGTTTCAGAAGCCCAGCTCCTGGACTCCACATGGTCAGCTTCTTTATGATCCCAATGATGCTTGTTTAGCGTCCCTCCAAGAGCCTCTACAGCTCTGCTAACACCACCGGCACACACTTCATCACAGTCATGTTTATTTTTCTTGGCAGACTTACACAGGTCCTGTGTAACACTTCCTATCACTTAATTTACTCAAATGTTACTTTTATACCTACAAATTGCTCAGAAAACAAATGTTAAAGCACAAAACACATTGGGTTTGTCAGCACCACTTGTTTCTGACAATCCTCTGACTTATAAATGTAACTCTCAATTTCTCAGCAGGGTGAAAAGCTTACAGGCAGAATAATAATGCCCTCTAAATTGTATCTCACAAGGATTTGGTATTACAGATACTTAAGCATGAAACATTTGCCAAGCAACCGTGTAAAAAGAAAAAACACTAAGACAAGAACTCCATGACAGTAAATGCCACGTGCAATAAAAAATGTGGCAAGAGTTTGCGATCCTCTCTAAGTAACAGCAGTAACAACAACATAAAATCTCCCACTGAGTTCGTTTGACACAAACTATCCACAACTGCTCAGCAAAACCAGGAAGGACAGACTTCTATTTCTAGCATCTGTCTCTAATGCTGAACGCCCTGTGAACACTTCGCAGCGAATAATGTTTTCCTACTTAGCCACTGACAATGAGAAACTAGAGCGGCACAAAACATCAGTGGCTGAATAAGATGAGCGTAGAGAAAAAAAAATTCCCCAAAAGAGCACTGGCTTTTCAGCAAAGACAGCTGAGATCCGCAGTTTATTATTAGCACAAGTTGACAGTCAATGGGAGTGAAGCCAAAGGTGTACCAGTGCTTAAGGAAACGAGTCAGGATGACCTAAACAGCACCAGTGTAAATCTGGCACTAGTGTGAAGTAAGCAAACAGTCAAAATGCTCATCAGCAGAAGTGCATAATTAATAACTCTCAAAGTCACGCTGGAAAAATATTTATCATCCATTTTTGTTTTCATGGCAGGTTATAAAAGACTGGAGAGCTCAGAGGCACAAGTAATTTTTCAAGTATGCACTGCTATGATCCTTGGTCAACTGAAATAAAGGACTTTTCCGTGCCAGTAAAACATGAGAACAAAGATGAGAAGTCAAAGGCCAGGAAAGGCAGGTAAGTGGAGGAGTACTTTCAGCTGGAGGTAAATGGAAGGAGCAAATGACTTAGCCTTCTTTTTTTCCCCAAACTTACTTGCCTCACTTCCCATTCACAGTTATCTTCCACAGCATGTTATCACCCACTCCTGGATTACACTTCACAGTGCAGTTCCCTCCTTCCTCCTCGCCTTTGCTCACCACAGCTCCTTCTGCTCCAAACACTGAACACCACAACATGCAGGTAACAGCTATAACACACAAGAGCTGCTCTCAAAGGCCCAGGGATTCAACGGTGCTGCCATGGCCCTTCTCACTACACAATGACAAGCAGTCAATACATCTTGGCATTTCAAGTGCAGAGCAGCCAGCACTCCCCACCATCATAATGATCCCCACACACAGATTGTCTAATCTTAAATAAAGAAAAGCAGTTAATGCTTTCAGAGTTTTAAGATATTACAACTGCTTTCTTTCTGCTAACACTTCTTGCTCTCTTCGCACTTATATGCCAAAACATTTCATGGGGAGGTCAACAAAGGGATAAAATCTTTGTCATGCCGTTATAATCCAATGGTCACTGGATTAACTCTTCCCTAGAAAAAGCCTGGGAAGAGACAGAAAAGGAATCTGGAGCTGCTATATTGCTGGTGCCCAATAAAAACAAGAGTAGAAGGAGGCATAATTAAAATAGAAACAGCTTCTGTCACCTGCACACATTTAATTGTAATAAGTTGACCAAGTTGGGCTCATGATTTATCAGCTGTTCTCAGATCTACCAAGCTATGCTAATACCAGACAGTGTAAGGCTTAGGTTTTAGCACCTTTACCAGTTGAGGATTCACAACTCATGTGCTAGAGGAATTATGCATATTAATTAGGACACACATTTCTTGAACAGAAGGCAACAGAGATAGGAAAGAGGAAGAATAAAGTAGAGAAAGAAAAGAGCACGAGGTAAGAGCAGAACCACACATTTTGCACTCCAGCTGACTTGCCCAGGATTCAGCCACAGTTCACAGGAGTGATGATGCAGATTATCTTTTCAGTCCCAAGCTCTAAGATTTATCCAGCAACATTGCAGCAGGCAGTAGCTGCAAGTGCCCACTGATGCCAGGGGTGCTAAACTACCTGAGGTCTGAGTCTCAATAGATCTGACTGGTTATTGATCTTCAACAACAGGAACAAAGCCAATAGAGTTCATCTTCAAATAGTGCATCTGTTCAACCAAAGGATTAGAAAAAGTAGTCACTGAATTACTTGTTAAGAGTGTTGAATAAATTCATTTTTCATTTAAAAAAAAAAAAACATTTAAAAAAAATTAATCAATTCAAATTTCAGAATTTGCTTTTAGAAAAGATGGGCTTGAAACTCTAAAATTTACTCTTCTATCATATGTTGCTCTAAACTAAACATGTAATTTCTTTCAGCGACATCATGCGTTTCTCTCCTCTCTCTGTGCCACCTGCCAGAATAGGTCTTGGATCTTCCCCTAGATATAAAGGACATATTATATATTTTTTTTAAATTCACAAAGCTACTAATTGACCTTAAAATAATATTACATAAATAATTGAATGTTTCCCAGCAGTATCTTTTCTTGGTCAGTGAGATGCAGGTTCCAAATTGAAAGCAAAAGGCACTTCCATATGCAAGTTTTTCTGGAAGGTTATGTTCCTACTCTCCCAAAACCTATCTATCTATCTATCTATCTATCTATCTATCTATCTATCTATCTATCTATCTATCTATCTATCCCTTTTGAGTCAGACTATAAATCAGAACTATCCAGAAACTTTATTAGCAAGGGGAGAAGAAAGATTTGGATACAGAGCTTTTAACAAAAAGGTTGGATGACAAAAGAAAGAAGGGGTGGGTAGCTGAGGCAGGTGTTTCCTACAACCCTATTTTACAAGCCAAAGAATGCAAAAGAGAGCTTAAACCACATTTCTGCCTGATGAGAGCTAGAATTCAAACTTCTCCTCCAGGAAAGCACCATTCCTCTTGTTTGTCTGGAAGAAGTTGCTCACCTGTAGCCAAGTGGGTAGAACTCTTGATCATGAGGGCGAGGTGTTCATTCACCTCTCTGCTCCAGCCCAAGTCATCTGTCATGGGCAGACATCCCAAAGTACCATCATCAGAGAACAGAGTGAAGAGGGGGTGGAATCACATCTTCCTGATTTGCAACTGATGCCAGTACCTGCAGTTTCTGGGGGTTTTTTTGCAAAAACTATTTAACCCCTAATTCAACACAAATTCATACAGAGTTTCAGCTTCAAAGACTTTTTTTTTAACTGATTAGCTTCAGTGAGAAAGGTTCTGAATGTCTGTCAGAGACATTATACAAGCTGAGTGCCACACACTATGGTTAAATACCTGAAACTGGAAGAGGGCCCATGTTCAGTAGATTCAAATGCAAACACAGGAAAACATAGGCCAAAAAATACCCCAACCCTGAAGAACCATTAGTTATTGTCTCAGATTAATATAAACACTTCATGAAAAACATGCAAAAAGCCAACATTTAACTGTAGTAACAAAGGAAAATGCAGTCAAGACAAGACCATTGCAGAAATAGCTAAATAAATTATTTGCATGATGCTCACTATCCAAGAAGAGACGACCTTGACAGTTCTAAAGCAAAGTATCAGCAGAAGCTGTGGGAAAGATTAACAAAATGAAGAGACACAAACCAGCCAGATTCAAGAGTTCACTCAAGAGCTCTAAAACAATGGAAGCATGATCAAATCAGCTGCTATAATAAACAAGAGAATTGGTAGGCACCTGGGAATATGATGTAATGGGGAAGAGAAAGCATGGCTTTGTAAAGAGAAGTCATAACTTCAAGATTACTTGCATTTCTGTAAGGACTTAATGATTATTTGGATAAGGATGATTTGGTTAATGTAGTATATTTAGATTTCTGAAAAGCTCTCACAAGCTAAAAGCTCTAAAACAATTTGTCACAAGGTAAAATAAAAGGTCTGTCATGAATTACTATTTAAAGGATGGAACCGAGTAATTGGGTAGTTTTCACAATGTTACTAGTGGAATTGCAAAATGACCTGGTCTATTAAACATAAATACCCTGGAAAAGATGACAAACAACAAGGTTATAAATTTGTTAAATTACCCAGGTCAGCTCAAAGTAAACCTGCCTACAGAAAACTGCTTTCACGGTGACTACACATGACAAGAGCTGGTGAAATTCTGTGTTGATAAATGCAAAGTAAAAGACAAACTGAGAATGGACAAGGATAAGTGCTAAATTATGTATTGTTCCCAAGGAAGAGATCTTGCAGTTGTTGCCAACAATTTTCTGAAAACAAGGCCTCAGTGGCCAATGGCAGTCAAAAGGGTGGATGTAGTGTTTAAGATTATTAGGAAGGAAACACAGAGTAAAACAGAAAACACCATAAAGCCAGAGTGCTCACATCTTGAATCTCTCACACGAAGCTCAGCAGCAGCCTCAGGAAAAAACAAGGCTCTTCAGCTTGGAAGAGACACCTTTGTGTCATGAAAACAAGAGAATTCTACCAAATCAGGAAAGAGACTATAGGAAGTGAACAGAGATTGACAAGTCATTATTTCTCATAAGTCAGGAAAACTTAACAAGCTCATGCTTTTGCTGCAGTTATTATGCAGCAAGCATAAAACAACAAAACCATTTTCTTTGAAAAGGCATAATTAACTTGTGGAACTTACTACTACGGAGAATCAAAGCATAGACATATCCAAAAGCAAGTTCATGAAGGACAGCACTAAACACAATGTTTTGAATGTATCTTCCATCCTCTCAAAAGCAGGATTTGCTCTCTTTCTCCTCCTCTCATTAACTGTCTGCCACCAGCATGATCCCTGTTAGACACAGAACACCAAGTTATGTGGTCTGTCCCAATCTGGTGGCACACACTTACCTCTTGCTCTTCTCTGCTAGTCCCAGTCTGTTCTTCAAGCTGTCATACAAGGCTCTTGTTTTTCTGTCCAGCCCTTAAAGAGTTTGCTTCTGAGTAGTTTTTGTCTTTAAGTCTCACTAGTCAAACCAAAATACAAAATCAAATGAATTACACTCATTTAAAAAATTGCAGGTGGAGAAGAAATTGCAAAGATGGAGACCCCAAGCTACCAAGAAGTGCACAATGCTCTTTGCTCCTGACGATCAAAAGCGGATGCAATACTGGCAAATCAGACAGTGTTTGAGCATCAATAAACAAGACAAGCTAAGAACAGAAAGAGCTGATGTCCAGTGCTGCAAGGATTTGGCAGTGTGCTTGCCTTCTGTTTATAGAAAGCATAATGGCAGCATACAGCCCTTACAGGGACTGAGCAGAGGATTTATGCAGTGTCTGCACTATGGAAACCTGCTTGATGTGCCACTTAGCTTTTACAAAGCCTTGCAAAAAAACCAGAAAAACACAACATAGATACTGCTTGCACCTTCTCAAAGTACTGTTTCAAAGGACAAAGATCTGAGGTACTCATTAGCCTACCACTAAAGTGGTAGGTAAAGCAGTGGTAAGGTGGGGCAAGCCCACCTTGCTTGTCCCCCAAAAAACTAATGCTTCAAAATAGAGTAGAAAAATAGAAGTGGAACAGGGCAATCCTAAATTTAGATTCTGTCTTCATGTACATATAACTGAAGGTGAAAGCCAGGCATATAAGCATTTAACTAGTTGATTTTGAATACCGAGATACTTTTAGATCTTTTAAATTATTTACAGGGCTAAAAGGGTGGTCAAACATGAAAAATATGTCCAATTATTAAGAATAAAAATAAAATAAAAAATAAATCATGCTTACTTTCTAAAAATATCTACAGTACTAAACACACATTCAGCAAGAGCAAATTCCTGAATCTACAAGCAACAAAGCACTGCTTACTGTAAAAGCTCTCACTCTTTGAATCCCCATTCATTTTGCCCAAATGGTACACTTAGATTATATTTTGAAATTACTCTATAGCATAAGTATGAAAGTGTGTCTGAAATTACTTACTCTCCTACTTTCTTCTTTTAAAATAGAATGAGAAAAAAGATAAAAACTTTCTTTTTTTTAATCTTCAAGCAATTTCATTCATTGACTCAAGACCATTAACAACATTTACAGCTCTGTAAATTATAATCAGGATAATCAAATCCTGTGCTTTGGGGTAGGAGCTGACCTCCATAGGAGCTGGGAAGAAATTTTCTCACATCTGCTGCATTGCACAGTTGTAGAGGTGCATTGTCAGTACAATGGAAAGTCCACCCTATGTGAATGGTGGTGGCAGAATATAAGGCTTTGAATGCCAAAAATGCCGAAATAACAAATTCTATGTGATTGATGAGAAATCCTACGAACCTTTCTATTCCCTGCCAGACTCTGCTGCTGTGCTGTGCACAGACCACGAGACCACTGAGTCTACAACTTCCAGGACAGTCTAGACAGTACAGCTACAGCAAGGCAGACAGAAATAGAGAAGAATCTCTTTCCTACCAAGTCTGAATTTTAATTTCTTCTGTTGTAAACAGCTCCTTGACTGACTAATCTTACCCCCAGCAAATATAATTTGATTTTACTGTAGCCATATATGTAAACATAATATGAGAAAATCATGGCATTAACATTATTAACTACTAACAAAATTATATTCCTCAAGTAAAAGCTGGAACATAACTTAATTTAATCTAATACATTCCATGCACACAGACACACACAGACACACATATATAAACTCACACCAAAATAACATTAATTTAAACATCATGTTTCTGAAATCCACTAATCTGAGGTCAGTATATCCAGGACTGAAAACTGCACTTAAACAGGATTTCTTTCTCATTCTATTGTATTTTCTATTATCATAGGACAACAGTAAGAATTAATATTTCAGAGAAATATGAAATTGGAAGGAACTTATATTTCAATATCCTATGTAAAATAACAAACTAAAACCAGGAGTTTGTTCTGTATGTAGGAGCAATACCAGGGACAGCCACAGCCCAACCCAGCACCATAGACACTTAAGTGCCAGCTTGGACCTCCCATCAGCTGACATTGCTATCCATACATTTATCAGGACACACATGTGAGCTGCACAGCAAGGCTCCACGTCAAGAACCACCAAAGATGTCAGAAGGAAAAGGGTGAGTTGGTGCCCAAAATCCTTGTCAAAATACTGTTTCTTTTTTTTTTAATTCCATTAAGCACAGGTAGAGCAGCTTCACTACTGGCTAAGTGACCCTTCTTACAGACAACATTCCTGCTGCTGGAAAGCTCCAGCTTACCTGCAAGTCAATGTCATGGGGATGAAGCTGAGGGCTGGAGTTGGCCAGTGTCATTACTGTTGCTAAATACAGGGTTTGACCAATCACATAAACATGCATGGTAAGCTTGAGACCAAATTTACAAGAGCATGTCTCTAAAAAAGCTGCTGAAATCCACGTGATTGCTCCACACCGTCTTTAAGATGTACATTCAAGTAGTTGAACATGAAATACCTGATCTGTAAAGTTTTCATTTTATTTCTAAATATTCACATTCTCTCTTTCTCTCTAGAAGTATTCATAGAAAATTGTGGGTTTATGTATGCATCAAAATACTTCTCCTTTGTAACTGCAAGAGTACTTTAGACTAGAAAACCCACTTAAAATTGTATTAATTTCACATTTACTCAAATGGCACCAGGACAGGGGGTGGAAGAAAACAGGGATGGCATGGAAGTCTTGGCATCTGAGTGACTATCCCAGCTTTTGAAGCAGCAACAGAAACACATCCTTTTAATTAGAAATTATTATTCCAAGAAAAACTATATGTACTTAAAAACAGCATTTCAGGTAGTCCACTTAATACTGCATAAATATACTTCGTACTCAAGTTTTTTTATAGAAGTCAAATTCAAAAAGCAGTTTAGGTATGTGCATGTGTAAGTAACATAGCCTGTGTATGTGTGGGTGTGTAAATACCACATACCCAGATGCAAACCTTCAGTGCATTAAGTAAACTTCAGCTCTATACCTTAGTACTCAATTCTGAGTCTGGTTACCTTCCGGATGGCTAAGTCTTTCTAAATTAGAACAAGCAATTTCTCTTTGTTTTACCTAATATTTGAAAATGGCAAAAAACTCCCATGGGTCACTGAAAATTATCCCTTCATTCCTGCCGCCTGTTTCAAGTCAGTCAAAACATTCCAGACTTCAAAAGGGGGCTTTGCCTGCTTAGGCCATTTTGGTGTCCTTCTATGGTTGGCCTATGAGGGATTGGTTATTTGGATAAATTAGTTTGTGGAGCCTGCTGGCCTTCTAGAAGACCTCAGTGTCTGACTGCAAATTAGTTCTACCGAACATGTAGAAATCCCTGGGCAGACGAGAAGAAATAAATGGTGATAAAATCTAATACTACAATGTTTGTAATGTGATTTTATTCTGCTCTGTAGCTTGTAAGCAAAGCTAATGTTGAATTAAAAATTTTCAAATATAAAAATGTCCATGAAAGCACAAAATCAGATCAGTATCCGAGTCACAGCAGAGAAGGCTGGATGCCAACTTTAAAGTTAAGCTTCCCGCAGGAATCTTTTACAAGAACAAACAAAAAACCTCCTGGTTTTTCACAGAATCAAGTAGGTATTTACATTACGGATGCACCCCTGCTTAAGCCAGGAAGTCACACAGTTGTGTTCGGCTGGAGCTTGGGCTGTGAATAAACTGCTATGCAGCCTTTCAGTGCATAGTTGTACAACTGCCTAAGGAGAGTTTATCCTTAAGGAAGAGAAGTCAGAGAGCCAAAACTAACAAACATGGCTCCTCGAGCGGAACAATGGTCCAGAAAACCTAGTAAAAAAGAAAATAAACTTCACTGGCAGTTTGTTTTTTACTGTTAAGGGCTAAGCTACAACTTCATCAAGACTTTCAAGAAGAGACTCCATGCTGAACAGTTACACACAGTGGCTGGAAAAAGTCAGATGGATTGTGTATTTCTTATATACCTACTTTTACAAGTCATTTAAAATGTCTCAAGCTGTAACAAAGAAAAAGTTGCACCTCTCTGAGGAAACAAGGATTTGCAACCAAGAAAAGTGGTGGTATCTGTTGATGGACCCCAACAAAACCCCTGCAAGGTGTTTGTGACCTTGAGGAATATGCCCAACACTGCAAGCTGTGGGTAGCAGTACTTCTGTCAGTGCTACAAGCACTGTTGCCTATGGCACCTTAGGATTTCTGCCACAAACTAGGAAAGGTACATTTTAAGTGACAGGAATTTCTCCATGGTGTTACTGCAAACACAGATGAATGAAGAGCTTGTAGTGAATAATGTTTTCAAACTGTCCACAAACAGCTTACAATTTTCAGGAGTATTTTCACTAAAATGTTTTGAAAGAAAAAATTCTATCATTAGTTACTGATTGAGCAGTTGCTATAGACGGCCTAGCAGCAGCTCACTTCAATTTGGGGAACTTAAATACATCAGCTAGTTCCGGCTGTTCATTCTTTTTGACACTTACTGAGCGTAATAAGTGGGTTTTGTGGCTTATATTTCCAATATTCTACCAATAGCAGATAGAGAGGGGAAGGGGAGTGGGAAGGGTGCAGGCGATTACATTTTATAGGCTCAGTTACAGATTGCAATTGCATGGTGCTTGTTGGTTATTGCCTTGCAGAGCTTTCCAAAACGGAAGCGTGTCACACATTTCTTCAGAACAGGAGGGGAACGCAGAGGAGAGAACAGTGCTGTGCCAGTCTTTGAGAAAAACTAGGCAGCACATGCATGACTTCCACAGTCACAACGCTCTAAGTTTTCAACCAAAGGTAAAATACTTCTATTTTTACCCTTCCTCCTCATAGACTTTGTTCCCTAATGTGACAAACAGGTAATGTGAGTAAGCATGACAAACATGTCATTGATGATGCTGTTCAAATCTGCAGGTCACCAGCCATGCCCTCAGGCACAGCCATGCCACCACCGTGGCAGCGGCCTCTGAAACCACTCGAGAGTTGTGCTGCCGGATCCTGGCTCGCCTCGAAACAAAATGAACTTTCTAGCCCTTCTGGTAGTGAAGATAACCTTGAAAATGTGAAGAGAGTGTAATCTGATGCCTCAGTAAGACTGCAAGGAGCTTGAAACAAAGACAGAGAGATGTGAACTGCCCCAGCCATCTCTCTCTGGGCCCCATGGACTCAGCATTTCTGTGGTCGTGGAGTCTGGCATTTTTCCAAGATTCCACAGAATCTCGCATGTTTGCTGCAAAATTCATTATTTTGCTGCAGCCAGGTGCTGGATGTTTTTTGGTTTGGGTTTTTATTTTCTCCCTCCCCCTTTCTTGCTGAAACCAGCTACTTGCTCTGTGTCTTTCCACTGGTGGAGGTAGGAGGTGAATTTTCGGCGCAAAGTGCCGCTCTCCGGTACGTGGCATGGGGCTCACAGGAGAGAAGTGTCCAGTGAGCAGCAGGGAGGAGAAAGAAGTTGGAAATATGCAGCCAGGCTGCCCAGAGCGCTGACTGAAAGCTGAGGTTTGGGGACTGTGGGGGGAATCAGAGAAGACAAAGTGCTGGAGTGGACCAAGAGCACCTCCTTTTTTGGCTCATTGGGTACACACTATTTGGATCTACCTTGACTGCTGAGGGCCTCAGAGTGTTTGCTCTGTTTTCCAGATGGGCAAACTCCATCATCAAAAAACTCAATCCTGAAAATACTTCTTGGTGTGCAATTTTGCAATGAGAAGTTTCAATTATGAGCCTAGACAGGGTAGGAATGAAAATTATTTTATGCTATATAATAACTTAATATTGCTACTAGAGAGAGAGTTATGGGAGAAAAGCCCTCCAAAATATCCCCAGAGGGTATAGTAATTGCTGAAAACATGCCAATATTTACTTGTGAAAATTTTCTTGTGCTGAGTTTTGCAAATAAATGAACCCCACACATTAAAAAAAAAATCACAGGCAAATCAAATGAAATAAAATACCTGTTGACCTCTACACTGCCCTTTCTGAGTGTTTTTTTAGAAGTCATCATCAGGGTACCTCTAACCACCAGGGTTATCATGCTGAATCTTATCAGTGCTTGTCACATTGTTAGGGCTTCTAGAGGGTTTCTAGGGCAATAGATTCATGCCAATGAATCACCAGTTTACCAGTTTGGAACTGGTAAACTTAGCCTACAACAAATACAAGCAATGATAATTTTGCATAAATTTTTTGAAATCAATTTGGTATGAGATGTACTATTATTCAATCTCAATCTCCCTACAATCATAATTTCTCTAATACCCAAAATGACATTTTCATCTCAAAAATAATTAAAACAAGAAGTTGTTTTTTTATTTCTCAAGTGTATTTGAACAGTGGGACTTGTTGCAAATGACTGGCAGAAAAGCCCCTTCAGGATGGTGAAGAAAATACTGCTTTCAAAAAACCCAACCATTTGTTTTAGCTTGATGAAACATGAGTGAACCATCTTTGATAGGTGCATATTTTGGACTTGGAAAGAAAGCTATAGAACTTCAGTGAAATTTTCAGACATGATAACACACTGATATCCTCTGTCCAGCCAGCCTCAGGTTTGTGCTGTGTTTCTTTCTCAAGCACCTAGTAAAGGAAAGGCAGGGGCAGACATAATGTTCAAGTTTGCAAGCCCAAGTTTGAAATTAAATTCCTACAGAATGCAAACCAAGCATGTGACAATTAGTACAATCAGAAGCATTTCTTGGTTAGGAAATGGCTAAAATACTCTCTCAGCTGTGTGAGTGTAACAGAAGTGCAGAAGTGAGTTTACTGGGCTTATTATGGTATTCTCTGTACACGTCAACTGTGTTGATGTATGTATTCTCTGTACACATCAGGCTGTATTCCCATGTGCAACATCATCTTCTTCCTCAAAAGAAAAATCTTGGCCAAAGACAATGGCAAAGTACTTCCTCACCTACTCTCTCATACTGTTGCTGACAAGTTTTTTTTCATTTTCCTTTACCTTCTCCTGGTACTTTCACTGTTGTCCATCTAGCTCTGTCTTCCTAAAACATTATCCAGCTTCATTTCTCAGTTGTTGAGTAAAGCTCCTCCCTTATCCACATGTACCTGAAATTGCTTCCACCACATAGTTTGCATTGGCCAGTTGCAAAATTAAATTACCTTTCAACTGGTATGTGTAGGGAAGTTTTTTTCTTTTGCTATGGGCTAGCACCAGGTTTTCAAAGTCACTACATGTGTTTGGGATCTTAAATCCCAAACAGGTTTTGGTTTCTGGTTTCTAATTACAAAGTGCTAATCCATCCCTCACCCTCTCTTTCTTTCTATGCACACACACAGAGCAAAATAAACAAAAAACAATGTTCGTGCCATCATCTTTATTTTCACTGAGACTATTTTGCCTTCTGACTACTTTTTTAGGAAATGTCCCTGTTGGTCAAGTGGCTGTTGCAAACGCAGCAGACTGTCCAGTTATGAATGACTTCAAGTGAGACCTAATTGAAGGCTCTGATTCCAGGGTTTAATACCCCAATTTCAAACCTCTCCAATGACACCACAATCAGAAGAGTCACACCCTGCCCTGTGACATGTACCTTTGGGTGCTTCAGTCCTTGTTTATAGAAGCCTGAGTGGTGGTCAGTGCAGTGGGTCTATTCAGCAGTTACTGGCTTAGATTTTGATAATCCTGATAGCATCAACAACTACCACCCACTTGGGTAATGTGAAGGGAAACTCTGAGCAGACGAAGTGTTTTACAGGCTCTCTGGACTAAGTGGTGAAAAGAAGGAATGGAATGAATAACCCCAACAGAAGTGCTGGTGGTGCCAAACCATGAACAAATATTTCCCTTAATTCTCCTGTTATGTTAAGCGACAGTTACATTTGTCATTACATACAGCTCCAGCATACAATTCCCAGCCCAAACCCTCCACAGCACACGAAGCCCAGGCTATGCTGGGCACACAGAGAGGAAGTATTGCAGTGGAAGCCACAGAAAATCCTGACAGCATCAGGGAAAGGCTTTTCACGCATGGAGGAAAGCCTGACTCCAAACAGAACGAGGAGCTTGGGTGGTGCTGAAAGCTCTGGCACTGCAACTGCAAACAGGACCATCCCTGTTTAGTGCCTGCTGGTAACCATGGCCACCCTTTCCCTAAAAGTTAACTGGTCCTGTCCACACATGGCAGTAGTAGTGATGGATAAATACCCAAATGTACACATAGAGACAAGACTGGAACAAATGAACATTGGAAAATAATCAAAGCCATATTGCTTCAGACAGCAAAAATTACACTACACATGAAGTGCAACAAAAACACGCAACACAAAAGGCTTATTATCAAGGGGCTTGTTTTTTTCTACTCTGTTGCTACATGAAATGGAAGCATCAGGGAAACTGGATATAGAAACATAAAATACAAAGAGAAGAAGGAGTGAGAGAGAATAGATTACTGTCAAATGTAGAAAATAAACACATCAGGAAAAAATGCAGGAAATAAATCTAATTAAATTTAATAAATAGCTTTTGGAGTTATTTTACAACTGGTGAAAATAAGATAATCTCAATACGCAGTTTCTATTAAACAATTCAGAATAAAAGATATATGTAGCATTTTGAATTTCACCGATTGCCAAGAATGATGTCACAAATTAAACTAACAAATCGAAAACACACAACTAATAATTTGACTGTGCATGAAACATTCTTAATTGTGCCTGATAGTTTGCAAAATTTCTTATTATTGTGACTCTACAAAGAGGAATTTACAAAAACAACAATGCTACTGCATTTTTCTGCCACTGTTCTTAAGACTTTGCAGCTAGGAGTTGCACTCGCTTCTCCCAGAAGCAGTATTTGCACATATTCACACAGGCAGAGAGAAATAACTTCAAATAACGGGATGAAAACCCTCTAACAGATAAAAATGTTAACAACATAAACACAGCAGGCCATATATTTCTTAGAGAAAGCAACAACCATCATTTTGTAATATGAATCACTGAAGACAAATATTTTTAAAGCTATACATAATTTTCTGTAGCTTTAGCATAAGCCTCCATCTCTCAGTTAATTTCATCATTCCTTGCTTCTTCCAATCACTAAAAGTGCACGTAGCTCCCTAAGACTTTCACTCGCTCGGTTGCCACAATAATAATTGCCACTTTAAAAGGCGCAACTTTTTTTCTCAGGACTGACAAGTTGTTTACTTACAGACTTCCCATTTATTCCCTCGGGGTCTTCCATTGAAGATTTCTCCTTCCAAATTATATATGGGTTATTAGTTACAGGGAGGTTCAGACAGTCCTAGCACACACACACCTGTGGAAAAGACAGTACCACATCGTTGGATTAATTTGTTGGCATGGAACTAGGAGCTGATCTTCACTTCTGCAACTTTCCAGCAACTAACAAGTATTCACAAGTTAGGAGCAGTTGTCTTTCAAGAACTGAATCAGTCTTGAAAATAAACACATAGCTGAGCTGTTTATTACAAATCTGTGCAAGCCAAAAGCAGGCAGCGAGAGCCCCGTTGTGCTCACTGTCTGCAGAAGAATAAAAGGCAGCCAGGAACTCTTCTTCTGCCACTATTTCTGTGCCAACAACACATCTTTTCTTCTTTTTTTTCTTTCTTTTTTTTTTTTTCTTTAGGAAGCTCAGCCTTCCCCTGATATCTATCAATGTCAATCGTACTTTAATGCTAAGTGGAAATAATAACAAAGCAATATGATTGTAGACTGAGCCAGGATAAAAAAGAAAATCCACAAAGTTTTCGAACGTTGCCCTCAAGCTAAGGATATTTTCATTCTAAATCTCTTCAAGTTTACACTAGGTCACAGTCTTAGGCCCCATAAATTATAAATATAGGATGCTTTGTGTTCTCTCACCTTCAGAAAGGGTGTTCTTTGATGTTTTAAGTAACAGTGAAGTACTGAGATGAAACAATAAACGCTTATCCTCCCAAACAGATATCAACCCAAAATATGGTTTCCTTCCTCCGTTAGAATAAAATGCTGTAAACCTCTTAAAATTCAGAATTATTCATTGGCGTAATTTAAACAAATCCAGCTAAAATCCTCATTAGAAAAACTGGAACTTTTTTTAAATAGATGGGGAAAATGCTGTCAATAAAGAATAAAAATGAAAATCTGATTTTTTAAAGTGTGTGTATATATATACACACACACACACATTATATACACAGAAATGTGAATAGCACTTTGCTCTTCCGTGCCAGTTGAAGATATGAAGATATTCAGTTTGTCCTAAAACCACTCTGCATATGAAACACACGTAATTTAGGATCAGGACCCAAAATATTATTTTTTATCTTTCTACCTGGATAAGACTCTAGCAAAAAAGTAAAAAAATCCCTTCAAACCCAGTTTTTTGGACACTACTCATTGCACACATTTGGCTACTTCTATAAAATCTAAGCATTAAGAAAGTGTTAACAGGTCCACTCCACACCCTAAGGAAGATGCTAATATGAACCATGCTTCTGCAATGCATCCACTCCCTTCTTTCTGGTTTACAATTGAGAGATCAAATCCAGTCCTGCTCCTGCTGTGAACAATGGCCAATCTGCAATATTTCTGTGAAATCAGGGCTTGGTGCTTATGTTTGTTCTGACACCAGATTATAGGTTAGAAAACTATTTATGGCTTTAAAAAGTGACAATTAAAATTAGGGAGGGAAAGGACAAGATTTATTTCTAACTTAAAAAAAACAAGAGAATAAAACAGCCCTCTAACAATGCCCCACTCCTAAGCAATGACTGACATCTGTTTCAAAAACTCTTTTATTGCAAAATTCAATAAATGGAAAAACCGCACAAACTGAAAGTCTGCCACTTCAGCAAGGGAATAAAATGGAGCCTTTTCTAATGGAAAAATATTCAAAAGTCAATTGATGTAATGCCGGTATGGATGACCTGATGGATTTTCAGATCAGCAGTGCTCTCTTTACTAATGGAAAGAAAACTTTACAAAGACTGGTAATTTTCTATTGAAGCCCAGAAGGAAAAAGCATATATGTTTTAGTGTATATTATAGTTCAGCCGTAATTAGGTGACCTAACTTGCAGGAGCTGCTGTGGCAATTTTTCTCTCTCTGGGTAAGATTCCTATAACACACCAGTGTTAAAAGAGCCTACTCTTGTAATTTCTGCTCTGACATATGCTGCACTTCATGTCACTGCAAAAGAGGCTTACAAAAAGCTCCTGTATATACACACCCACACTGCTAGGGGCAAAGACTTGTCTTGCTCAGAAAACACCATAGACCTCTGGCAGCAGAATCAAGCCACAGTAACAGGAGGGCTTAGATGTTAATACAGAACAGCTGATCCACAATATAAATAATTTTACTTTTGAAAAATTCAACTTTTAAACAAGAGCAACTTGGTTATCCTGATTCTAATTGTCATCTTAGGTTATTTTTAACTTTTGGTAAAGCTTTACAAAAACTAATTAAATTCCCTTGACTTGTTAATGCACCAAAAATATATCCAAATTACACAGTATCTATTACAGAGAAGTTGTTATATGCAAAACGTGCCGTCTAATATGAGTAGGACAAAAACTCAATTTATTGAAAAAGACAAGATCTAAATTGAAGGGAAGTCATGAAAGCACATATCCCGTTTTATTTTTCTCTACTTCTTTGGAAATAATTTGCTTGGTAAAATATTATTACTATTAAATACACATATTAAGAGTCCCACCAGCTAAAGAAGTACTATTGTACCAGCCATGATGACCGGCATCCTCTTTCCAAACAGCTATTACCATTTAAAAGGGAATAAAAAAACCCCACAGAGAAGCACAGAAAGAAGTTTATGGGGGATTTTTATTCCCTCCTTTCTGAAAGGTCAGCCAATGCCGCGCAATTCCCCACACAGGGATCTCAACACGCACCTTTGCCGCCAGGCGCAAGGCGGCCGCCAGCCCCTCCCAGCCACGCTGCAGAGGTGGCAGGAGCCACCTTTAACAAGCTCCTTGTCATGGAAGTGCTGTCCCCCTGTCCCCATCCAAGCACCCACCTGAAAACCTGGCAAAAGCCAGTGGCCGATCACCCGGGAAACAGACAGAAACACTCCCTTAGGGCTGGAAGGTACCCCTGGAGGCTGACCACTTGCAGAGAGAGAGAGTACCAAATGCAAGGGTGACCAAAAAGTAACTGGTCTTGGTGACCCCTGGCACCCAGACACCTACATTTAAAGACAAGGAACCTGATTCCTTATGCTTGCCGAGCTGTTCTCCATAAAAGTTGTGCATTTCCCAGGCAGGACCTTCACTGCCACTAAGCCATGTCTTGGAGCTGTCCCAGGGCTGCTGTAACACACCTTCAGCTGCACTGAGTTCCTGACAAAACTCACAGTGATCAGAAACAGCACCAACACAACAATACCTTGGGCTACCTTAGCCCTTCCATCATCAAGGAGAAGGAATTGAACTTTTTAACCTGTTCCTGTGCCACCAGAAAAATCAATTCTGTCTCACAATCTCCTGATTATGCCATTGCAAAGTCTCCAAGATAAGGTCATTTTTAGTGCCAGCAGTGGTTTCTGCTTTTCTCTTATTTTCTTATGCTGTCTTAGGAAATGATTGGATTTTTCAAAGCCACACGTGCTTTATCTTTTGGTAGAGAAAATAAAAAAAGAATTTACGAGGTTGGGTGAAATGGCCTTTTTTTACCCTGTAGATGATAGCACGTGGTATTTTACAGTTAATGTGAGGGAACTCAATGGGTTTGATTTTAGGTGCTATATTTGGTAAATTTCCTTTTTAACACTTTCTAAAGACTCAGTACATGCACTCCATTCCCAGGTAGGTCTCTCGTTCCCCACCCCCGCTTCCTTTTAAGGTGTTACATTTGGCAGATAACCTGGGCAGCATTTAGAAAACAATTATTTCCAAATGCTGGGAAAGAAACTTGCCAAGTGTAACAGCTGAAAACCAAAAAGAAAGAGAAAGAAAAAAAAAAAAAAAAAAGAGGAAGGAAATAAAACAGAAGAGGGAAAGGTATTTTTAAAAAATGAAATTTAGTAGGAACCTTTCAGCAGCTTTATAAACAATTAACTCCAGAGCTGCGACTGAAGACCACCTCTGACTCAGCCTGGAATGCCTGCAGATGCAATACAGCATCTTGCCTTCCAGGGAGCCTCAGGGAGTCCAGCAAAACAGATGGGTGCCCAGATGTGTGGGACCCACCATGCACATCTGCTGGAAGGCATCCCACAACAACTGCAGTGCTGACCCTGGGCAAACACAGACCCTGGGGGTCTGCAAACCCCCAGACCGCTCTGGGGCCATGCAGCACGTAGGTAACACTGGGCAACACCACAGGGGGTAGGTCACCATTTCTGTACCCCAGTAAACATCCATGCTCATCTCAACAGACCTTTTTTTCCACTAGCATCAAGCAGAAATGTACAGAGTGTCAGGACTTGTGGCTGCAGTAAACCTGTGGGAGAGGGGGCTGAAAGTTTTCAGTTTTATTGGTAAGCTTTCCTTTATATAAAATAGAACAAGCATTCTGGCGTCCTGAACAGGTAAATAATATAAATGTAATATCAAGTGGGTTTTTTTGGAGTTTTTGGGGGGGTTTTTTGTTGTTGGTTTTTTTTTTTTTTCTATCTATGTAATCACTTTAACTTTATTTTAAAGTTTAAAACTACGGTATTTCCCTAACATTTTTAGCTTCACTGAGAAGTTAAATTTCTGGTAAGGAAACATGAGGTCTTATCTGCCTACACAGGAATCTCACTGGGTGTTGGACCAGAATAATCAAGGAGACTGAAGAGCAAAAGGAAGCAAGAAAGAAGGTAGAAATGAAGCACTATGAACACAAAAAATACATCACAGGCAAATGATATCAATGACAGCCTGGGAAATACATCTGTGCTACTTTCTGAATCCTGATTACATTTATAAAATTCCTATCACACTGTAAGCCAGAGTATGTCTTGAAGGAACTACTCAACAATAGATTTTGTGCCCCATTTCTCCCACATACCATTAAATCTAACACGAAAAAGGTGTTGAGAGCACAAGGGCCATGATACTGGTTGAGACCAACAATCCTCCTGGTACTGTCTCTAGAAACAGCCATAACTGGACAGAAGAGCAAGAACAGAACAAACATATGCCATTTTCATGGCATATTCCCAGTTTCCTGCTATTTCAGTTCAGAGGGTTTTCCTGAGACAGATGGAGTTCATCTGTGTAGCAATCCTCAGTACAACTCTCTCAAGTACACGTCTATTCTCCTCCTGAAGCCTATGTAATTTTTTTTTCATTCCTAGCAGTTATGAACATTCATTTTTTGGAGGAATTACTAAGAACTGAACAAATTTTCTTGGAATTATCTTAGATGCCAAGACCCTATTTCTGAAAGGTGAGGGTCAGTGTAGTGTTCAAAAGTTAGAAGGATATAAGACTGAAGAACTGGAAAAAATGAAGTAAATAATTTGCCATTGCTTTTACAAGATCTAAACCTGAAATATAACTGTTTCAAAAACTGTCTTGATGAAGTCTTTGGGTTGCTTCCCGCATCCAATGGTCAGGAATGGTTTTGAACAGGAATTAGGACCTGTTTCAGCTATGAAACCTGGTGCCTGCAATGGGAAGATTTCTAAGTTCAATCTCCCTCACACGAACACCCAACAGAGTGCCTCAGTCAGGAAGCTCCACAAAAGATTAAAGTGGGAGACATATACATACAAAAATTTAAAGCAATAATGTTATTCTAAAAGCAGAGCTCTCCAAACATAGCAAAAGATCATATTTTTCATTGAATACTAAATGCACACAAAAGTCAAGCTGTAGAACAATGTTAAAATGATACTGGTTACTTGCTTGCCAGAATTTCTTTTCTAAATTACTTACAAAATTAATACTACATTTAAACTGGGATCAACTTTATTTGCATCTGAAATGTAGGCTGAAACCGTTCAGCAGGAAAACACACTAACAGTTTAGGACAGGAAATAAAGAATATTCCTAAGGTGAAAACATAAAAATTCTGCTTTTAAAAATTAATAAAATTACATTTTACAAGGTGAACTTTGCCTCAAATAAGGATTAAACAGCTTTCCTCTTAGCATTCCATAGGCTCTTTATCATCAAAAAGTTAGAACTTACCTGGTTTTATTTATGTATCATTAACAAAGAACAAAACCAGAATGCAACAGCCAATTCCTTTTTCAATATGTCTTTGAGCGATAAATCTGTTTTCTGCTTTCTATGTGTCAAACACACTAGAAAAGGTGGGGGGGTCGAACAGATTAACACTATTAGGTGAAGTGTCATGGTTAATAAAGAATATGAAATACGTACAAGGAAAATATTGAGCTACGAATCATAACATGCAACTGGAATACCTACCTGGCTCAGGAAAGAAGTGTAAGATACTTCACAAACAAAGCTTTCTTTCAACCCATGGGGTTCTGTACAATGTAGTAATTATAGACGTGCTTTAAGAAGCCTTTCTACACCTATTATAAATTTAGATTAAAGGTAGGGCATTACTTATTATTTTACATGTGCTTTTAAAGTACTTTGTAAAATATATGCAGTCTATAAAAGTTTGTGGTCTAACAACAAGCAACTTGTCCTGCTTCTGCATAATTCAGTGCAAACAGGTAAAAGTTTGCTAGCTATAATTAATACAGGTCATATGTAGAGATTTTAAGGTTTACACAGAGCAATTAAAGTAATTTTCCTCTAGGTGAAATTTTCTAGGTCTTCATTTTATAATTTTTTAAAGTTGTATTTATTTTTTTAAATAGATCAGATAAATGTGAGTCTGAAGTTTAACAACCTCCCTTAAAACCTAGGCTTACCTCAAGCTGGTAAAAGCATTCAAGTGAGAAACACTACCAGCAATATTTCCAGTAGTGGATGCCACAGCATCCCACAGAGCAGAAAAATCCACCCAGAGAGATGGGTTACAGAAAGCATGGTTGGAAGGGAGTCACCCTGGCTGCAGAAAGCTAATTTTCAACCAGGAAACACAGAGGCCAAAGTCTTGGCATCTCCTGGGGAGGGGGACCCAAGCTTGGGTCAGGGCCAGCTGAGGTCCCACGCTCTGTGAGAACCACCCAACAGGCTCTGGACCCTCCCTGCCCTTGGGGGCAGTGTAGCTGCCCTTGAATGGCACAGGGCCATGTCCCTGGTGTCTCCATGGGACTGCCCCTTGCAGATCTCCCAATGGATCAACCACCAACTCAATGTGCACAGCAGTGACCTTCCTCACACGCCCTCAGTACAGCTCTCCTCTTCACAATAAGAAAACTTCCCTGTCTCTTGAGGTCAAGCAAAATTTTCACTGCTAAGTCACAATCACACACCACAAGGAGCATCTAATTTTCAATCTTTACAACAATCAATATTTACAAATACTTCTGCTTCTCTCCATGCAGGAGAGGTACCAACTTGAAATTACAGGGAGTTTCACAAGTAGGTGCAAGTAGCCTATTTTCTTCATTTGGACTCATTTTCTGAGAATGGGATCTCTTTCAACCTCTGTTAAGCCCAAATGAAAGAGCAAGAATGGTCCTAATACTGAGAAAACCAGAAGGCTGTGCCACTGACCTGTCAAATCTGTCAGTGTGAAATCCAATGGGATATTTAAAGGCACCACATCAGCCTAAGCATCTACAGCCATTTACACTTAATTTGTCTGTTCCTTTGTACTGCAAGCACCCTTGTGAGTTACAGTAAAGACCCAGCTGCACCTTTAGCCACCTAAATATCCTTGGAAGCCTGGCCCATGGTGACCAGAAATACCCACAATTCACTAACTGGAAACTAATTTTAAAGCAGAAGTGATACTGTTTTTACCTAACAACGACACCAACTTTTCTTCACCTTTCTGTTCTACATCCTCAAGCTCTTGCCTCTCAGGAGAAATCCCAGGGAAGGCACTGCCCAGCTCCCTGTGGGGCCATCCCTGCTGTCAGCAAGGAGGCACTGGTCAGGACGTCTTTCTCTTTTCTAGCCAGCAGTCACTCCTTATGAAATTAAACCCCACCGATAAACTGTTGACAAATTTGGGCAATTAGCATTGGAATATTACAGGGGAGAAGAAGAAAATTATTGTAGGGGTATTTATAGGACTCCCAGTTCCTTGGAAAACAATGCTAAAAACCATTTATTTAATGCTGTTCTGTTCAACTTTGTCAAATCTTTTGCTTGACAGATGATATCCTCCTCCTCTGATTTCTTCCAGACTATGTTTTCATGAAAGTGAATTCAGTAACTCAACATTTTTAACATAATAAAAACTGAAAACTTAAGGATTTGGAACCTTGATAAATAGGTTTGCTTACACAACTACACAAAGATGCATTATGTGTTTTTTGTCAGCAAAAAATGCACCTAGTCAAACAACAATATTTAGTTTCAGTTCTTCATGTCTCCAAACTGTATCTACCAATCAGAATGAACTTTATATACATTTTTGAAAAAACCAAAACACACAAAAGCAAAACACAGTAGAAATTAAGTCATTAAATCAGTCTGTCCTCTAGCAGCAGCCATGCTTCTTAAGTGTTTGCTTATCCTAATAGTCTTGCAATCTTTTTCACCATCACAGCTCAAGATGAAATTTTAATTATTGTTAAATATTACTGACTATAGTAACATATTAAGTGGGAAGAACAGAACAGACAATGGTTATTATCTATAGAACATGTTTTTTAAAACTATTACAAAAATAGTTTCACTTATCAAATAATGTTATAGCTAAGTTTTTATAAATAATATTTTATAATAAAGGAAAAAGCAAAGAATTAACTACACTATCATTTTGCACATAATATTTAACTTTTTTTTGAGAATTATATAACCTAAAACTAAACTAAACTAACCTAAAACTAAAATTATTCACACAACACCATGCAATTCCCTTCTATATTCAGATGATAAAGAGCTCAAGCTATTGAGCTGAGTAATTAAAATTCAAAAATTTCAGGAATTAGGCCAATTGCCTAAAGTAGCAGTAGGTGTGACTCGCTATGGAAACAGCATGGGAAGGACAGAGAAACAACTTCAAGTTGGAAAAGCTTTTAAAAGCTTATGAAGTACCCAGCTGTGGCCTCCTTGATTTTAAGGACTTTACACACAATTTCCGTTCTTATAAATAAAAAGAGCTTTCTCCAAGCTCACTTCATTATAAAGGGAGCTGCAAAAATGCAGACCCACCTCACAGGGTGGGAGTTCACCTCCGTGATTTTTCCAGGCACAGTGGGGGCCCTGGGCAGAAGGGAGCATTGACTGCCTGCACTGCCCATGCCCGGCCCAGGGTTTGATCATGGACAGCAGCTGCCCCCAGCCTCCCCCAGGAACTGCCCCTCTGGGTGCCACTGCCAGGCAGCCACAGCTCACTGTCACATCACCAAATCCAGGCAAACTTTTCTTGGTCCAACCATTACAGCCTTTCATGGTAGTTTGACCCATATCACAGAACTCAATGGTAAATTCATGTTTTACTTCCTGAGTCCACGCAGGAGGATTAGCACTATCAGACAGAGCGAGAAGATATTTTCTGTCACAATGGAAAAAAAAATAAAGCACTAAAAGTGGTCTAGACATCTGAGAAATCATTATCTTATGATGTTTGGTATATCAGATTAAACAGTCAAAGATAAAGAGAGTAAAAATAAGAGAAAGGAAGAAAAATCTCAAGCCTCTTAACTCAATTTAAACTCTTAATTTTGTATCACTCTTCCTCTCTCTAAATCCAGAAGGAAAGGTTATTTTGAGCCATAATACTTTGGATTCTATAATTAAGCAATTGAATGAGAGAAACAAAGAAAATAACATAAAATTCTAAAAATGCACAAGATGCAAGAGGGCCCCAGTTTCTAGATGACTGGGAGAAACTGTTCCAGCGACCTTTGAAGATTTTACAATTCTGCTGCCAGAGTCTATCCCTCACCTTGCCCATAGCAACAAGTTTTGCAGCACAAGGACAGAGCCACAAAAAAAAAAAAAAAAAAAAAAAAAAAAAAAAAAAAAGAGTGACTTAGTGACTTGCTTCCTCCTTTCTCCTCCGACCTTGTTTGTGATTCAGTTCACATAGGAAGATGTAGCTAATGAAGAAAATTAGGAATTAAACATCAAGCTTGGAATGAATAACACCAGTTATTGGTCTTATTGGTAACCATTGGTCATGGCCACATAAGGAACCAGTGACTTAGTTTCTACTTAGACAGGTAATAAATATTTTTTATTGATGCTATTATAATTTCAAAAATTTTGAGGACTGGTGAACCACTCAGAAGGAGTAATCCATACATTTTAAAGGGCTGTTGAAGAACAAGCATACTTGTGTTTTACATCACACTTAAACCTACAGTAGAACGAGTTGTGTACAAGCTAGAACAAAGGTTTGGGAGGAATGTATCTAGACTAGCCTTCAGAAGATGTGCCAGCTGCCTCTGTGAGCTGCAGTCCTCAATTAGGGACATTTCCATACATATTGCCTTTCTGTCTCTTACTTTCTGCTGCAGCTGGACTACCTGCTCTGTGACTGCTCCATGATCCTACAACTACCCTCATTATGGTTCATGCTTACACAGCTTTTGGCAGAGAATGAGCAGCTCTAATCTGGAAATTGTTTCATAGGGACTTTCCACACACCACTCTTTTTAAAGAACTTCTAGCAGCACTGAATGACCATTTTCTCTTCTTATAACCATATTTTTATTTTGAAGTGTTATGGAAAGTGTGAGTATTCAAATGCATTAACTGTCTGGTGCTGCTGTTCATACTGCAATTTGCTGGACCATATGTAACAATAACAGTGTTTTGCTACTAAAAGTCAATGGGAACTGTTCTTTGCAATTTAAACAACACTATGATCCTACGAGTCTAAAAGAAAAAAAGAGAGGAGGGAGGAGAGTGAAGAGGGGAAGCCGACTGTTACATGTTCATAATTGAAGAAATCTCTCCTTTGACTTCGTGATAGAAAACCTGCGAATTTAAGTATAGCTTTAAAGAATAGAGTATTTCCTGCAAAAAAATAAGCTTTATCTCCAGGACGACCAACAGAGACCAAAACCATTTCATAAGTAGCCATATCCATCCATCTCTTCGAAGGTCTTAGGTGGCGGCAGAAGAAATAAGAACCCCAGAAAGCGAGCTGGGGCAGGATACACCACCTCCCTGCTGCCCAGGTGCTGGGATGCGCGGAGCGGACGGGGAGCACAGAGGCTCATCCCTCCGTGCCCCGACCCGCTGGAGGCAGGCAGCCAGCGGACCCCCGGCGGGGAGGCGGCCGCTCCAGCGGGGCCGTGCCCGGGACACCGGTGCGCTCGCGGTCGCCGTCGGTGGCCTGGCATCGCTCGCTTTTCCCCGTCCGTCGGCGGAGGAGCTGCGCGCTCCTTGCTCGCCGGCGCTTGCCGTGCCCACAGCCGGCAGCCCCGGGGAGCGGGGCGAGGGCGGACACGCTCGCACCGCGGCGGAGCCTCCCCGCGCTGTTACCCTCACGCAAAACACGCGCTCGGCCGGCACCGGGGCTCCCGCGGCGCCGNCCTGCCCGGCCGCGCCGCCCGCCGCCGCCGCTCTCGGCCCGCCGTCACACACCGCTGGCCGCCCCCCATGCCCGCCCCACCAACACACGCTTTTTAATTTTATTTATTTTTTTTTTTATTTTATTTTATTTTATTTCTGGGAATGAAGATGTTATTAGTGAAGGAAGGATGGGCCCTAAGGAATGCCGGCTTCCCGCAGCGCTGCCGGGAGGTAAGGGACGGCTGCAGGTTACACACCCCGAGCGCAGCTGGCAGCTCCGGGGCCGCAGGCTGGGCAGTCGGAAAGGCACCGGCAGCATCATCCCCTGACCCCGGGGGCTTGTCTGACACCGCTCCTCACCATCGTGGGTAAATCCATCGCTTGAAGGCTCGGAATGAGTCAAGGCGTCAAGGTCTGCATGGGAGTGCTGCACTGGGAGAAGCTGTGCTAGGTATATGGCACCTGACCCCGAGGGCTTCGAACCATCCCTAAAATCCGAGCTTGTACACATCCACCCCTCCTCATTACCCATGAAGAGAGAAAGCATGGGTCAGATTCCATATGTCTTATGATTCAGTTAAAAAGTTACTGCAGAACAGTGGTAGAACATTCTCTTTGCTTCCTCATCCCGGAGACAAGAACTTAGACCCTGCATAAGGTGTGTAGCTCAGGCATCCGAGTATAACAGAGATGAAAGCGCTGCTCAGTCTGGCAACCTGGTCCAGACACTGAAGCAAGCAAAGCTGCTGGGGCTTTTTTTGCCTATAGTTGTAAATATGAATACTGCAGTCCAGGCCTTCTCCTCTCCCTTTCTTCTTCCTTAAGCCACAAGGGAAAAAAGAAGTTGCCATTGCTTCAAGTTCTTCCATTCCACTTCTTTGTCTCCAGTACATACTCTTCCACTATTTTCCTTTCCTTTCCCAGCTTTCTTGGTGGGCTTTTATGCTGGTTTCAGAAAGTAAAAAACTTATTTCTGCCTTTAAAGAAATTGAAATTATGTTCCCACAAGCATTTATGTAGGTCTACAAGTAATGCCATTTAAATCACTAGAATATCTAGTGATTGGTGTTTGTCCTAAAGGACGCAAATCACATGGAATACATTTTAACATTTTAAGGGTTTTTTCCTCCACATGTTTCTTCTCCAGTCCTGTAAATTAAAGGGTGAGAGTTAATTAAAATGTCATGCATGGGGCCATATATAAAATACTCACAGAGATGGAGTCCACATTCTTCTCAAGTTAAATGAATCCATTAGGCTGTATTTTACCTTGACAAATACAGGATGTTTATATGTATCTATTTGTAAAAATTTTCATGTATTTGTATTACTTGAACATTGTATTTTTAGTTCAATATAATTTAAAGATACCAAACAGAGTTTGATTCCTACTAAATCCAGTAGCCAAATCTCACCTTGACCCACAACAATGGGATAATGAATTTTAGTACTGGAGAGAAGCAGATTAAGTTGCTGCAGCATACATGGGGTGAGAATGTGATCTATAGGCTGTAAAAATTTTGGTTCACAGATTATGAGAAAGACTCAAGAAAGGTAAAGTCGCAGATCCACTTGCCCCCTTGTTGTGGAATATGTAATGGGGAAGAGCACATGTGATTCTGTAAAAATCTCTAGAAGCAAAATGGAAAACCTCATCTCTGCAACATCCCGGACTTATGGAATAGACATGTGCAGCCCATATTCTACCTTGTACAGAACAGTTTCTTCAGAAATTCATGATCTTTGTTTGATTATCCACTCTGGCATGAAGCCTTTTTTCAAAGTCAGGTGTGGGGCTAAGTGTATGTCCAAATTCTGTCGTTTTTCACTTAGAAATCTTACTAAAGTAAAAAAAAAATTCACATATTTGTATTTTCTATGTATTTACTAATTTTGAGCAAGTAGGAGAGCATTGAAAAACTATACACATACCAAAAATATTTAGGAAGGTCTCTGTCAGAGCACATCCAATTCCCCAGAGGTGCTCTTAATTTTGTGTTGGATACCTCAGAATAAAATGTCAATGTCCACTGCAGCATAAGCAGAATTGTAGCACAGGCATGTGAGAATGCTGGCAATACAGCTCAGCTCCAAGGAGGACCATGCTCCCATGAGAGCCTCCAGCTTGCTAATAAAAGAGTGGACCCCCTTCCTACAGGAATCCCTCGACATTGTGGTGGTAAGTGATGTGGATTGTCTTAGATTTGGCGTAGTAGTGTTTCTGTTACCTTTCACTTTCTGCAGGGTTTTGAGCTGTTAATGTTGTGAGAAGGATCAAGTGAAGCCTACATAATAGTTAGGCACTGGGTAAAAAATCAGCATAATTACCCTTCACAATAGGAAATTGATAAGCACGGTTTACAGATCCAAACGTTTAGAATAGCAGTGAGATTGCCATCCTGCTTCCTAGAGTCGAGTCTAATGAGTTGCCAAGCATCTGCTGTTGCTACTGGATTAAAAACCAGTTGTGAAAACTCCCTCCCACCCCAAGAGCTGTCAGGTCACCTGCTGCCATTTATCCCCTTATCTGCAATAGAAACCTCTGAAATGTTAAGTGGTTTATTCGACCTATAATGTCAGCTAAAACTAGTGTGGGTCTTCCTTATGGGGCTAATGAATTTCAGTAGGAATTTTAAGAAAGCATATTAGGTCTGACAACTCATAGCCCTGAAATTTGGAAGACCGGAGCCTTTGAGAACTGACAGTAATGCCAAGGTAAACAGTTTCTTTTCTGTTATTCTTTCACTACTCAAAACAAGCACCTCTCCAAATCTGAGAGCTCCTGGCAGGTATGATGAATGGCAAATCCTAATGAAGCCCATGGTTTGGCCAGAAGTGTTAGGACTTAACACTCTGTACAAATTCTCAGCTGAAACAGGAGTATCAGGAGCCAATTTCTTGAACATAATTTATTCCAGACACTAGCTGGAATAAACAGCATTCTGTAACCTCCTCAGATATTTTGCCAGTAGGGAGCTGTCTTTACACTTCTTTCAACTAAGCAAGGGATCCAAATACAAAATTCATCATTCAAGAATACAGTGTGGTTTAAGAGACTGGAGGATTTGAGTCCATTTCCAGGGGCATTTTTGTGTCCTATCTGTATGACATTTTCTTTCTAAATTGGGTCTACTGTGGTTTGCTGCTACCTTGCCCTGATGAGTTAAAAAACCCCAGCACTCGAGTTTAACTTTCTAGAAGCAACTCAAGCTTACATTCAGTTTCTAAAATGTGTTTCACCTAAGTTTCATACTAGAAAGGAAGTATAAACGGGTCTTCCTTAGTTAGTAAGTGTTCTTTTGTCTCAAAGTCTTTTCAGACTTTGATTCCTTCAGTCACAGACGGGTGTTTTGTTATGAACAAAAGCACTGCCATGAGTATAGACCTGACTTCTCCATGCAAAGAAAGACAAATAAAACTCAGCTTTTCAGTTCCAGGATCAGATGCTGTCCTTAGCCACATGGAGATGTAATTAAAAGCAAGATTTTTATTACTATGAAAAAAGACAATATTCAAACGGTGCATAATGGCTTCTAATGGAACCGGGAAACATTTCCTGGACAGGTTCTATTGAGATCCAGTACAAACTGGCACCCATAATGCCGTGTTGGTGAGCCACATGTGACAACAGATTTCCACCTACTCCTTTAGAAGGTCCCACGAGAAGACAAATAACAAATAGTCCATTCAAATGTTAATCTGTCTCATCTTCTAACTCTTGAATATACTTTATTTAACTCCCCAAAAGAAACCATTTTCATATGTGGTGCTTATGTTTTCAATACTTCCAATGTTTGTTATCTTCCATGTGATTGGATGATTTAAATATAATTTAAAATATTTTTCCCTCTGCTATGCTGCTCACCCCCCACCCCATCCCCCCCAATAATACATTATTTTGTCACTATCTTTTTGATGGGTGGTTGTCTAGAATTAATGAAGATGGAGGTAGATGGGAAAAGCAGACATTTAGCATTGTGTGGAGGAGCAGATAAGATCGTCTTCCAGTTTCATAATCTGCTAATTGTGTGGCTGCAGATAGAAACTTCTCACAGTCTCCAGGTCAGTGGGAGAAGTCCCTCTGACTTTTGAGCACTGTTTTCTCAGTATCTGAAAATTAATCTCGGATGCTAACATCTAACACTGTAGACACTTATGTTTTAGTGAAACTACCCACCAAACTATTTATGAATACATGGATTTACAGAATTTTACTTAATGAAATAACTGGTTAAAACCAGAATACAGAGTAAATTATCGATGGAATCCTGCATTTTAAACTGTCTGGTAATTTTAATTGTGCCTTAGCTCATTAAGAGCTTAGAACTGAATACTCCATATGCAGTGGAAGAACACCCTTAACTTGCTCACTCCACAACTCTAGATGAGGTTTTTCAGCAGTAAAGGCCTGAAATCAGAAGCCTGTGTACCTAACATAGGTATTAACAGGAGGCTGAACCATTCAGAGTGACAAGCCACTTGTTTAATGTCATATTTTGCAAACATGGACTTGTGCATTATTTAACATAAGACTGTTTGTAAAAGTAGTTAAGTGCAGTCACAATTGCAAATTTTGAAGTGCAGTTTATCAGGTACAGAAGTTTAATCAAAGGAGTCTTGGGAAACTTATAAGTATTTCACATTCTTTGTTTTTTCTTTAGAAAACATTATGACTCGATTGAACTCCCAGCAGTCCAAGAGGCTGGTCTATATAATTTGATCATTTTTGTTGACAGTGTTAATTCTTGCTTATCTGTCATTACCTGTATCCTCACTAGGTTCAGTAAAGAAAATTTCTTAGTATATTTGAGGAAAAATAGTGTTTGTAACAGGAGGTTCAGATGTTTTCAAAGAAAATATTAACTAACAAGGCAAATATTTATTGTAATGATGACAAAATAAAATAATTGTATTTTTTTAATGAGTAAAATTATATGAAGGCATTGCAACACATTTCTGACAGGTTAATAGGAAAAAGTATCATCCTTACATATCTGGGGAGAATTTGAATTTAAGATTACCATCTCCGAGTTCGCTCAAGCCCCTTCTGAACACGCGTCTGGAAATACTCTAGAAAGAGAATTTTTTTGTCTAAAAATCTAACGAAACGGCGATTTTAAGTAAATATTTTCCCACGATGAAACTCGACGGTGCAAACGTGCTAGGAACAAACCAGGGAGCAGGGGGAAGCGGTGCCTCCCGGCCGCAGCTGCCCCGGCCGAGCCGCGCTCGCCGCCCGCCCCGCTCCGCCTCCCCGGGCCCAGGGCAGCGGAGCCGGGCGAGGGATGCTGAGCCCGGGGCTTTGAAACACTCCCCTTCCTGGCTGTTTGGTGGCGCTTTCCAGGCTTGAGGTCTCACAGGGGACGTGGAGCCCTTGAATGATGCCCCGAAGGACATGGCAGGGACCCACCCGGCGGCTCTGCCGCCTCGGCCCCCGCAGCCAGGTTTGGGGAGACCGGATGGCGCCCGGGACTGGGTTGCAACCATGCGTGAAATCATCCCCTTCCACCCAGCACGGACCCACCCCTGTTTCGCTGAGGTGATTTCCCGTGGCACCCAAGGGATGCTCCTCCAACACACTTCGGTCACTCCAGCAGTTTCTTACGGGCAAGAGTGGAAACTAGAAGATCATATGGGGGAGAAAGAAAGGCAAAACCTATTCGGCTGAAGCCCGAGTCACTGCTCCCGCTTAATAACGTTCTACACGGGAGTAGAGAGCGTCCCACTGATGGCTTGAGCGCAGCCATTGCCAGTAGTGGCGTAAGGTGAAGTTACCGATATTATTGTCTTCGCAGGCATTAGTCAGGTCTTTAATAGGTCTCGTTCTGGCTCGGTCGCTGAAATATGTCAGCAAGCCAAAACTTCAACGCTCTTCTGGGGCATCTAAAACGTTAGGTCCCTCCTCCGAGAGGGACTTCGGTGTGAGGCCAAGCGCGAAGAGACGAATGAGTGCATGTGTTCAAAATCACATTTTCGACAGAAATTCAGATCTACCGGGTCGTGTTTAAATGCGAAGCGGGGGCGGGGGGAGCTCAGTGTGCAGGAAACATCACTGGGAAACCTGGAATGTAACAGGCAGGATCAAAAGTTAATGACCTATTTGATGTGAAAAGTGAGCTGGGGATGCCGGAGAGCGGAGCGAAAAGAGCCGGCCAGACGCACGCAGGGCGTCCGCGCAGCCGGGCCCCCCAATCCCACGCAAATAGCCAAAAATACAGCGCAGGTAGGAGCGCTTCTCCGTCGGGTTGGCCTTTAATCCGGTGAGTTTAACCTCCCGAGTGGGGTGGCTGAGTCGGCCCTGGCTCCGCGGGAGATGCGCCTCGCGGGGAACCGCGCCTGGCATCGGCTCCTCCCCGCACACCCGCGTACAACCTCTCCGCCGCCTGCCGCGCAAACCTGGGCGGGCGAGGAGAGCTCCCACCCCTCTGTGCCCGCAGCACCGGGGTGACGCCGCGGGTCCCCGGGGAGCTGCGTGTGCGGAGGGCGCGGTGAGGGAAGCGGATGCGGGGTGCGGAACCCCCGAGGCGCGCAAGGGCGGCCGCTGTGACCCCGCTCGCAGACCCTCGGTGCTCGCACCGCCGCTGCCGCTGCCGGGCCAAGCGCAGGGCTCTGTCTGCGCCCGGCACAGACAGACAGGGAAAAGTTCAGGAGGGGAGGATGCGCTCCTGTGGATTGGCAGGCCGCGGTCGAAGCTCGCCAAAAATTACAGACCGCCCTACCACACAGCATCGAGCCATCTCGTTGTTGATAAAGTTAAGAAAAAAATATTAGCCTCTAGTACCATCAGAAGATTTCATCCATGCCGATTTGTTTAACGATATTTTTCTAAAAATAACTCTTTCCCTTGTATGGCTCAGTTTTTTTCGGCTTTAGCATACGCTTTGAATTAAAACTGTTGACAAGATTGTAACGAAAATACTGATTGATGCAAACATGCCCTGAAACAAATCCACACCTGATTCTGGTTCTCTGACTACGCTGATTAAAGCCAACCCCCGCCTCCAGTAAGCCCGACCGGCTTCCAGACAAACTGTCCGTCGGGACATAAAGGTGGCAGAAAACGAAGGCACGGGGACGAGTACCGAAAAACAGGGTTTGAAGCGCTTGGGGTTCCCCAAGTTGGATTGAAGTGATACCGAGACAAACACATCGAATGCATTCTGTTTCTTCCTCCTTGGTCTCATCCCAGCCCCCAGATACAGTCAAACTTTGAGAGAAGACTGAAGTCAGGCCACTGCCTGGGCTAGAATAAAAACGCTAAGAGAAGCCAAAAATGCCTGTGGTCGCCGTGAACTACATTAAATCACGGGGTGGTTATATTTAGGTAGATAATGAAGCGCGTAAAACGGTAGATAAAAATCAGTTGCTATGGACTGTCTAGGATTTCGTGTGTTTTTATTAATTTTCATAGGGGATTTTAAGATTTACGTGATCTCCCCGTTTCAAACTGCGGACGGAGCACTCTCGCCGGCGGGAAGGGCCGGGGGAGGCGTTCGCAGCCGCCCTGCTCCGCGCCCTACCTGGGGCCGGCCCTGCCCCGGCCCGGCCCGGCCCCTTGCGCTGGAATGGAGCCGAAGGGAGCCCGAGTTGCGGGGTGGTGAGTGAGGAAGGCGGGGGGATGTGATACCGGGGAACGCGTCAGAACTTGTGCTCCGGCCCTGATGACCCACCTGCAGGTCAGCTCTGCGGGAACACCAGGGAGGTTTGGCCTCCGACTGTTCAGGCAGGAAGGGGGAGAATGCTGCTGCCTCCGCACAGCAGCTCTGTTCCCTGGCTCAGGAGGACAAGAACAGCCCAGGTCCCAGCTACAGAGCAGCCAGCCTTGCAGCCTTCCCATCTCCTGGCTGACCAGAGCCTCCACAATCCCCCCGTACTGCTCTGTTCCCCTCCCTGGGGCGCCGGCACCAGAGATAGCACCAGCGGGAGCCACCGGGGCCGGGTAAACAGGAAAGTCCTGCTGGATTCCCAGGCGATTGTCCCCGAGCCGAGGGGAGGAGCGGCCACCTCCCGCTGCCTGCTCTGCTCCCGCCTCGGCCGCTCCTCTCCCGCCCACCGCTCTGCGCGGGGCTCGGGGGTGGCGGGGCCCTCCCGCACCTCCGAGGGGACAGTGGGATCCCTCAGCATGCGGCAAGGCTTCCCACTGGGATTTGTGTTCTGTCTTTTTAACAGCTACACTTTGCCGGTTTAAAAAACCAACAACTTTATTTGCAGTGAAATCAGTATCACTGGGAATATGTGACCACAGAGTAAGGAAGGGGCTGGAACACGGGCGGGATTTGCAGAGCGTCACAGTCCCACGGCGGCGTTATCCTATATCATACCCAAAACTTAACCACCCGCAGCGACCTCATCACTGACACCTGGCAGCATCCCCACCCTTGCCCCGGGCGACCGCAGAGCTGCCCCTGGGCTGGGCAGCGCCGCAGGGGCCCCGACAGGCTGTGGGCACCCACGGGGGACGGCGGCTCTGCGCGGGGGCAGAGCAGGTGCAGGCGGCTGCAGGCGCTGCCGTGCCTCTGCGGGATTCTCCGAGCGGCCGTGTCTACTATCTTCCCCCCAACAAGTTTTGGCTGCTGTTTGTTTGTTTGTTTGTTTTCTTTTTCTTCTTCTGGTGTAACTGATTTCCACTCAGTTCCACCTCACGTTTTGCTCCTCGCTCAGCGCTCAGATTTAAGCTACGTGCCAGCCGGAGCCTGAGGTTCCCTGCGCTGCTTTCTGTGCCCGTTCTTCCTTATATGCCTTTTAATTTTTTTTTCCTCTGCCCCGTGAAAGTATAGACACATAGATGTGCCAGGTAATTTTCAGATGGCCAATGCCCAGGACTTCAGAGCGGTGAGCGAAGCGACATCACTCTCTCCTCATTAGCTGGGCTTGCGTCACGGCTCGCGTCAGCGGCTCAAACCCCGGCGCTCTCCCTGCCCTACCTGCCTGACGGAGCTCTGAGGTGGGAGCCGCCGTGCTCTCCTAGCTGGGGTGAAAGGCAGGCGCTTCTCCCCTCCATGCTCTCAGCAGCCGGGAACTTACTCTGACAAGGAGAGAAATGACAGTGTGACTTAGATACTCATTGTCACTCCACTGGCTGTGGTGGAGATACCTGCCAGATTAACAAATTTGGATCCAAACCTGCCTTCCTAAATAACACGGTGCAAGCAGCCCAGGTGGCTCCTGGGCTGCCATTCGCCTTTACTTTATAAAAACAGAGAGCTGTATGGATTTTAACAGCAGCCCTACATTTTTGTGTGTGTGAGCTGGTTTCTATTGGACGCTGAGGATTGTACAAACGAGGGATGGAAAAGACGCTTTCTCTGCCAGGGTATAAGAACGGTACGAGGTTGTCATTTTGGGGAGTGGTAAGGTCTAAGTTCAAGGATGGGAGTTTCGCTTACCAGGCACTTGGAAATGCCCAAACCCGTCCTTTTCCGCCCCGCCTCACTCCCTCCCCCAAATCAACAGCAACAATAAACTCCGGATGCCAATAAACCTTTAAAAAAAACCAAAAAAAACCCAAAAAAAGCAGCAATACCTTCAAAGATCAGCCTCGAATACATAAGTACATAGAACGCAGAGCCATCCTTGTCTCCGAGACCCCGCAAAACGTTTCTCTTTCTGCAGGAGCGGGAAGAGACAATCGTGTCGACGATGTGCTCACTGTCACTGCTTCACTGCTGTGGCTGGCTCCCCAGGTCCCTGCTGCTGGGGTAACAAATACCCCTCTCAAAGGTGCCAAACAACACTTTTTAATAGCCCAGCTATGCGGGTAATGGCGTGGAGCATTTAAGTGCTGGTTCACCCCTAGGTGGGTATCACGGCAGATCTCTCCCTTCCGATTCTCCTCTGACACCCACGGGTGACTGGAGTGTGTGAGTGCGCCTGCACCCGAGGAAATGGCAGCGTGGAAAATGCATTGTTTCCTGAAATAATAAACAATCAACTTGTTCAAATAATCCGGTTTTTACTGTGTTTTGTGTGTGGAGGAGTGTTTACCTCAAGTCTACTCAGGTTTCTCAGGCATGAAAAGCCTGTAAACATTGCAAATCATCTAGGAGAGGGGTTGAATTCTACGCGTCTGGTAACAGACACATACTGACTTTTTTTAAAGGAAAAAAAAAATAGATTTGCAGGATACGTTGTAAAGAAAAAAAAAATATAGCTGAGGGGAAAATAAGGGAAGAGAAATCGAAATGGTACTGGAAAAACCCTGGCTCTGGTAAGCAAGGAAACACTCTGTCTTCTTCCAGCGTCACTTGATGAGACCATAAAGAGACACATTTTGTGCATTTTCTCAGGTTTTCAATATCCCACACACATATAGTAATAGCAAGTTTCAACAGCTATTGCCAGGGCTCGGGTTGGTTTCCCTCAAGTGAAGAAATGCATCTTTAAGTGGGAAATCTGCCATTGGCTAACCACAGTCAGAGATGTCTGCTGGGATAAACAACATTGTTAATTCCTTCAAGCTCCATCTGTGGAAATGATAAAGTGCAGCCATTATGGAAGACTGCAAAGTTAAATTAATTAGGTTCCTCCATTATGCTGCAGTCTTCTGAAGATGATTGCTATTTTCCTCTTAAATGCCATTATTCCTAGATCTGTCTAGCAGCTGATGCCATTAAAGTGAATGTAATGTAAATTTAACAACACAAATGACACTTTCCTCCGCGTATGTCTGAATGGGGCACGAAGGGGCTGTATCTCAAGCTTGGACTTCCCCCGTAAACATCTGATGTAACCTTAAAAAAAATTCAAATAAACCAGTGTGTATTTGGATACTTTTCTTCGGCGAATTCTTGGATCAATACTTTTGTTTCATGTTTTCATGTTCTCAGTAATGTTAAGGGATCCAGTTACAAACTCTTGCCAGTAAGAAAGAAAATATGCCCCGCTGTGCACCCTCCTAAACACTGCTAAGAAAGAGTGTTTTCTTTTCATTTGGAATGACGATTTTGTTTGTCTGCTCTGCCCCGGCGAGCGAGACTACAGATTATTAGTAGACACATTTAATTCCGGACCGTAGCGCAGGCGGCTGCGCCCAGGGCCGACACACGCCCTCCCTCCCACCGGGGCAGCGCCGGGCGGGGGGCGAGGGAACCCGGGGGGGCTCCTGGGGCCGGGGCTGGAGCCCACCGCTGCCTCCTGCCCTGCTGCCTCCGCCGGGAGTCCCGCCCCGTTGCCTTACCGCGCTCCTATTTTATTATTTTATTTTAATTTTATTTATTACATGTATTTCTTTAAGGAAGAAGCGTGATTTCCCTAAGCCTTTGCAGTGCTTCATGGGTCATTATGGCCTAATGCAATTAACGTAACCTTTTGTAACCCAATATCAAGTACTTCCAGGACAAATCTTTAAACAGATCACTAATCGTAAAACAAGTTATGGTGTCTGGAGTGAAAATTAAGCTGTTTGCTTATACTGATACTCTGAGCTTTTCGTCCTTCCTTCTTTCTCTTCTCTCTAGCTCTCGCATCTCGGATTTATGGGGTTTGTTGAAACGCTGCTTAATTTTTTATTTTTTTTATTCCCCCTTTAGGTCCCTGTTTTAAGCCACTAAAATCCAGCGCTGGGGTTTTACGGATTTCGTGAGGAAGGCCGTAGGGAATCCGCCGCAGGAGGAGCAGCCGGGCGCGCTGGGAGGAGGGAGTTTGCGCGCAGAGATGAGCGAGCATCCCCACGCGGGACCGGGACCGGGAGCGCTCGGGGGCCCGAGGCGTGGCGGGGCCGGAGCTGGGGCCGCGGCGGCCTCCGGGGGCGGAGGGACATCCATCAGCAGCGGCCAATCAAGCGGAGAGCCCTCCCCCCGGGCTAATTGCCTTTGCTTTTCTTTCAATTAGGGCCGGCGCTTCCCGGCGCGCAGCCTTGAGCGGGGCTGGGCGGGGAGCGCTGCGCTCAGGGAGGGCGGCTCCGGAGCCCTAACACGTGTCCCTGCACTCACAGGCGGACATATCCCCCCTTGGAAAGCTTTCTGCAGCACGCACACATGCAGCGGGTTTGGCTGTGGAGTTTATGTTTGATTTAACGGCGAGAAGCGCTTCCTGACCTGCTCTTTCGTTCCCGCCGCGCCGTTCGGGAGTAAATTCGGGCAGGGTGTTTAAATTTGTATTCAAGTGTCACATGGATCATTTATAGGTGGTTCAAGGTAGAGCCACCACTATATCCTAATTTTAGGCTTATTGCTGCATGTCTGTGAATGTATTTCTCAATGTTGCACAGATCACGTCTGTGCGAGCAACACCCACAGAGGCCCGGTTCAGTGATGTGGTGCCTACCACAAAAAACAGAACAAAAAAGGCTGGGAGTAAATTATACCGGAATTCTGGTTCAGGGGAATTACACCCCAGTACTCAGAATATTAGATTCTGTTTGGGTAGATTATTTAATCTACCACACACCATCTCTATACTTTAATTTCCCCAATCATGTGTGCATAATTGGTCTTGTCCTGATTTCATTTTTACATCCAAGTTTTTGTTTGTATTCCTTGTTACCCCTGAGGAAAGAGAATTGCTCTAATAATGCAGGAAAATATTTTGCATTCTCCCAGCGTACTTGTGCATTCCGCTACATTTTATGAAGAAGTCTCTAAAATGTGTCATCTTTTAGTGTTTTGCATGTCAGAAACAGGAATTAGGTGTACATATTCATAGTAACAATGTATTTTCCAAAAAGGATGTAATAAAGGTAATATTTGAAAGGTCCCAGTTGTAAATCTCAGAGAAAAATAAAAAATCACTGTGGCTTATCTGTCTTTGGAGAGACTGACAGGTTTTCAAAGAAATCTTGCAGAATGCACAATGCATTCACCTTGTCTGGTTTAATAGAGGCAGAAAATGATTAGAGTGTGTTTTAATACTTGCTGTAGATGTGATGTAGGGAGCCAAGCCTCAGAACAGTTTAAATGTTGATATACCCAGCTTGAAAAAGCTTGTCAAATAAATCAAACTGTTCTGGGGGCAAACCCATGTTGTTTTTAAACCACAGAGTGGGGCAGTGGGCGTGGTTACTCCCATGGTTGAATGGTGAATGTATAGATTTAAAATACATTTTGCCACACTGGTTTTCAGAGGATTGTTTTGGCCTCGTATTCCAATACCATGAGCCAAAACTCTGGTCAATGTTTTGACAACAGAGCCAGGAAAAACAAAAAAGGCTTACCCTCTGAAAAAGAAATGAAGATGTAGTGAAGGAAAACAGTAGTCTCTCTGCCACTGCCTTACTCAATCCATATGTGGACTTAAACACAGGAAATACCCACCATTCACCGCAATCAAGCCAGGGGCTTGTGCATCAGAAAGTGCCTTGTGGAACTAATTGTAGTTTATTAAGATTGTCATTGACATAGAAAAGCATTTTGAAATTTGAAGTCAGAGCATTTAAAGAATACAGAAAAAAAAGATAATCTACTGCATGAGCGTTAATTTTTAAAGAAATGTATTTACCACAACACTACAATGTTACAATGTGCATTTACTGTGGCATTTTACATAAATGAATTATCATTTTGTGATGTTTGTGATATTAAACTCTTAATGCCTGCTCCTAATCCACAGTTCTTCTGGTGCAGGGTATGTTTCAGGATAATTTCAGAGTGGAACAAAATCTAAGCTTCACCAATTTAAAAGGATAATAAAGAAAAAGCATGGTACCTTTCATACAGGCAAAGTTTACCCAAAAAACAAAGCTACAAAGAATAGTTTCTAGATTTTTTTTTTTGTCATTTTACAAACTTAAATGGAAACTAGTTCTTGCCAACAAGTGTTTGGCAAAGAGTTTATTTTAGGATTTTTATGCCAGATAAGACTTTTATGCCTTGTGAGGTTTTGGTGATGCTTTTCCTGACCACATATTGTTTCTAATTATTATTTTGCTGTACCATTGCACTTAGATTTTTAGCATGGTGAGTCAGTATTAAACCTGACAAAACAGTGCTGTGATTGCCAATTAAATTCAACCTCTGGATAATTTTCATGGAATTTATGTTCCTGTGAACACCTGTGATCTTTGCCTGATGATTTTGCTTCCTAGTGCTTTACATCAAATCAGGAATGGTGCAGGCTTTTTCATACACTGCTGCACTGTGGGTCAAGTCACTTGGCCTTCCAGATAGACTGGGAAGTGTTTGAGGGTGCAATGTGTTTTCCACAGTTTTTAATCTATTTGAAATTCAATTTTCCACACCAGCCACACAGGTATTGGGGACAGGCCAGGACTAGGGACAGGCAATTTCAGTGCTTCAAATGGTGTCTCTACCTGAAATAAATTTTGGTTTTGTTGCTTGTCTCTGATCCTTGTTTTTTTCTTCATCGAAATTTCATGAAAAATTGCTGTTCAAAATCTCCTATCTTTTAGAGAATTTCAAGAGCAAACCTGTCCACAGAGAGCAAGAGTTGGAGCTGTCATTTCCACATGTTGAAATACAACTGAATGAGGTTTGGAACACAGGTAGCTGCAGCTCCCAAAGCTGCACATTCAAGCCTTACTTTTGCCTGCAGTGATTTTAACCCTCTGTGTAAAATGTTGTGTCAGTGGATGCTTGCTCTCTTCTGCCATTTCTTAAAAGCCCATTTTATCTTGGCTGATTCACAATCTAGACTGAGGGGTGGGATGCTTGAGGGTCACCATTCAAGCTCCTTTCTGTTTCTAGTGCTAAAATACAATGAGAGTACTCCAGATCTTCCTCCAGAGTTGGTCCACAGGTGATCACCTTCTAATCCCACTACCACTTATTCTTCTACCTTAAGCAGCAGCCTTATCCCGATATTTTGCAACTTTTGCAGATTTGAGTTCAGATTTTATGAACCATTCCTTGTATTTTATGTGGTCTGTTGGAGGAAAAAGTGTTGGGGAGAAAATCTGTGTGTAAATACATAAAATGGGATGAATTTACAGGCATGAGTCAAGTCTGATTGTAACGTAAACACTGCTGATTATTGTGTTGGTAGATGTCTACACCAGAGTGCATTTGGAGTACAATAATCCATATGATATATTCAGAAAGTAACCAAATATGTAAGAAATCAAGAACAGACCATTATTATAAAATAAAACCATTATTTCCCTATAAGGTTGTTCATTCTCCATACGTATGATTCTTAACTTTTTTCAATGTGAAACAGTGCATACACAAAAAGCTGATGTCAAGAAAACTCTCAGCTCCATCCATGCTTCCAGCAACATTCCTGTGTGAACAAAAAAGAGAATAAAAGTTTGGCATCTTGAGATCTAGACTGTGGACAGATGCACTATCATTAATTTTTAGAAGTGAAAGCAAGGGACTATGGGCACTATGATCATATTCTGAGCGTTTGTGTTACTGGCTTTGGAGTGACAGCAAGTAAAAAACATCCCTGAAGGTCAATGTAATTGAATTTCTAAGTCATCCATATTTTTCCTGATGAAATGAACATTAGACTGATGTGTATTGAAGGCAGTAGAAGTTAAAAGTTTTGGCTTCTTCACTTACTTTGCAGCAGAGTTTCCTTGGCCATTTGCCCATTACAGATCTCTGCAAAGCCAGTGTTTATACTGATCCATTTTCTTTTGCTTTTTTTTTTCTCCATAGACATCTAAATGTATAAAACGGTGTCATCCTGTAAGGACACAAGGACAGCAAAACAATAGAGAGATACTAAATCAGAAGAAGAAAGTAAAGCAGTACAGCAGGTGGTGTGGTAAGAGGAAAGGCAGAGATAAATATGTATGTATATGTCTTCCTTTAGAAAGACACTTGTGAAAACTATAAATTACAACACACACAACATCAAAACCTTTGCTAGATGCATCTGCATCTCATCCACCACATGCTGATCTGATGTGTTGCACCTCTGTAACATTCAATCAGAGCCATGGAGGCAGGCATGGAAAAGAGAGTACAGGTTTATAATTAAGAGGCAGTAGCCAAATTGAAACTGGTGTGGAAGTATGAACTTGAGGGAAGGTAATATTCTCGCAAATAGTAATTGATTTTTATTTATGGCATCAGAATGTCAAAAGCAGTCAGGGCTGTCCTGAACCTACTCTATCTTGGTTTTGGCATTAGTATATAGGACTGGAATTTAATTCCAAGCCCTACTACTGTCAGTTATGCCCCTGCACCAGCCTTTGAGCCTGGTTACTTTAAATAAAGACTTTCAACTCCCCAAAATTGCAACTAGCTTTGCTGATGAGTAGTGTGAACACAATGGCATAGACTATTAAAAGGAGTCTCTTTAGTTTGTAAAGACATAGTATCAGTAAGAATTGGGGAACCTAGAGTATAAATTAGACAAGACTGCCAAAGATAGCAGGATTTTTCTTATGGGGTATTGCTGAGTTGTTAAAATAACCATGTAATCAAGTATTAAATCCAAGTTTTCTAGTCAGTCTTGGGCAACATGCTGTTTCAGATAAATTATCGATCTTCAGCTGATGTAAACAGATGTGGTTCTACCAATGTGCTCCTCACACAGCTGTGGGCTTATATCCATAATAATCCACACACTGGACAGTGGCCTTCTCCCCACACTGTCCAAATGGCTTCCTAGTGTGTTGTCCATCCTTTCAGGAGCAAAAAATACAGACCTCAAAGTATATGTACTCTGAATTGAAGAAAATGCAGATGCCATTGTATATGAAAATGTATTACTAGATCAAAACAAAAATAATCCATTTGTATGTGTTACTGTGTGTTTTTGGTGGGGTAAAAAAGGTATTACTTTACATAATTCATTTTCTAATATTTCAGAATAAATGGCCTGGAAAAATCTAAACATTGCTATTTTTTGCCCTGTTTTCACTCACTCTCTCTTCCCCACTACCCCTTCATCTCCCCAGAAAAATTCAGGCCAATTTCAACCACATTTGAGAAACGAGGAGAAATCCCAAACATCATTAAGTTCCAATAACTGCCATGAAAATTTGTGGTTGGATAGCAGAGAAAAAGCATATTTGTTCTTCCAGGTAACTTGGCCCCTGTTGGGCAAAGTCAGCTTTGCCTGGCAGCGCCTGGGTGCACGCAGGCGCTCGTGGCCACGCATCAGCCAGCTCAGCCAGGGCTCTGGGACAGCTTCAGGCTGTTCCCTCTCCTGCCAAAAGGGATTATCAGGTGAGAGATGAACGGGGTTAATACAGTAGGAACGTGCAGAGGATGTAAGACACAAACACACAGGGTCTCAGGCTCTGTTAACTACTCACAGAACAGCTTGTTTTTTAAATATACCTAAGGTAGTCTTTACATTCTTTCCTAGACATTGGGCCTCATGTTTATAAAGTATAATCCTTGGATAATTTATCACTTTCAATAAATACTAGCATTCAATCTTCATGCTGTGGCTTTTTCAATGAAGTAAGTTAGTTGAAACAGGATCTATGGTATTTTTACACCAATGTGCACGTTAGCTTTTTTTTAAAAGACAGCATGCTAAACTTTACACCACAAAATACTTACATTAGCTTTACCTAAGTTACTAAAGTTAGCTTCCCATTATTTTGTATATGTATTTTCAAATTTATAAGCAATGGATGTATCACCATTTTTCATCCAAGTAAAGTCTGTTTAAGAAATGACAAAGTAAAAAAAAAGGTAAAAAGGGGAAAGAGGAGTCCAGGTAGACATACAAGGTTAAGCTTTTAACTACTTTTTGCCTACAGCTTTTGATTTCAGCATAAGAAATCAGGAGCTGGCTTGGGAGAGTTGGTGGTGGTCTCTAACCTCCTGAGGGCTACAGTCCTCAGGTCCTCTGTACAGGCCAGAGGGAAGTCAAGGGAAGTTTGTGCTGGGAGTCCTGACTTGCTGCCTGGAGCAATCTCTCTTGCTCTGCTGGCTGTGTGGGAGTTGGAGAGACCTGACCCCAGTTTAGACACTACCCTAAAATGCCTTCAGATGAGTGGTGTAGGGAGCCTAAGTAGAAAAAGAGTTTGTTCTGACCCTGCTCTCAGCAGGAGAGAAGCTGCCACGACAATATAAGAAAAGGTTTCTTTCCTCCTCAAGCTGGACCTAAAGCAGCAAAATTTCTCTGTGAGAGAAGGAAATGAAGATCCTCAGCTACCCTAATAGCCATGCAACTTGCCATCATATCTCCTCCCAGACCGGGCCAGAGGGGCAGAGGTGGCATGGCCACATGCAGAGAGGACTGAGAGGTTCCCTCTTTGGCTCTATCATTTTCTATCTCTCTTCATTCCCTGTCTCAGAGAATGCTCTTTCACACACCTTTTTCCACACCAGCTTTCCTGGGGTGCTTTCATGTTTCTCAAGGAGATTTTTCTTGCTGCTTCTCCATCCCTGATCTTCTGAGGTCACTCACTCCTTTGGACAACTGAGTTGCTCCCAACTCTGTTTTCCTAATGCTTCTGGAGCCACTCTACTTACTGTCCTCTGCTCTTTTCACTTAGTGCCTCTCCTCTTCCTCTCATGGTGTCTCAAGGCTTTTTTCTTTCATTGCTTCATTTCTCCTTTTCTGACTCATTCCTTGGAAACTTAATTCATTTTTGTGACTTTTTTTACCATCTCTGGGAGGGTGGCTACCAAGTCTAAATTTCTGTTCTTGACAACATCCTTCATTTTTGTCTCTGTAATTCTCATATTTCACCCCTCAAGTCTATCCAACATGCAATTGCCAACATTTTCTGGCTAGCTTACATTGCAATTTTCTCACTATTTAAGTGAAAGAAAAAATAGGGCAAACTTTGGGTCTCATTTCTCAAGAACACAAAGGGGATACTTCTATTTTTGGTGGTGTACCAGGTAATAAAGATAAAGATTACTTTATTCTCATGTCAGACTAGACTGTATATATTTATGTGTAGCTGCTATGGTGACATTTACAACAAATCATTATCATTCACATGGAATAATCTGTCAAATATGCAGGGATTTAAATATTTTACCACTAAAATTTGACTTTGCTTTTCTTAGTTGAATGTTGAAAATCCTGTGTAGTTCTTAAAACAACACTTTCCCCTCCAATATATATTTTCCAAAGTTGTATTATTGTAAATTACTATAAATGATCATCCTTTGTGTGGTAGAAAAGGATGGCAATGGGAATGCTCATTCCTCCTGACCAGCCTGTGTTCGAACTGGCAGAGGACAACTGAGATCCTTCTGCCATGTGTGTTGTGCAGGAGGATGGAGAAGAGATGGAGGGATCTCTCTCCAGTGGTGGTTTGGATTTAAGTGAAGAGCCTTGCAAGGCTGACACGAGGAAGGTGACTCCTCTCCAGAGAAGAACTGAGAATATCTCCATCAAGTTTTACAGACTGTGATGAGCCATGGGCAAGGTACAGAGGACAGGGATAGGAAAGTAGACACACAGAGGGGACAGAAAGATATCACGAGTCCAACAGTTGTCATTTTGCTGCTGCTCATGGGAACTGTCTACTGGCTCCAAAATTAAACAGCTGCATTTACTTCTGTGGTATGCTAGACACCAAACAACATAATAGAAGAGGTCCCTCTAACATGAAAGAGTGTGAGTTTCTGTGTGAAGGCCATACTAATTTTATAGGTCTGATGACCTTTAGCTACAGTGTCAGTTCCTGGATGTGTGCAGCCAAAAGGCAGAGGGAAGACACGTCACACATCATGTATCCTTGTGATACAGTGGAGATGAGCAAAGCAAAAGAAGACAAATCTATCAATGAATAAAGATGAGGAGTAGAAAACTAGAGCACACACTTTGTTGGGATTAAAGCACAGACAGAAGTATGTTACTTTTTATTTTGTATTTAATTTTTTGGATAAGCACCAGAGACAATAATTCTTTTGTCTGAATTGAAAGCGCTTATTTTTAGCTGCCAAAAACCCAAGATTGGCTTTTTTTTTTTAAGATCTCAGAGACCTGGAAACAATAAACATTTTGTTTCCTCAAATCCAATGATGGAGAGCTGACATGCCAAAGTCATTCTTCTGTTTAGTAAAGATTTCTGCAACATTTGTCTTCCCATTAGGAATGTCAGTAGAACTAAATATTATACTATATACCTCACCCACTTGTTTCAGAGATTAATTTAAGCCATATTTAATATCCTCTGGAAAACATTGAAAATATGATGGCCTCAATTCTGGCCATATATATAATGTTTGTACCTAATCTAACATTATGGAAATCAGTTTTGTAGCTGATTTGTACAGCCAAGAGGCTCTCTTTCCTGTTTATCCTCCATAATACAGGACCAAGGACAACTGGAACAGGATGGACAGAGGACTGTGGGTGTGAGATATGTATACATTGCCACTGCATTTAGCCAGAGTGGCTGAACACAATGACTTCATCCATCCTGGCATGCCTGAAGCGTGACCTCAGCTCACTTTGGCTTCAGTTTGTGTTGAAGATTCTTAGCAGGTGCTGGCAGCTCCGTGGATGTGACACAACATATATAGCTCTCTCTTCATCCAAGGGGCAGGATCAGTTTCATGCTGACCCTGCAAATTACATTTGCACTATGTGGAGTTTGTCCTCTTGTTGTTGTAGCTTGGATGATCTAAGTTTACACCCGAGTCGAGGCTTGCAAGCAGGGCTGGTATCTTTTACTAGACCTCACTGGGGCAACAAAGCAAAAAAGCAATCCATGAGCTTCAGCAGCAAAGGTCTGTCTTGTCCCTCTCTAATGGCAAATAGAAATACTGAAGGGCCTGTGTTACTCTCCAGAGGTGGGCCATTGCCTGCCACCTTATCATTATACATGTAATATTTTTCCATGCATCCTTAGGTTATTTTCCTGTGATGGACATTCACAACAACACAGGGCAGTGATTTGAAACAGAGTTTTCTTAATTGTACAGTCTGTTGCAGTGGTAAGTGACAGGTTTGAAGGGAAGTAGCCGTGTGCAGCAAATGATCCTGTGTGGAAGTGTCAGGACTTCTGTGCATCTCCTAAGACATTTTGCTTCAGCCAAAACGTTGACTCTCAGCAAACCACCCCATTCAGTATGCAGTGCTTCTCTTTGTGCCAGGAGATCTTAAATGTGCTCTGAAATCCACTGCTGTGTTTTCATTCACACAGATGTCCTTCCATGTGGCAGAATCAGTGCTGGTCACACACATTGTGTGTACAGTAGTGGGTAGTACAGGCTGCTGTGAGCAATCAGGGGAGCAAATCTGTTGATCCCAAGGACCAGGCATGTCAGAGGGGGTTTGCTTTGGTCTAGCTTGTGACTGGGTCTGGGACCTGTTAGCTACCTGTGAGCTATTGGAGTGAATTAGGTACAGTCCTGGAGCACATCTGGCTTAGCTTCACCCAAAACATGTTTATGGAATGTGCTCCTGGACCACTCTGTGCTGTGAACCAAAGCAGTGAATGGGAACAACCAGGAGGTTTGTTCAAAAATTCACTTCTGCTCTGCCCCATAGCACTGCTGCAGATTCCTCAGGAGTGCACTGTGCTCTAGCATGGTGCAGCAGCACTTCCTCAGCTTAGCATTGCATTTCTTTTTCTTAAGGAATTACGTGTTCCTGCAGGTGACTTGGGATGTAGACAGACACTTTTTTTTTTCTGGCACTGCAATAACAAGGCAGAAATTACGTGTAGAAGTTATCTTCTAATTGAGTACATTCTAACACCACCAGGCAAATTTTATCCTTGGGGCTGGGTTACAAAGCCATAGACCCTCTATGACTGTGCATGCAGAAACTTTACTAACCCAGAAGGTACTTTTTAGGAGAAGTCCTAGTCAGACAAAATATTTTTACTATCTATACAGAAGGAAATAGTCTATTTTTAGCATCTGGTGATGTAACCATAAACTTTTAATAACAAACAAATGGGTGTGGTGCATTTCCTAAACAAAACAAAACAAAACAAAAACCCCAAACCAACTAACAAAGCAATTTAAAAAACCAACCCAGTAATCCCATGCCCTAGAAAAAAAAATCAAGGAACCTTCAGAAGCCTCCACTGAAAAGTTCAAGATCAGAGAAGAGTATGAAAAATAAATCTGACCATACTCACCCTAATGACAAATGCTTTCATTTTTCAGTGGAAGTACATGCTTTAATAGGCTAAAATGTTTAATCATCTCAACTTTACTAGAATGTTGTAATCACCAGAATGATTTAGAATGTTTTAATAATTGAATAAAAAATATAGAAAGTACTGGAAGCGTTTGTTTTAATAAATGTGAAGAAAGAACTAGGTGCCAAGAAACATATTAAAAGTTATTTTTTGTCTGTACTGCCACAGTTCAGTATGGCTTGCACTCATTTGTTTGGCTGAGAGCTTTCCTCTGAAAGCATCCCATTGATTGTGGACAGAAGATGCTGTAATATTCCAGCATGCAACTTTATTCAGACACTTTTGTGAAAAGAGTGCAAAAAGTCAACAGTGGGAAATGACACTAGAAAGTTGGTTTTTTGTGAGGTTTTATTTATGGGTAATGTATTGGCACCGTGAGCCCAAAGAAGAAGTTTTGCAAGAATTGTGGTGATTTTGCACTTTCTTCAAACAAATTCTGAAAGCCTTCCCTCCACTCCTCAGTTTTAGCTGTGCATTGACTGGGCTGAATTGCAGGACTTGACTTTAAGCACAGTTTCAGCTATAAGAAAGTTTTGAGCAGACAGAAAAAGAGTACAATGTGTGCCTGAACACATTGTAAAATAAGTAATGTAAACTATGAACATGGAAGAAGAAAACAGAAAGCAGACTTCCAATATCTTCATAAACCATAAAATATGTCCTATAAGTAAAATAAAATCCTCTGTCTATGCCAAACACTACTCCATCATAATGTTTCATTGCATGTTTCATTTGCATGAGCCACTAACTCCCATTTGTAGCCGTCCACTGGTCTAGACAGACAAATCTTTGGACATCTATTCTTTTGGTGGATTTATCAGATTTCCAGACCCATGTTCCCCACCTTTGCAATTTCTGTGCCTTCCTCACTCTTGTGCTGGCTGCAGCGGATTGCTGAGATAGGTCCACATAACTAATCCTGGGGCATCAGGGTGAGCAGTTTGCTTGCTTGCCTTCTCTTTCTTTTAGTCCTCTTTGAAGAGACCTCCCTACCTTGTACATAGTATGATATGGAAACTGGCTGCCTCTGCAGTGAATTTAAATCCTATATGGTACACACAGAACACTGCTGCTGAGGAGAACAGGAAAATAACTCCCTCAGACTTCCAGCCCAGTGCCCCAGCTCCCTTAATTAAATGTGCACCCTTTGTGCAGCCTCTGCATTGTGTATCCAGCAAACTTAATTCTGCACACCATGAAAGACTTCGTGGACACCAGATTGCTAAAAAAGGCTTTAATAAAGCAGTTTTCTAACACAGCAGTTTTTGTTTATTTTCAGAGTTGAAGAACACAGTGCTTTGGTAGTTCTGCAGTTCCGGATGTGTAAGGTATTTAAAAATCAGTTCCAGAAACCAAAGCAGTTCTATCCAAGGTACATCAAGGGCTAGATTCCAGCCACACATTCAGTATAAATAATGTAAAGCCATCAGTCACATTTTATAGTAAGCAAAGCAAAATTGAAGAAGTAAAGACAAGCTAATAAAATAATTAATATTAGTGGAAAATAACCGGTATAAAGTAACAAATACGTTTCTGTAGACATACCACTTAACTCTAAAAAAATATATACATACATATATGATGGCTACAAATGAGCTTGTGATTTTCTTCCAAAAGTATCTGAGCAGGAAGTAAAACATTTTCCCAGTGGATGAAATAACATTCGTTTTTGCCAATCTAAGCAAGGCAGATTTAAATTTTATGTGTGTCCAACTGCTTGTTCCCCCTCAGCTAATAACCTGCCTGCTGGAAGCATTTCAAATGAAAAGGAGTTCACAGTTCCTAAGCCCAGCTCTGAATATATCTGCCATGCATGTAAACAAGTAAACCATTATGTTTCTTGTTGAGATAAAGAATACCATGATAAGTGGGGACTTTTACCAAACAAAGGGCTTCCTATTGCGAGTGTGGATAATCTTCCAGAAAACCCTGTGTTTTGGCAAATCACACCAGATTAATCTATTAGGCATCTCCTTTCATCATCAAATTTCCGCTGCCTATCACAGTGGCTGCCTTATCAGGCACCCTTTACTCAATAGCAGGCCCATTCCTAGGATTTCAGGTGCTGGCCTTCTGAGTTCAGAAAACAGGTGTCCCCACTGTTTTCAGGCAGGAAAGGTCCCTGCACAGAAGCCTGGGAAAGGGCAGGGGTATCAGCCACTGTTCTACCTGAAGGAACAGGTAACAGGAAACTGTTGATTCAATGGGCTGACTTAATTGGCAAGCATTAGTCAGCACTGAGTGTTTTTTGTGAATTAAAAATCCTCATAAGAATCCTTTCTGACAAAAGTTTTGGAAAGGGGGAAGATACGTGTCCAGAAATGCCCTCCCAGGAGCAGTCAGTTCTTGTAACTCTGTTTTAAGTGCTGCATTCTCATGGTGTAGTACAGAAAATATGAGCTAGGAGCAGAGGGCAGTGTCAAGCTTTACCTGGTTATGTGTAGTGCCTGAGCTGTTAGAGAAATTACCTGTATTCAGGAGGAAATGGATTTAAAATCTCAAATAAAGACTAATATTCCAAACCAGTTAGTGTGGTGGATGAGGTTTTTGGTTTTCAAGCTCACTCTCAGGGCCTTCCCTGGCCAGGCTTTTTTTTTTTCTTCAAGTTAGTGAAATTGTGGGTATGGTTTCTGACCAGACTATTCATCTGTGAAACAGGGCCATCCACTTGGTCACTCAGCAACAATGCAATATGGAGCACATTCAGACTAGTGGTATGAAGAAAGACATATTAAGGTTGGCAGAGGTGTTTTACAGGAGCCAGTAAATCCTTGCTTGTCTTATTTAACTTTCAGTGCTTATCTCTTCTCATCCAGACAGCATCAAGCAGCTCCTGTCCTGGCAGGTGTCTCAGTATCTGCCTGCCTTCCCAGGCAGAAAGACCTTCATTCTGTGCTCCAAACCCCGCTCCTGAAAAATTGGCTCGTGCAGACTTTGCTGTAATGAAATCAAGGCAGGCAGGAAGGCTGGCGTAGTGACAGCAGGAAGAACCCATCTGCTCTCAGCTCCTTGCCTCGACAGCAGGGCTGCTCAGAGCATCAGGATGAGCTCCCAGCTTGCTTGGTGGGTAGGAAGGAGTTGATAAGCGCATGCCTGCCCTTCCGGGACTTCACAGCACAGGCTTTGTTTCATCTACAGATGATTAAATGGTCTACGGAGCAATTACAAACCAAAGGAAGGAATAGCCAGCTCTCTCCAGGTTTCCTCAATCAGCACGATTGAATTTCTCAGAGGAAGGCAGCAGTAGCAACAGCAGGCTCAATGACTTTTCCTGAAAAAAATGTTGTCCAGTTTAGGATTGAGCTTTCATTTAACTACTTGCTGTTTCATTTTATTAAGTGCAAATTGTGGCTTAATAGATTTACAGTTGCCATAAACTTCGGCATCATGAAAGCTGTTGGACCGGCCAGTTGCACAGTGTATTTCTCAGATGATGCTAGAAAGGGTGAACAGGACAAGCCAGGCACCAAGAAACTCTGCAGAGTATTTTAAGGGGCCTGTGCACAGTGTTCTGAGAAGCAGAGAGAGATGAATGACAAGGAGTTGCTCTCCTTTTGTTCCTCTCTTTTCTAGGAATTAGAGTGGAGGTGGAAGATTTCAGAAGTTTATCTTCAAATGAAAAATAGATAATTTTGCCTTTTCATACATGAACTTTGTAAATTATCTGCTAGACAGTGGTTACCCCAGTCCAAAAGAGGTTGTTTTTTTCTGTGTGCCTATTACACTGTAGCTCTATTCTGCACTCATTACACCATGTTTAGTTCTAGATACATACCAGCAAAAAATATAGACATACTGGAGTGACTTCAGAGAGAAACATCAAAGTTGATTGATGGCAGAAGGTACAAACTCCTGTGAGAAGATTAGAAAAATTAAATTCAAATGGTTTGGTTCAACATTGATGGGACAGTAGGCATGAGAGGCACCTACAATCATTTGCCCTAGGACAAAGATGACAGGCTGTGCAATTTTACCTCCTGGTTAGATGACTGGTTTACCATGGATAAGAGGGAAAGCTGCTTACCTTTCTCAAACTGTGTGAGAAGGGCTAAAGAGAGGAAGAGAAGATGAATTTTCATTTTGTGTAGGGGAGATTTTTGTCACTTCTAAATAAAGTCTCCTGTGGGAGGCTATTAATTTTGCAAGTCAGCAACTTTTCCCACCAAAGTTTTTTTGGCAAATATCTGAGTTCCTCTGTGCTAAAAAGTTGGTTCATTTACTTCACACAGCATACATAGGGATCTCTGTTACCTCCCCATCCAGATATATACAAAAGAGCTTAGAGGCCTTCAGGGAAGTTTGATACTAGAATAAAACAAGACTGCTCCAGCTCTGCTCTGTTGCGTCCCCTGAACAAAGAACTCTCTCGTGTAGGGGTATCAATGTAAGGGAGAGAAGGATCTGGTGACCTATGCAGGACATTTTCCCTCTGCATGTTCACACAGGGGTATTTCACATCCTTGTCTTACACTGGAAAATACCTCCATATGCAAAAATGCACCCCAGATGTGAAGCAGTGGAAAGGAAAGCTGTAAGTCGTGGGGGGAAGCCTATTTTTGCTGTTACTGCATTCTGAAAAGGGTTTGCTTTATGGGTCAAGTATTCTGCGAAGCACTATGTATGTGTGTGTGAACTTAGCTGAGTGACAACCACTGTACCAGAGGGCAATATATCAGAGGACCTAATAACTATGTAAATAGTTTCTTGATGTAATGATCCTGTGTGAAACAAGGCAATTTATTTCAAAACAAATTTAACAGACAATTTTCTGCTGACAACACTGGGGAGTTAAATTGTAGTAATCGTACTTAAAGAGTTAGTATTCATTCTGTTTTATGATGACTTGTAAACAAGTATGAACCTGCCAGCTGGAATTGAGAAGACTTTTGCCCTTCTGCTCTGCCAGCACAGCTCAGGAGCCCACAGCTTACAAGGCCAGTGTACCCTTACAACCCATTCTCACTCCTTACCTGTCAACAGCTATGCTACATCCCATAATGTGGTGTGTAGGTCATGTCAGAAGGACTGGAACAGAATTATAATGTGTTGGGATACGTTCAGAGGTGCAGAAATCGTTACCAACCCAAACCATCTCACAATACCAAAAAAAGGATGTTTATTTTTTAGACCTTCGTGTGGTCAAGCTGTTAAATTGTGCTTCAAGGTAACAAAACAGTGCTTCTAAGGCAGTTTGTACTTGACTTTGCAATACTGTCAGTCTGTGAAATGCAACCTATTCCTTCTAAACAAATATGAAGTGTGTGTTTCACTTACCTCTGTGTGAAAACACATCTTAAGAGACACAGCCAGCAAGACTTTCTTTTCTCCCCACAGTTACTTCACATGTAAATTCAGTTAATTTATTTCTGTAAACTGGATCTTACTGTATGAATAGAAGATAAGGGTTTTAAGGCTTTTGGTCCACTCTGCTAATTACAGTGTAAAGCACTTGGCGTATTTGTTGCCAAGGACCATTTTGAAATCGCATAAATATCTCAGAGAATTGCCTCAATCTTCTTCACTCCATTAGCAAATGTCATATTTACAGATTGCCAGAGGACTTAATGGTCACCATGCTCATAGACAGCTGCCAGCACACTGTGGCCAGCAAGGCCATTTGTAATTCTCATTAACAGTTCTACCATTTTTGGTTGTATGAAAAGTGATAACACACTGATCTAACAGTCATTAGGAACTTTTTCTTACTCCTTTAGGATTAATTTGCACTGACCCAGAATTCTCTATTTGCTTAACACAAGCAGTGGGCCACTTTGATGTTATCTGCTTCTATAAACAATAGCATACAGTTCTCTCCTGGGCTAAAACAGCTCTTACTCTACTGAGAATTAGCTGTATTAATCATTCTGAAGTCCAAGAGTGCATGATCATAAATTGTGTGCAGGGACCTCACTTAGCAACTCCCAAGACTCTCATTTATCAACATTTTTTCCCCTTCCTGGATATTTAGTATGTAGGGAGTAATTTATTTCGGAGCCGGTGCCTTGTGATGTCTTTCATGTTGAAGTAAAGTTGGAAAACTTTCTGCAACAAATATAATTTTTCTTACTTCTTTAGTGTAAAAAAAAAATAATTACGGACCACAGCTACAGAATGATTCCCTCAAGTGGTCAGAACAGAAAGCACAGGCCAAGCTTGCAGTCACAGAGCTTGAAATTCAGTGAACCAGACACCAGTAATTAAAAATGAGACAAATTGCACACCAAAAATGCCTTTTTCTAGTTATAAATGAGAGTTTAAAAAGTGTGGGGCATCTTTGAAGCTGATACGTGCCTAACTTTTCTTACCTTTTTCAAACTAATTTGCCAGAACATTATTAAGTTATAATTAAAGCAAGATGAAATCTTCAGAGAACATTATTTTAGCTTATATTTTCCCAGAAAAGGTCTGAGTACCAGTGAGCAACGTTTTTGTCTTTGCCATTTATTGGTCTTTTTCCCACCATCAAAACACAATACAAATCTGCCAAAAATGTAAGGATGAAAAAGGCTGTTCCATATCAGGTCAGAGTTGATGTGATACAATGTATTTCATACTTTTAATGCAGCTAGTAAGAGACTTTTATTTAAACTCTCCCCCAACTTTCAAAATCCCCTAGTAAAATGAAATAAAGTCAGGGCATAAAAAATCAAGAATAGAGGGAGCAAAACACATTTTGAGTGAAAAATGAAAACCTTGGGTTCTATAATGCAGGCTTTTACCCAGATGGCTCAATTTCTTCCTCTTTTGGGATTTTTCATTACCTAAACCAAAAGGGGAGACAGAAGCCTGAATTCTGCTTTCCTTGAAAGGAGCATATGTGAAGTATCTTCATTGACTTACTGGGGAAAGTCCAGAGTTCAATAATTTTTGATGAGAAAAGAATTTTGGCCCAACTCAGACTCATAAGCACAGAAACCTTTCTAATACTTTTTCTAGTTTCATCTGAGTTTAACTTCAATTTCAAAGCTCTCACTGTTTTATTGTAAACATGTGGTTTTAAAAATACTGCACTGATCCAAAGTTATCAGCATGTGAGTTTATTTTATATTAAGTAGTTCAAAAAATATATGAACATAAAATGCCAACAGAAACAACAAAAATATAAATAAATCACCACATTCAGCAGAAGTGCTTTAATTCAGAATGGAATAAAGACAGTCAAGGTTTAAAAAGATTATGCCAGAGTGTAAACTGAAGGAATCAATTTTTTTTTTTTCTGGCAGACAGTTTTGCTGCTGCAGCCAAAAGATTCTCAAAAGTTGTCAAAAAATAAAATTAAGGAGTAAAAAAAAAAAGACAGTGGAAAAATGTTTATTTCCCCTCAAGAAATTCTGGCTTCTGCAATTTGTAATTTTTCTCAGCTTTTGAAAACCTTTGTTTTAGTGAAGGCCAAGAAGTGCTTATATAAACAGATTCTCCCTCTCTTCTCATTAATAAGTATTCCAGAGCTGTGATCTGTCCTCACCTAGAGCTGAGCCGTCTCACTGATATTCATAAAATCATGAGAAGAGTTCCTGTAAAAACTGCTCATACTTCGGAGGCTGCCCTAATTCTTCCTGGATTTCTAATTGCCGCCAGAGTCAGAGGGCAAAATTCAGCCAGAGCCATGTGAAGCACCGTGACAGATTTTTTAATGCAGTAAAACTGTCAGTAACTACCTGTGGAAGAAGTTTAGTTTAGGACTATGGAGCCATGTTGCCTGTGTACAGCAGGTAATGCCTTTGGAGGTGATGTAGGTGTGCCTGAGCCAGTCCTACCTCAGTGTTATAAAACCCATAGAATCACAGAATATGCTAAATTGAAAGACTCCCATCAGGAACACTAAGCCCAACTCCTGGCCCTACACAGGACACCCCAAGGGTCACACCATGTGCCTCAGAGCATTTTCCAAACTCCTCTTGAGCTCTGTCATGCTGGTGCTGTGACCATTCCCTGAGGAGCCTGTTCCAGTGCCCTTGCCTTCCTGCTCCTTCTTGCCCTTCTTGAAAACTGGGTCAATGTTAACCAACTTCCAGTCAAATGGGACCTCTCCAGAATCCCAAGACAGCTCAAATATCATCAAGAGAGGCTTTACAAAGACATCAGATAGTTCTTTGAGGATTCTTGGATAAACCCCATCAGGCCCCATAGATTTGTAGGGCTCCAGCTGAAGCAGCAGATCTCACACTGTTTCAGGGTTGACTGGGAGTTGATCATTCTTGCAGTCACAGTCCTCCAGCTCAGGGCACTGAGACCACTTCAGTCTGTCATTCTTGTTGAAGACAGACAAAAAAGAACGCATTAAATATCTCTGCCTTGTCTCTGTTCCTGTTTGTGAGATGACTGTCTCCATCCTCTCATGGGAAGATGCTGTTTCTACATTGCCTTTTGCCAGTATAATTTAAAAAAACCCCTCTTTTTATTGTCCTCCACATTTCTGGCTGACTTCAACTCCAGTTGACCTTTGGCCACATGAATTTTCTCCCTGCAGTGGTGAGCAGCATCTCTGTCTTCTTCCTGTGTCACCTGACCTTCCTTCCATTGGGCATATGCTTTTGTTTTTCACTTTATTTCCAGAGAATATTCCTGTTTAACCAAGCCAGCCTTCTGCCTCACCTGCTAGACTTCTGACATTTGGGAATTGCCTGCTCCTGTGCCCTTAGGAGGTGATGTTTAAATGGTGACCAGCACTGATGGAACCTGGCATCTGCAAAAACATTTTCACAGAGGACTTAACTTACTAATTCCCTGAGCAGCCCAAAGTCTGCTCTCCTCATGTCCAGAGCAGAATTTTGTTGGCACTTTGGGCATTGTTGTTCACTAGTTTGGCTGATATGCCATTTTGCAGGAGTAAGGACATTTTAACCCTGCCTCAGGAAACGCTGCACCTCACTCCTCAGAGTACTGCAGACATGCTTATAATGCAGTTAATCTCTAGAACATCAGCCCACCTTTATTTAAAATGCTGTGGATGGATGCTTGACACAACCCTTAAGAGTAATTTTTGCATCACCCATATGCTGAGAGTTGTACTCCTGGCTGAAATAAAAGCAAATAGGGGCTTTCAACTGCCCTCACTTCAATGGATGGTCAGCAGGCTTTTGACTGCTTGTTCTGTGCTCCTTTTTATACTGCTGCTGCAGCAAGATTTGATCTGGGCTTATGCCTTGAGCATTATCTACTGGATCCTGTGTCTGTAGCCTGAGACAATGAAACTGTCTGCCTAATTTAAAATCCATTTGAAAAGTTACAGCACTTCCACTGCCCTTGTCACTCATGCTTTCATTGGCATATCTCTGAGGAAATGCATAATTTAAATAAAGCTGTTATTTTATTGAAGTACTGCTATTGTTATTTTTACCTCTCCAGAGACTTAATTTCTGATATTAATTTTGCACCTTCCATTAGCTATCACAGTATATTCATTTGTGTTTATGGAATATTCATCTTTTGTTCTAAAAGCCTGTTTCCAAAATTTGCAATACTGAAATATGTGTTTACTTATGAAAGTCCAAAGCCCTCATTTGTGTATCATGAAGATATAAACATAAAATTGTGTTTGCTGGTGATGTTACAAATAACAAACAAAAGTTTTGAAGTTCATTTCAGTCCTTTCTTTTTATGGCTATATTTGGTGGCTCACTTGCATCAATAATTTCCTGATACTATGGGAGAGGCCATGTAGACCCAAGGCTCCATGGCTGAGAACTCTTCTGCTCCCTAGACCTCTCTATGAGTGCAACTGTGCAAACAAATAAGTAATAGATGAGGTGTCTATAGATGCCTACAGAAGTCTTTTTTTGTGTTCAGTATCTCACTGCAAAAATAATTTGCCACCTCCATTCAAGACACCAGAAAGCTATCTCACTTGTGGAATTGTTTTAAGGAAAATACAGGTAGTTGAAATTATACTGTGACATCACACATCCCAAATTCTCTGCAGAGATTTAAGAATGGGGTCAGCTGGTACCTGCCCTTTGCAAATGTAGTCTTTCCAGTCAGTGTTCCCTCGTGTTCTGGATCCCTGCTAGAGGCACAGGCATTTCTCTAAGTAGGATTTCCTTCAAAAGCTTAAGAAGGGGCAGAGAGGATAACAGCTGCATTCAATTACCAAAAGCATGTGTCTGCTAGTCAGGAAGAAAGGGTGACTGCTGCTGCTCAGACAGAACAGCTCCCTGTACTCTGGAAGCAAACTCTGGCAGATCAAAAATATACAGTATTTTGTTTTGGTGAGAACACTAGTTTGGAAAAGCAAGGCAGCAACTTGCCTTGAAGAAGAGTGGCCTCTGAAGAACTTACACTTTATGGTGGTCCCTTTAAAACAAACAAGCAGAAGCTTTCAAAAAGCAATTTCTCCTTATAAATTGTTTCTGCTGTATTTTGGGGGTTGAAGGTAGGGAGTAAGCAGCCTTTGATCAGGATTTCTCTTGAACCTGTAAAAATGAATATACAAAACTTGATGGTCTGTGAGGATAATTTGCTCCCCAAACATTCTCTCCTAATTTTTCTTGTCTGGTGCTTTGGTCCCTGGAACTTTTGTTTCTTTCAAAGTGGAATATGAAAGTGATGAATGAGTACTTGAGGAAGAGATCACTTGATGGGAGGATGTGGCCCAATTTTAGTAACAGAGACAATGTCAAGAGCTCCATTTGCGATGGAGTTGTATGTAGAACAGCAGGAAATTAGGAATCTGCCCCCTGTCAGCAGGTACTCTACAGGCCCAAAGTGAAAACTCAGATGAAACCATATGGACAGATACTCTATTCCTCAAATATTGGCTCTACTTTTGACTTGGTGTATCAGGTTCTGCAAGGGGATGTAAAAGAAAGGATGAATCTGGGAGGGAGGGGCTTTAAGAGTAGACCACAAATACAATACTCATGCAAAAACCCTCAAAAGAATAGGCATATTTTTAATATCATATTTTTCAGGGTGGGGTTTTGGGGTTTTTTTGGAATTTTTTTTGTTTTTTTTTGTTTTTTTTCCAAAATGTCTGTTGACTTTTTAAAATACTGAATTGCAAACGACCACCATACTACACTGAATTAAATAGAGCACTGAAAGTGAACTGGAAAAAAATATACAGATTATGGGCCTTTGAATTGGAAAGCAGCCAACATTGTTCCTGGGATTTAGGTGATCTTGGATATAAGAGCATTTAATATTTAACTTGTGAATAGTCTCCAGTTAATTTACTGTGGTATTTAAAAAAAAAAAAAAGAAAAAAAAAGAAAGAAAGAAAAAAAGAAAAGAAAACAAAAGAGAAGAACTTCGGATTACAAAGCTCAAGGATTTTAAAAGTAAGTGGAGGAAGGAGAAGGTTATACTGGGCTTAATCCTACAATTTCCTTACTGCTAATGAGTTATAGGAGGATATGCAGTTGTTCTAGCTTCTGAACTTTGAAAGGCAAATAGGAATACAGGTTCTGTTGCCTTAAAGCAAAATCTGGTAATTCTACCCTCAGAATGCTCCTTGTGAATCACCTTCTGACTAGGAATTCAATATACTCCTCCTTTCCAGAAGGTATGAGGGCCTTGAAATTATTCAATATGAAAAGAGTCACAAAAAATTCTGCTGAATCTGCAGTGACTTCAGCTTAGGAAGTTTTGCATCATTATTTGTAGATAATATGTATATTACCATTACAGCATTAGGCAGCACAAACAGGATTTTATGGAACTGGTCAAGGCTCTGGCACCAGTGGGAAGACACATGCTTGAGTTTTGTAACCCTTTCTAATAGGCTGAAAAGGACTGTTTGGAGGCAGAGATAGATGGTGATGCAGAAGTTGGGAACAATGGCCAGCAGCAGCAAGGACAGCTGGGGCTGTGCAGCTGCATAGGCAGATGGATTATTGGGCACAGGAAGAGACTTCTTGGGTAGAAAGAGTCCCTGCAAAAGAGTCAGTGTTGCTCATATCTGGAGTCTGAGACAACATGAAGAAATGGCTTATGACCAAAGGAGTTAAGTGGATCCTTATGATGAAGAAAGTACTATCTTCCTGTTCCCTTTCTGTAGGGGAGGAAAAGATGGCTATCAGTCCTTTGGTGGAAAAGAGACAGACGAGGCAGAAGGTGGAAGGTGTTACCTCTTTGACCCTGAATGTGATGCTCATGACAGAAGATGAATAAACATCTTGTTACTTTTGTGTCTTCTGCTTGAATTCAGGTTTCCTTGAGTGCCAGGCTTGGCTTCCCTGTCAGTTCCCATGGCAGTGGTACTTGTGGGTCACACTCTTGTGTCACATGAAGAAGTTGCAGCCGTGCTGTTGTGCAGTCATTTAGACAAGGACTGAGCCTATCTCTCGAAACTGTATATCTCCAATTTTTTTTTGATAAGCAATCAAATACAATAATTCATTCAATGCAACTCTTTTTTTTTTTAAATCAGCTGCTTAGAACATGCCCCTTCTGCTTCACATCTGTTTCAAGACATGCAGTTAGCTTCTGTTTCCTTGTTATTCCATCTGCAGTTTCACAGCTGCATGTGTCCTACACACTGCTGTTTTGTTCAGTGACAGCATTTAGATTAAGTCTTTATTTCTTTCTATAGTCACCATTCTGATAGATGTACGTGTCTCTTCAAGCCCACCTAGGGATCAAGATTGAAATTGTATCTACCTCAATACAATTTGCTAACCTAAAGGACAGGCAAGCTATATTTTTAGTTTGATTTAGTTACTAATTGAAAACAAAATTTTATGTATTTTTTATTTTTAAAATTCTCATCCCTGGGAGTTGATGGTGATATTCAGCTTTTGTACATCAGTGTCCTGAGCACTACTGAAAAAGGTTTTAGTCTTTAAAGATGTGGCATTGTTTTCAGGGACTGTGTGGCTGAAGGAATGGAGGGCTGAGGTTTTTCTCTGCATACAGATGTTTTGACTATTTAAACAGACACAGAAATATCTCAGCACTGTCGTTATGTCATATCACAACACGTGCCCAAAGTATTCAGTAGACTCAGAACTTAATAAAAACAACACCAGCTATCAGATTCTGTGTGTGAGATACATTCCCTCCCTTAAACAAAATTAAGGAAAATGAAGAGATTTTATTATTATCAAGCCCCAGGACGTTGTTACCAACTGAAGTACCAATTTAACTTTAAGCCCCTCTTTGATATTCTTCCTTGATGAGAGTACATGATGGCCATAAATCCAACTTGGTAATGATTCTGAAAGGTCACCTGTGGATATTGTTTTTCATGGTGTTAAATAGACTGTAATGGTCTCATTATTGCTCCAGAAGGACAACTGGAAGTCCCATTGGTCTTCTTGCTGTCTCATAAATAATTAACAGGCTGTTTTAACTGGGTCTAACCTTTGTACAGAGTAGCTGAACTTCACTGCATAGCAGTGGCAGAAGAGATGCAGAAAAATATCATCCATCTTTGATGGTACTAAAACATTCAGGTGATCTAGGAATAAAAATAAAAGACTAATAATCAAGTGGTAATAATCAAGCATTTTACAGGTAACTAGAATTACCGTCTTTCTGTACAGATATGAATAGTTTTAGCATCCTCCATCACCCAGGTTATTCTTATTTTTTTTAACAAGTCTTACCACATGACCTGTAAGCCAAGTTTCCAACATGAGAAATTTATCTGTGGAGTAGGTGAGAAAAGTTTAAAATGTTTATTTTTCTCTTCTACCATACATAAAGCACAAAAGAAAAAGGATTAAAGAAGGACCAGATTCTTCCTACTATCAGTTCAAAACTTGCAAGTGGGAATGACTAAAATAAAATCCTGCATTTGAATATTTAATTATTTCTTGTTTACATAAACAGTCCTCTCCAACTCTGCATTTTGAGCATCAGAAGGATCTAAACTAGTACTGGATTCAATATCTAAAGTACAAGGCTGAAATCTGCCACATCTTATCTGGAAAGTCCCCAGGTTTCTTGGTAGCAACAGTCGGTGTTAGCAACCAGGGGCCTGATGATGACATCACAGAAGATGTTTCATCATGACAAAGTTGGGGGTAGTGCAGAAAGTCTTCCTGCTATTGGATACAGGGAAGATTGTCTGGACAAGAAATGCTAAATTCCAGCAATGAAATTGCAAAAGAAGATTAAAAAGAAAAAGGTGCTTAGACAAGGAGAATCAAAGAGAGAGAGAAAAAGAGAGACAGAAAACACGAGTCTCTCAAATGTTTCAGTTTTACAGAAAAGCAGAATAGGTTGTCAGTAAGAAAATGATCTGTATGTTTTCATTGCAACTCTTCCTCTTGTCTCCTTTGTTCTTCATTTTGGGAAATGAAACTATCTTCCATACAAATCATGGCAAGTTCATATAGAAAAAGACATACTTTAATAATTCTGCCTTTGAAGTTCACTTCTGTGTAATTGTACTCTCTTCTTGACCCTTACATTCATGGACTGAAGAATGCATGACAGTTGGAGGAAAAGGAAATCTCTGACCACCCCTCACAGGAGGAGATGTGCGAGGGATTGCTCTTGGACACGCATCCTCTTCCAAGATGCTTGCTAGCAACCCCACAAAGCAAAGAGCCTGACATGGGCAGAAGGAGGAATATTTTAGAGCAGGAGTAGCAGGAAGCTCCAATGGCGTATTTCAGAAAATTGACAGGAGTACCAGATTCTATTCCAAGCTGGTGGCAACATGTCTGGAGAACACCTTGATACCGACAGTAAGGGGTGTCTGAAGTCAAGCAGCTTTTCATGTGGAGGCCAGGGGAGGTTTTGAGCTGCTTTGCCCTACTGATCCCTGAACTTCATGGGTGTTAGAGGACTTGCTCTCCTGCCCTTCTTGCCAAGAAAACAAATCTTTCCCTTTTAAGAAGACATTCATCTTAAAGTCCCCAGCTTAAAGACATTTAATATAAATCCCAAGAGGGGGGTGCTTCCTATGTATTTTTCTGGAAACTCTTTCCAGTACCTTGGGAGCTCCTTACAGTCTAATAGTCCACATTTTTACTGCATCTTCTCTTTCTATTTTGAGCTATTTTTTACAATTTTCAACCCATTTAAGGGGAAAACAGTAAAAGCAGAAAGACAGCATGCAGGTAATTTTATGAAGTAGCTGTAATGGGTGGTAGTTTCTAGTTGCATGCCACAGAAACTCAGTGGTACTGCTCAAGATGTCTGTGGGGTGAAGGGGCACTGCTTGGAGAGATTTATTAGGTTCTTAACCTCAAGTTAAAAAGGGAAGATAAATAGAGGAAAGTCTTCTCCCAATAGACCTCAATTACTTACGAATAGTCAGAAGACACATTGAAAAGCTAACACTTTTTTATCACAGCTTTCATTATTCTTTATGTAACTCTTTTCTAAAAGCTGAACTGATGAATTACATTCAGGCTGAAGTGAGGAGTTCTCTCTCCTTGCGGAAAAAAAAAACCAAACAAACAAAAACCCCCAAAACCCACGAGCATTTCTGCATTCTCCTTCTGAGCCCCCTGCATGTACACACAGACATGCTGCTGTAGAGATGTCCACACGTGTGGACCTTTGTGCTCTGCCCTCCTGTTCAAAAGCCCTTGTGCACATAATGAACAGATCCAAAGCTTCATAAAAACAAAGTCCTTTTACTGACTTCAGGAGGTCAAGTCTCATATATAAGCAGTTTGAGGAAAGAGAAATAAAAAACCTATTAGTTCTTGCTGACATTTTTTGCCCTGAAAAAAAATTTGAATTTTTTCATTAATTCCATGTTGAAGTAGGAGTACAGAAACTCCTAAAGGTGACAACTTGACTTGCAGCAGCAGCAGCAGCAGCCCAATGGCAAACATCAGCACTTAGTGATCATGCCTCGGTGTTAACTCATGTGGTTTCTGTGCAATCTGAGGGCACAACTATGCACCGTTTGCAATACCCCAGATTTCTCCCACTGTCTCTAATGTTTACTTAAACTCAAGAAATTCAGATGTGGATTTTCATTCATTTTAGCCTAGAAAATATTGTGCTTTTACTGACTGTTACTATTGTCTACTGAATGCAGTTATGGGATGGAAAGCAAACAAACCCTGAAGATGCAGGTGTGTGATGTGTTGAAATCTGATATTGCTTGCTGCCTATAAGTAAAATAAACAGAATTGACTTATATTAACTTAAGTGTTGATTGTAACCTCAAAGTAATTTTTTCCTTTTATCTCTTAAATATATATATACTGGTGACATTTTAAAACCCTAGGTCTTAATTAATTTTCAGGGGGAGTTTTTCCTAAATACACAGGACAGATTCTGATCTTTGACGTTTGGTGGAGTGTAATGACAGAGGAGCGTTGTCCTGTTTTCATCACTGGCTCTAAGAGATTTTACAAAACTTCCCCGTTACAACAGTTGTTTAAAACAAGATCTAGATCTGTCTTCTTTCTGCCAGATCACAATCATCACAGAAATTTTAAAACAAACAAAGAGCCAAAGGCTACCTGTTCCTCTGTGCAGTGACTGAAAGCTGCCAAGGCTGGACCAAAGCCAGCCTTCAGGTCGGGTTTGCATTATCACCAGCAAAGAAGGAAAATCAGGTCCTGAGAAAAAAGGTACTGTAGTTAATAAGAGATTGAAAAAATCTGATTAGCACATCTGCAATTAATCAAAGCTGTCACAAATAATTCAATGAAATGTAAGTCTTTGCTGAAATCTCTTTTGACTCAGTTTACAACAGTCTGAACAATTGTGCTCCCCTTCAGGAAAACAAACAAACAATTTCCCTGGCAAACAAGAAAGGGAGTATTGCTTTAACTCTATGTGGGATGACAGTTTTTTGTGTACATATCACTACAAGGCACATTGGACATATTTTCGCAGCACTTACAGAATAAATTTATATATTTCTTAAGGGCTTGTACTCTTAACAGGGTGGACTGAGAGGCTGCAGGACTGGATGAATTAAAGACATGTTTGGTTTGGTTAAGCACCTGGATGAGAGGCTGCAAAGAGAAGTTTGGGGGCTGTTGGAAATGTTGTACATAATACAATACACTTTCTCAAGGTTCTGTGTTTGATCAAAGTTCCTGTGTGGTTTTGAGAGAAGTTGTGTCCATAAGGAAATCCCTTTTTCATTTAATTTTTGTTTTGTTTTGTTTTATTTTATTTGAACATAAAACCAAAGCTCTGAAAGCTTATTTTAAACCTTAAAGATCCCTTACAGCCTTTCATGAGAAGCTATAACATCAATAATGATGCTCTGACTTCCTGAATTTCCCTTCCAGTTTTCTTGGATTCATTACTTTTCCCTCTCTAGGAGATGAAAGCTGGCTCTGCGGTACAGAATGGATACCCCTGGGGTTTTGCTGAGGAGAAAGCCATCCTTGCTTGGACTCAGAGAGGCCATGATCTTACGCATCATTGAGCAGCTATTGGAAGAAGACGAAACTGGTGGACCCAGAGATTTAATAGCAGCGTTCTGATCCTCTTCTGTTTATCCACAGCAGGGCTAGAGCAGCAGGAGATCTCCTCCAGCTCCTGCTGCAAAAGGAGAGTCTAATGCAACCAAAATGTCTGCATGTGGCCCAGCTTCATTTCCTACATCTTTCATTGCTCTTACACAGCCTACATTTGATGTTTGCCTATCTACTTCCACACCAGCTCTACAGCGTGGCTGTGTCTCCACCTGGGAAGTTCTTCATTAAGGGGCTCCACCGTAGACATGCAAAGAATGGAGACTGCACAAGAAAAAAGAACCCTCTAGGTGATGGAGTGACCATGTTTGCACATGTATAAAGGAGTGCAGTGCCAGAAAGTTCCAAACAAACACACAGCCCTATTGTGTTTCCCTTTTAATATCAATCCCATGACAGACACAGTATTTTCTACCCATGCACACTGATGTGTGCCAACACTCAGACTAGAACTCCAATCTTGCAAATACAGCTCCTTTAAATAGCACACACTGCTCTGTCTTGGCTCTGCACATGCTTTTTCCCTACTTTTCTCTCCCTATTTTGTTATGTCACATCATAACTTAGTATTTAGTGTTGCAAGCTGTGAAACCCAAGAAGTATAAGGGGCATAATCTGTAGAATAGCTCCCAAAATGTTCAAGTTCTGGTGGAATGGACTATGCTGTTGCATCTGGGAAGCATCTTAACCACTAATGTCACTGTGCAGAGATAGAAGGGTCAATAATAAATAGAGCAGTAAGGATGAAGTGGATGTATTTTATGGTATTAATTTCACAGAACACAATGTAATACACTTAGGAGGACTTTCAAGTATCATAATAGTGGGTTTATCTCATCTTAGCCAAAGTGTAAACAAACAAGAAAAAATAGAACTCTCAGTATTTAATTAACTTGATATGAATGGAGCACAATAAAATTGGATATAGTGTTGTTACACTTCTCCACAACCACAGCTTTGGATGGTGTACAAGTCTTGGAAATAGCACTGCTTTGTGGATAATAAAATAATGTGAACAATGAATATCTGGTCCAAATGTTGTTGGATAATTATTATTAGAGATGTGAATATTCCCAAGAAGGTAGCTTTTATTATTGTTCATCGATACATTCTGTAACTCTTCTTTTAAAACGTATATTGCTGGCAAAATGTCTAGGGTGGAAAATCATAGGCAATTCCCATCAAGTAAAATGTGTAGGCCAGGAGTTTTGCATTAACATATCCTCTAGGCTGCACTGAATTTATAACCCCTTAAAGCAGTACAAAGGGTTTTAGTATCAGATATAAATTATGTATAAAACACTCAGCATGAACTGTTGTCCCTGTATTAAGGTAGATACACCAGGCATAAAAAATAAATGACAAAATCTACATTAATGTTAAGAGGTCAACTTTAAACTGACAAAATCAAGGAAATGCAGAATTACTGCTGAGTCCTTCTTTCACTCATTTTACCCCCTACTCAGCTCACACTGGGCCATCCCTCTTCTTTCCAAGCTGGAGTAAAACCTCTGCTAACAAAAAAGAGCAATCAGGAGTCACTGCCTTGAGTACATGTGGTGCAGGTGATGACTGGGGACCACTGCTACTGATCTGCTCTTCCTTCTCAAGAAAGAAACCCGCCATTCATGTAAGAGATACAACTTCCTTCATTTCTGCCTAGGAATTTTGTCTCCCTAGGTATTCCTCCCTTCCATCTTACCCTACCAGCATGTGTTACACTCACTCATCATTTAGCCTAAGACACCCCTCTTTAAGAAAAGTTCTATTCTGTTAAAATGGAACCCAAATATGGTTTGGCCCTCAGGACACGGATAAGCTGTAAGTAAGAGTATTTCAAATAATTCAGAGATGGTTGAGTTCCAACGTGTTTCACATTATTTTCCTAAGAGCTAAATAATAACAGCACCATTAGGGGTAAGACTTGAGGGGTGATATGAAGCAAAGTTACTAAGTAGAACTAATTACAGACTCTACCCCAATGAAATACTTGGATCCTCACATCTACACCACCATTAATCACTATCAACCTTCCTATTTTGGAAAAGAGATAAAAACATCGGAACTAAAGACTGACATTATTTACCCTAATGCAGTATCTTATACCTTTTTTAACCTGAGGAGATAAACAACCCACACAAACAAACATATTCAATGAACATAGGATATATTTTAAAAGACTTAAGGGTAAACTTGACTTCAGATAAAGCAATGGGAATATGGGTTGCATCTGTATGTTTCACATGTCCACATATGCTTCACAACCCAAGGAGGGACTCTTGTGTTAACCCAGCCTATTTGGAAGAGCTCTCCAGATCACAGGCTTTCATTCTTTCCTGTTAAAGAATTGATTTCCTTGTGTCACCCTTATTGATAGTGATTAGATCAGCAGCAAAATAAGTGAATGCTATCAAACTCAGTAACTTTTGAATGAAAAGGAAAGATGTTCAGCTGAAAGGCTTCAAGTGACAAAGGCCATAAGGAATTATTTTGCTTCGGGGAACAATTACACACTTAAAAAGTAATTTTAGTCCCACCTGTAGCTATTAGATTGCATTATGTTCCAGTGTTAGAAACCAGAAAGGTCCCTATTGCCACGTGCAAGTAATTACAGATTGTGATCTAGTTGTTTTTGTGAGCCTAATAATCCATAACAACCTAACTGCCAGTCACACATGAAAAGTTTCAGTCATCTCCTTCTGTACCTAAGTCAATAATTGTCAAACCAAAACCTTGACTTATTGCTGACACAGGGTAGACTCACCCAGAGTGCCTAAAATATTTGTCAAATTGTCTTTTTGTCAAAAAGAAATTGTAAGGGCAAAGAAACTGGAGATCTTTCTTTCAGCAACTAAGGAGGAAAAATGCTGATGCTTGTAGGGTCAGTTGCTGTGCAGTGTCCGTAAGACCTGGGAACATTGTCTTAGATGTGATTGTCTGAAGATGCTGTGTCTAGCTGCTGTTTTAGGAAGACTCTTTCAAATTAGTTAAAGCCAAGTGTTTATTTCTGCTATATTTCTACAGGGACAAATATATGTCTGGCATGTATACTCCATTTCAGAAAGATTAATATTCATAATATGAAGCTCACTGAAATGTTGATAAATGTATTTTAGACCACTTGGAGGAAAAATTATCAAGTTCAATTTTCAACACATTTATGGTACTAAAGTTAAAAAAAAAGTGTGGCTCTGATGTTCTTCCACAGACACTTTGGGTTTGAGAGTGATTCTTCTGGTATAGGATACTTATAATTCTCAGCTCTAGACCTTCTTACATGGCTAATGGAAAGGTGGGTCCTCCTTGGAACCCAAAGGACAATGTCCAGGTGATCCATGGATAGCAGCATGGAGGCTGAGCACATCTTTCCTACACTCATTACACGTCAGGTCCCTCTCACAGTACCATGTGTAAGTGGGGAAACATTTTCTGCTCTTAAAAATACTCAGGTCGCAAGGAATGCTGAACCAAAGACTAATTGTAATCTCATGCAATCACTGCAATTTTACCTGGTTTATTGGTGAAACTCCAGGACAGCAAAATCTGTCCTATTATAGAGGACATATTATTATGCCATATATTATCTAGAGACAAATTATTGCAGATAAAGAGCTGAAACTGGAAAGGTACAGGACTTGGTGACACAGCCTATGATATCAAATATTTTCCCTGTTTAGTGCTTTTTTCTTTTTTTTTAATTTTGAGAGGAAAAAAATTTTCTTTTCAGCCTGTTTTTCAGTATATAAATTTCTACCAGAAATGTTGGCATTTGCTGATATTTGTGCCTTTCCAGAATACCTGAAAGGAAGAGTAGCTGGAACTGAAGAGGCTCTTGAAAAAATATTAATTGATAACCCAGTGATTTGAACTTGTGTAGTCTAGTGAATTATGAAAAGCTGTTAGTTGGATGTACTCTTTAACATTTAGGCTGAGAAATTCAGCTGTGATTTTTCTTTGGAGCAATAGGAAAGGCAGAACATTACGTCAAAAGTGCAGAAAAACAAAGCTAATTAACCCTTTCTCCCAAACCTAAAAGTCATGAATTAATTAAAAAAGGTAATGATCCCTAAAGAATAGTTTTATGGAAATGATGAAAAAGCATTAAGATAGGAGTGAAATGATGTGTGCTTACAGGAAGTAATACAAATAGCCAATATGGAAACATTCACAAAATAATGATTATACAAGCAACCTTTAAGTTCTGAGTGAGCACAAAGATTCAGCCATGCTTTTGACTTTTCTTATTTGAAGTGTAATAACGCTTTAAGTACCAAAATGTAAAAATCTGTTCTACAAATGTCTATTTAGTTACAGTCTTTCATGAGGGCATTATGGCTTTCAGGTGCAATAAACTACCCCTCTTTGTAACAACACCCCTTTATAAACACAAAGCAAATCATTATGTGGAAAGGAGAGAAGTTAAAAGCCCTAAATCTTCCATTCCCAAGGATACTGTTACCTTCAGATAGAATGTATTTTTTTAATGTATGTATTTACTGCTTAAATGTAGTATATTTCCACTGGGGTTAACTGACAAGATTTTAGGGAGTTCTTCATTACTGATTTATATATATACATATAGACACATATATGTTCAACTACCCATACACTTTTTTGCTCCTGTTTCCTAGCATGAAATTATTGCCTTCCCTGGAACAATGAAAATGCAACTGCTTTCTAGACCAGTGACTATTCTTTCTTTGAAGAGGCTCTTAATAGGATGCATGAAACATCTGGAAGAATTAAATCAAAGGGTGATGGAATTCCCACTGGAGAACACATGTCAAACAAGAAAAAGAGTCTTGTGGAACAAATGAGATTTTGCCCTCAGAATTAGAAAGTACAACAGCTAGGCTTAGCATTGGATTGAGATGAAAACTCCTAAGAGGCCTATTGATACCCTTTTGAAACATCCACCGTACCTAAAAATGAGAATAATTGGTGTAATACAGTCTACAAGCAAAATATCTGTTTTCCCTATTCACAACCACTATTCAGAGAAATTCCTGAGATCCACAATAATCTACAGGCTGGGAAGATGATCTGGGTGACAGACTGCATCTGATAAGCACACCACCATTAGGAGAATATCCAACTACAGCTCTAAAGCTGCAGTGGGGAGGGAAAACCCAAATATAATAGATGCAAAGGGACCCACAAAGAGAACAATTATCATCTGCAGCTCAGGTTGTTCATTTTGGCACTTATGCAATTCCTGTTGCCACAATAAGGCTGAATTTCATTCAGTATCTTTCTAAGAAAACATTTTATTAAGGAGAAAATTAAAGACAGTCTCAGAAATAATAGAAACTGATAATCAGAAACTGATAATCACACGTCTATCTGCCTTGCACAGTCATATTCTCTTCTCATTCACGGCTGCCAAACAAAAAAATTAAAATGTGTCTCTACACTAATACCAATTTCTTCAAAACTGCACTGTAAAGTGGTGAGTAAAGTGCACTGTAAAGCAATTTAGAGAGTAATTTAATGAGAACATACCTAAAGGATGGGATGCCATCCAAGGGGAGCTGGACAAGCTTGAGAAGTGGGCCCATGGAAGTCCCACAAGGTTTAATAAGACCAGCTGCAAAGTGCTGCACCTGGGTCGAGGCAGCCCCTGGTCCCAACACAGACTGGGGGGGACAGATCAAGAGCAGCCCTTGGGGGTGAGAGACTGGACAGGAGCTGGCCACATGCACTTGCAGCTCTATCCCTCAGAGGCATGAAGCACCATACGAGGAAAAGCTGAGGGAATTGAGATTGTCCAGCCTGGAGAAGAAAAGGCTTCAGGGTGACCTAAATGGGGCCTTCCAGGACTTAAAAGGGAGCCTGCAAGAAAGATGGAGGGGGACTTTCTACAAGACCATAGTTACAGGACAAAGGGAGGATGGTTTCAAAGTGGAAGACAGTAGGTTTGAATTACATATAAACTATGGATGGCCCACCCCTAGAAGTGTTCAAGACTAGGGTGAATGAAGCACTGAGCAAACTGGTCTAGTGAAAGATGTCCCTGCCCATGATAAGGAGTTGGAGCTAGATGATCACAGAATCACAGAATCGCAAGGTTGGAAGAGACCTTTAAGATCATCGAGTCCAACCCAGCCCTANTTCCCAGCCCCTCACCAGCCTCGTTGCCTCCTCTGGACGCGCTCCAGCGTCTCAACGTCCTTCCCAAACTGAGGGACCAGAACTGGACACAGCACTCAAGGTGCAAATGATCCTTAAGGTCCTGACAACCCAAAACATTTCATGATTCTATGAGAATGAATTTATTTTTACTGTGGAAATAAAATGCTCCTTCGTTCATATTCTAATGGATATCCATCCAATCTTTTTCTATTCTTCTTTTTACAGACCCATAAATTAAAAGACTTATGAAAGACAAGTGGTTAAGAATGGGCAAGACTATGATGGGACTATATTCTTGGATGAAAAAAAGGAAATTTTCAGAACTCTATTTCTCATTGGTCCAAAGGCAGTTCAAGGGAGCCATGATATGTTTTTCCCCTTGTTTTTCTGAAGCTTCCTTCACCTTTACTTAGTGGAGAATGCTCTACTCATGGAAGAGGCAACAAGGTGAACTGACTGCAAGAAGCGCAAGTGGTCTTGGACTGGAGATGCTTTTAGTGGTTGGATTACTTGATGGTGTTCTACTAAAATATTTTAGCTCTTTTTGATTTATTAAAAACATAACTCCTGAAATACGTTCCCTTTTATTTTTGACTACAAAGAGTCTTCGTCTTTCCACTAGAGCAGGACTGATTTGAGAGGAAATTGGTCTCCTACTGAAGGTGGTGGGAGAGCAGATGTTCTACTGTGGACAACACAGAATGTGTTTGTAGTACTGCAAAATACAAATTGAAGCACTTCCTTTACCCTTTTGTATCTCATGCAGTGGTTCCCTTGCCTCTCCAGAGAGGCTGTATGATTTATAATTATAAAAGGTTTGATCCTTTTCCATCTCTTGGTCACGTGTGGATGGGACCACCGACTGCTGTATTCAGGGTGAAACTCAGTCAGGTGCACCTTTATTCAAACCACTGAATCACTTATATTGGAGAAAAAAAGGATGCACAGTAGGAACTATTTAAAGGATAAAACTGACTTTTGGAATCTCTGGGGAAAATAAGCTTCCTATGCAGCTAAAACAAAGAAAAATAGTGTAGTACACAGTTAAATATTGAAACAACATGAACAGTACTCTGAACTGTATAACCTTAAAAGTGAATAGTGCAATTTACAGACTTCATCCCATCACATAAATTTTACTGACTCTGGATTGGTTAGTACAGAGGAGCCTTATGCCTTTTTAGCACACCAGTTTCCCAGACTATCATTCCTACAATCATCCTCTTTTCCCTTAAAAAGTTTTTTTCTACAGCTATTATTCATGCAAATTTAAAAATTATTCCTACTTTGTAGATCTGCAGCAGCATGTTGCTGTGTTTGCAAAAGTTTCCAGACATGCTGGTTCTCTGCCTTCTTGTTTGTAAGTTCAAATTATGCCAAAAAGATATGCTGCTTTTCTGTGATAACAAAATTAAATGGATTTGTCAGCAGTAGTCTGATTTATGTGTCCATAGTCACAAATGAGTGATCAGTGCTAAAAGTGGAGGTGGATAGGTCAGCATGATGAAATTTTTCACTAATGCTTCACCTTAAGAGAATCTTCATATATTCAAATAATCTAATTTCCTTCTAACTGCTTTGTATTTCTTTAAGCATCTCTTTTCTTAGGATGAATTGGTGATTTGTTCTGCTTAAAATCAATGCTGGAAAATGCTTTTTTCTTCAGAAATATTGTATTTATTGTCAGAAACATAGAATAAAAGAGGTCCTGTTGTTATGTCTGAATGTTGTTATCCCAATTTTGAAAATAGCTTTGAACATAATGGTCAAACTCTTGATTTTTTCTCTCATACACAAAGGATTCTATAAATTCTTATAAGTCAAAACCCATACAGTTCATAATAATGAATATTTGCCTTTAGTGTCAGCAGATGTTGTGTTTAAAATGTACAGACAAGGAAGGCAGCAGCAACTCACAGGGACATCGTTTACAGAATCAGTGACTTAATTACCAGGTAGTAACACAAGGCATATTTTAAAACAAAGCAGAGTGAAACACTTGAGAAGTTTGCAACAGTGCAACAAGTAAGACTAATTCTGCAATTTAATAAAACGAAACATTACATTTTCTTTTTTGTAAACACCAGTAAGATTCATGTCAGCTGCCAACAAATGAAAGATCTTAATGTATTCTAGTGAAGTTTCTTTCAACAGAATTTCTGCTTCATAAGTTTTCTAAACAAGAAAGCATCTGAGCTGCTCCAGCATAGAGCTTTTAAAGGCTATCAAATGGCATTTAAAACACACACACACTCTACATACCAAACTCTACCCCTCCTTTCCCCTCTGTGAAAGTGGTACAGAGTGTCTCCCCATAATTAAACTAAACCCTGAAATCTTGACCATTGTGGCTGCTAAAGATCCCCTGCACTTTTCAGGAGAGGAGGGGCATTAACCAGTTTCCTCCACAAATTCCCAGCCAGGTAATTGCCTGCCTAGAAATTGCCCATCCAGCTTCCACTGAGCAAGCTATTTTCACTCAGCCTCTTACTGAAGCTGCTGGATGGTGTTGCAGGCATGGGCTGACAGCTGTGTTCTGTCTTAATGCTCTCTTGCTTTGCTGAAGATGAAAACACTGCTACCATAACACAATAAAATGAGCAAAGTGGCAGGAATATATTTGCCATAAAGTTTAGGAATAGCAAGTAAGCTAATAAAAGCATTGGTAAACCAGGCCATTAATCTCTACAAGAGATGCTAGTGTGTAACAGATAATGCAGATTTGAGGTGAAAAGTTGATCCCCAATTCACACATTCAAGTGAGCACACTTCATCTGTTTTAACTGGGGTAAGAAAAGGAACAGCCTGGACTTATTTCAAATGTCAACTGTGCAATTGAGACAAAGCCTTAGAAAGAAAACTGCCATTCACCAGTTTTATATTCAGGCATGCTTACAAAACTCTCTTCTGGTTTTTATCTTCTTGTAACTTGATGGGAGCCTACAGGAGACTAAGATGTTCAGACAGAAATTCAATGATGGAGCTCAGAGTAAAATGACACAGCTTCCCACATACACTCCAGAGATATTTAATAGATTCTGTCATAATCCATATGTTCTCTTCAAAAAATAGGAATAAAAACCAGCTGCCTAACAATAAATTCTAGCTGTAGTATGAGTTAATTTTAAACTGATGTAACATTCAGTCAGTTTTCATTTAAAATGACAGTGGATATCTTTGCCAGACTAAGTGTGGATTTGTAAAAACAGATGAGGAACAGTAAAATGTTTTCCCTTCAAGACAAATATTTCTTTTTAACATGGAGCTTTTAGATAATAGGGAATTGTTCAAGTGAAGACTTTACATTCATCACCATGATGATGTATTACTAAAGTACTGTACTTTTTGACTCTGTTAGGAACCCCTCAGGGATGTGGCAGAGCAGAGATTGCAAATGGTGCCCAATGCCAATTCTGCTGGCTCAGGCTCTGAAACAACTTTCTGGCTCTGGTGGCATCAGGGTGGTCAGCACAACTGGGCACTGGTGTGCTGCCTGCTGACTCCAGCCAGAGGTGTCAAACAAAGGAGGGAAGCAGCAGGCTAGATTATGTTTATTTGTTCATTTCTACTATTCTAGCCTGAAAGAATTGCCTCTCTGAGGTTCCAAGTAATTTAGAAATTTTCAAATATCACCCCTATGAACAGAAAAAAATAACAAAAATACAGTTTGAAATAACCGAGATCCAAATTACAAAATACAGCAGTCAATCCATTAATACTCCTCATTCCTACCATTCTAACCGCTCTCAGCTCCCTATAAAACCACTAATGGCTGAGGAATAAAATAGGCTTATAGTGTGCCCCAAAGATCAACAGCTTTGACTGTGCTAGCCCAAGAATGTAATCATTGCAGGAAAGAAGTATGGTGTGTGTTGGCACACACACTTGGCAATAGAATGGCATGTCAGAGTGACTGGGACAGATGTGTCATTGAGGCCCATTCTGATATCTTACAGTGTTTTCAAAATGATGTTTCATCTTAGGTCTCAAAAAGAGCTGATCAGTCAGGTCTATCACTAACTACCCTGTATCCTCTTTGCTTGACACAAAGGCTTTTTCCTATCTTCCCTTTCTGAGTTGCTTTCCCAGTTCCTAGAGTGATAATGCCTCAATCCTTCATCCTGGTCTTATTCTTGATAGCAAGGCTGATAAAAAAGCCAAAGCATTTCAAAGACTGTCTGTACCAAACAACCTGAATGGTCCCATACAAAAGCTCCAGATTAGATCTGACCAGTCAAGAGAGAAGTTTGGGAGTCATCATTTGCTAGATGAATTGGCCAGCTTAGTGTCCAGGACTGGTCTTGAAGCTATATAATATTAACAACTGTGGAGAAGGAATTATAAACAAGAAGCACAATTATGCCAAAGCTTGACATTCCCATCTTTTGAATACCCTCTGCATTCTGGCACCCCATTGTCCTAAACAAGGGTGGTTAGGAACATGCACCAACTTCCATGAAGTGAGAGGAAAATTAGGGTAGGAGCTTCTTCTGGGAAAGAAGTCATCTTGAATTCCCATAAAATATGATAGGAGAGTCTGATAGAGGTCTGTAAGATTAACAAATAGTCTTGAGAAACAGAGGATGATTATTTTCTATAATAACAATGCAATTGTTTGGCACTGCATTTCAAGAAAATCAAAGGAGGCATATTTTGAACTAAACCATAGTTTAATTATGAAACTCATTGGGACAGATGATGCCTTGTGAAGGCTGATCTAGAACAGAGACTAGATGGAGTTAAAGAATAAAGTAGGTATTTATTAGAAGGCCTCAATGAATACACCTTGGGCAGCACAAGAGCCCAGCCAGGGCTATACCCAAGATGAACCAAAATGGTCAGAAAATGGATGACCAGTCACAAGGTCTCATACATTTGCATATTTGAGTTAATTGTTCAGTTATAGCTTTAGATTATGAAGTCCTATCTTTCTTGTTTTTCTCTCTTCAGTCAACCATTGTTTATGCTCTTGGGCCTGAAATTTGTGTGGTTGTCCTTGGTCCCCAGCTAGAGAAGGAATTGGTTTTTTTACCTACTCGATGAAGAGAGCTTACTATCCCCTAATATGAAGCTCAGAACTACACACTAAAGCAGCACAGAATCTGAAAAATATAAAAGCTAAAACCTGAGGCATCACAGAATGTTGAGAAGGCCAAAGCCCTGAACTGGCTCACAAAGGGACTAGACAAGTTCCTAGAGGATAGGTCCAGATACTATTGTTCATGTTTAAATGAAGATTCAGAAAACTCCTAAACCATTATTTCCAGTAAATTATGAAAATGTACTAAGGGATAGATTTCTTCCTGAAACTTGTATTACACACTCTGGTCTATTGTAACCAATGTCTCAGTGCTGGGCTCAAGCAGACTTTCAGTAAAGAAACAGAGAAAAAAGTCTTCTCTTTCTGAGAGGGATGTGGAGTGTAAGAATGAATCTTTGAAATAAGTAATAAGCAATAAAATGCAAAACCAACAGCAATTTTAAAAAAGTATTTTTGACGGACAAGCAAAAATGGACATTCTGTCATGGAGAAAAATGCTATCCCAAAAATGACTTACAATTATTTTTCCCTTGTGACAGGTAAGCTTAACCTTGAGTGGGTGGCCTATCTTAACATTAAAATAATTGTTTTCCCTCTGTAAGCTTCTGACTATGCAAATGTTGTACACATGCTCACCTTTAATCATATGGATGCTCCCTTGAGAACTGCATATCTTTCTTTTCCTGGGCTTTTTTGATATGCTGTTCACTGCTTTCCCTTTCAACTTTGAGTAAAAGCAGGCTTCAGAAACAGAAAAGAACTGCAGGAAAATATGCTAAGCAAGATAGTAGAAGGTTTTAAGGTTTATCTTAACCAAGCCTCAGACTCAAACTATTGTTTCATGTCCTTGCTTGCTATACTATTGTAACTTTTCTACTTTCAGACTTCGCAGCTGCAGCTTAGCTCTAAGTTTTCTGTTCTTTTCTGTTTCTGAGGCCTACTTTTACAGCTTTCTGGAAGCCTTCTTACCTTTACTAATTCCAACAGGGTGGTAGCCCACACTGCATAGGAAGTTGGATTCCTTTTGTCCTTGAAATCTATGAATCTGTGAAATATATAAAAAAATCCGTTCCTAACATCATTAGGAGTCTTAACCAGTGTAGGGAGCTCTGGATGCACAGTTTTGTGTAGATCAGAGCTACTGAGCTTTGAGCACTGCTGGTTCCAGGACATGATGGATGTCTCCCAGGAAGAAATTTAGTGAGGGACTCTGTGTTGCTCATATCACTGTTTTTGTATCTTAGCTGCTGATTAGCAATACTTACCTATCACCTCCCTGGACAGTAGCAGCACCCACTCTTCCCATTTGTGCAGGGCATCAGCTGATGTCTAAATGTGTTGAGAGAGAGAGACCCTGATTTTCTGAGCTTTCTGTGGTGGCCTACATCCATGCTGATGTGAACATGTGACTTGATAAAAAAACCTTTCAATTTTGATTAAGAAAAACCACATGAAGAAATGTCAGATGGCATGTGGAGCCTGGCCCGTGCCTATTATGAGAATGGACTCCTGCCCTTGAAAATTCAAATGAAAATGTTTATAAGGAAGTTGGTAAGGTAGAATAAATCCCTCTAATTGAGTAACCTAATCTTTCAAACAATCTTTCTCAATCCAATGCTATTTACTTTGGATTCAGAGTAAAAAGGGAGTTAAAGGACCAATGGGGCTTTAGGTTTCCCAGTAAAGTGGTGGCATTGTAGGAAAGGGGCAGAGTATGAGATGGTATTTATGGAATATAAATATCTATTAATAAAGCATGAAAAGACAGCTATGCAGCACTGATCACTTCCTCACTGTGGGAATTCCTGTGGAAGCACAATTCACATAATTTTCACTCCTCTGTCTAATGCAAGATGGGATTAAACACGGTTAGAAAACTCTTCACATATAAAGGGTAGGAAGACAGAGAAGAGGCAGCAACTAGCAGCTGCCCCAACAAAAGAAAGACCTGCAGAGCCCCAGAGGAAAGCTTGAGAACTGAGGACAACTTGCTGGACTACCGAGCTGTACATGCTAAAATTCCTTATTTTTAAATTCCTGCACTGTAAGATATTCTTTGGGTGTTCAGGGGCTGGAAACTCCTGCAGGCAGCCCCAGGAAATAACCTTGCTTTTTCCCATTCTCTCCTGCAGCCCTCTGCCCCAGCAGAACCCTTCATCCTCACTTCTGACCACTCACACAGGGCATGTCTAAGAACACACAGAGAGGAAGAACACAGGTTGCCTGCGTTCCTGTAACACTTATTTTGGCTATTCTCCTTGCACTCTGCCACATCAGATCACCTCTGTGTACTTGTCCATTTTGATATTCCACTTTGCATTGCTTAATAAAATTGTTCTCACTGCCTGCAACCCTCTGAAGCCACAGAAAAGAGGGCAGTCATAGCATATGGTCAGCTATAACAGTAGAGTAAGCAGCTTAAATTTTTATTTTTAAGATCCCAGGAGGTATTATTTGGGAATGCTTTGTGGTAAGGAGAAGGCAAGCAAGAGACTCTTTGTTTACTTGTGATAAGACCAGGACTGCATTTAGCTTCCCTTTCTAGTGTTGTGGGTTTGAGCCATGCACTTAAACCTGTGGAGCTATTCCAAATTTACACCAGTGTGAGGGTGAGTGTTTTGACTGCACATGTTTATTAGTGATTGTTAGCCACAGTTTATTTTAAATGCATTAATACCACCAAGCCTTTTGTCTGACCACCCACAGTTCACAGCAGAATGGATGCAGTGGCATATTTCCTACCCCAAAATTTGACAGATGCTTAGGTAGATAAGTACTATGTATACACTTCAGTCTGTGTTCTAGTACTACTTTAATATTAAAAACATTAATATCAAATCAGGTCTAAACAATGTGAGCCCTACTTTACAATAAATATCTGCCATGAAGTTATAAGGATTAACTGACAACCTAGTATTTGTTTAAATTGCCTGCCAACTGTGTTTTTTTCTTCTTTGAAAAATCCAGTATGTGCATAATGTCTTCTGTTAAGCCTGGATGACTCTCTTAAATGGAAAATGCACCCTACTGACCTCATTTGAAAAAGCAGTTTGGACTAATATAAATTTACTGCAAAGCCATTTAAATTTCCTATCTGTTCTTTCTGTACTGTGTTTACTGAATGTGACAAGTTTAAGTAGATCTAAAGTGGATAATACTTTTCATCACATTGTTGCTTCAAATGTAACTATTCAAACTTCTGCTTAGTTTCCAAAATGAGAAGAAAAGCAGTATAAAATATGACTTATTGACTCAAAGTTCTGTCAGGCAGCAGTCTTCTGCCTAAACAATAAGAAACTATTCATTCATAATGTATATATTTCGTAATATTAGTCACACAATAAGTTGTCCTGTGAATTTGAGAGATCCAAATGGGCTGTGAATACTCCTGTCTACAGCAACAGATGAAGCTGTGAGGAGGAGGCTGGATCTGTCTGCTCAGTCTGTGTGAACACCAGTCACAGTTGTTTTCCTGACCTTGTTGCATGACAAGTCCCTGGAGGACATAGGCAGCAGGTGACATATTAGCTTTGAGCTACGACAAATTCATTTTAAGGAAGCAATTCTTTCTCCATGGAGTTGGAAAAAGTGGTAAGTTTGGAGGTGCTGCAGGTTGCAGACAAGGTGAAACCTTATAGACTTACCAGCTTATGGCTTTTACTCCATCTTTATTGAAAAAAACCAGCTTGGAATTCCTCAGATGAATATTGGAGAATCACTGCTTCCAGTCATTCTCACATGCAGAGTCAGTGAGGGCCTGTGGGTCCTGGGGGAGGGATGGGTGAGGGGGGTCATGGCTTCAAAGAGTTGTGGGGGACTTCAGTACCACCTTCACTTGCAGGATCCACCATGGGGTAAGATCTTACAGGGATAGGCCTGAGCTCCTCAATGAGAAGAAAACAGTTGAAGGAGAGCACTGCTAGCTCTCAGAAAGTTCACTCTGACTTTGAACTACTCCCATTACTTTATTTTTCCCCAGTAGGTTATATGAACACTATGGTAACATCAGAAATATCACATTTCAAGAATATTGGGGGGAAAAAAGACCCTTAGATTTTTCTCTTAATGTAAAATGAAAATCTCCAGTAATGGGGAAAGAACATCAGAGTATCTACACCATAAGGAGAGATGCAAAGTGAATTTTCAATTTCTGTATCAATTAATAATCTGGTATTTCATTGTGGAAGCTTTCCATGATTTTGTGCAAACTTACTATGGTAATGTCCAGCAATGGAAAGCTAATAATAGATATTGAATGCCAAATACATATAATACATACAAAATAATACATGTTGAATCCAAAAAAAGTATGCCTTTATATGTAGAACATTTATTCTTCGTTGTACATTTTCTTCTGGGTTTTCCTGAAATATTTGAGGCATCATATATGGTATTAATTTTATCTTAATGGAACAATGTTTTTGTTTCCATTTCAATCATTTATGTTTTCATTTAAAATGAAAAATGCCTGATCTAGTTAATGTTGAGCCATTTATAAACATATCAAATATTTAAGATAAAAATATGCAAATGAGACTGTTTATAATCTGTCAAATCACCTGACAATAAAGCTATCCTATCAACACATCTAGCATTCTAAAATCCAGCTGTTTGATTTGTTTTGTTGTGTGACCAGAACAGTAAGAGACTCATGATGTGGTGACTCATGATGAATTTCACAACTGGAAAAGCCTTATTGAAAAATCCCTTAGTGTTTTAGATAAATTAGACAGCTGCAACTCTTTGCTGCTATTGCAGCTGCTATTTTGAATAATTATTTGTGCTATCAAAGCAGTTAGGAGCAATGACTATGACTGCATTATGAGGAATCCCCATCCTTCTCCATGCCCTAAAGAGCTCACAGTCCAACTGCAAGACATCAGTAAATAAGGTTTGGCTACATGTCTCACTTCTGGGAGCCATCCCAGAAAAGAAGAGCTTTGAGGAAAGACTCTGAGGTATCTTCATGGGGAATTGGAGGCAAAATTTTGCTGTTTCTGGAAGCAAGCATAGAATTTGCTTAAAAATGTCCCTGACTGATGAGACTGCAATTGCATATTGCTGAAGGACTCAATTTAGTGGTGAAAGAGATGTATAAGTAGGCTGGAAGTAGGGTATGGCAGCTTTGAAAGTGAAGGTAAATATTCTTTTTTCACATATTTTAAATACAAGTAAGTAACCCCATTGAAGAGTTTATGCAATCAAAGGGATTAATTAAACAGATTATCACAACAAGGTACCCTGAAAAGCTGTGATGGGTATTATAACAACCAAAGAGAAAGCTTGAATGACTTTTTGCCTATCTGGCTAATTTTGAAAGCTTATTAGAACTGCCATACAAATAAAGCATTAAGGTTAGATATGATCTGGAGAGGGAGTGTCCAGTAGAAACTGCAGCTTAAGTCAAGGAGCAGCTGATTGTCTCCACAGGAATCACAGAGTATTGAACTATTTCCCTTAACTTTATTTAATCTCACTGGCAGACAAAATGAAGCACGTGGTTCCTTTTAAAGTCCCAGAAAAAACCTAGCTTGCTAGGTACATGCAGGTGATGTAAATTAACAAAAATTAATTTTGAATGCCTGGGAGCAGGGGTTTAAAAGTCTTCCAGCCTAAACAAGAACATTGAGATAAGAGCAGCTCTAAGGTGAGAAGTGGACATTCAGAGTAAAACAGGTGTTCTACTCAGCTCAGTTAGAAGAGGGCCAACATTTTCTTTGATGGCTAGTAACTGGGTACTCTTGGTATGTTATTTTGGCTTAGTAAGAAATAAGATATTTCCAATCTGATATTGAAAATACAGTGGTAGCCTTGGAAATTCTCCATGTAGTTGGCCCAGTCCTAGATACCCATAGGCTAGCAGATGGCAGAATGACTGCAGTTTAGACAGAAAGCATAGGATAAATATATCCACGTGGCGTGGAGTTGGATGGTTAGTTTATGGATTAGGCTTCCTAAGGGAGAATAGAATCTTATGCCCCTGCCAGACTCTTCTAATAGACAGAAATGGGATAGAAAAACATCTGCCTGCATAAAATAGGAAAAGATCAATGCTATTATTATATCTAGTGCAGAATGAACACAAAGGAAAGAAGGTCTGAGAGTTCAATTAAATGTGGTGAAAAGGCAACTGGAACTACAGAGGCAGATACAGTTTGTTTCAGTCACTGGGAAATCTGGTATCACTGAAGGATATCTGTGAGACAAATATGAGAACTGAATGTTAGAAATTAGTAATTTCATTGAACAAATGAGTCACTTATTGCTGAAAAAAAAGTTATCAGTAACAGATGCATGAGAAATTGGGAGGAGACACAGCTAGGACAGGTTACCACAACCAACCAACCAACCAACCAACCAACCAATCAACCAAGCAATCAACCAGATATTTCAGATTATATTCTCAGCACATAAAGTTGGGGGAAGAAGGAGAAAGGGGGTACTTTTGGAGTGATGGGGTTTGTCTTCCCAAGTAACAGCACATGAGGGAGCCCTCCTCTCCTGGAGATGGCAGAACACCTGGGTGCCCTCTGGGAAGCAGTGAATTATTTCTTTGTTTTTCTTACCTTTATATACATGACTTTTGCTTCTCTATTAAACTGTCTATCTCAAGCCACAAGTTTTCTAGCTTTTACTCTTCTGATTCTCCCCTTGATCCTGCTGGTGGGGGAGTGAGTGAGTGGCTGCTTGAGGGGCTTGGCTGCTGGCTGGGGTTAAACCACGACAATATGCCATTGGACCTGTTATCATAGTAAGATGCAACCTCTTAAATGATCAGATCTGACTAAGGTTGAACAAACACATTGAACAGAAGCAGCTGTTGTGTTAAGGGAAAGAGCCCTCTCCAGACAGATTTCCTGTTCTGCTGTTCCTCAAGGCACAGTGAGCTCACAAGTCATGTGGCTCTTTAACAGCAAGCAAAGGAAAAAAGTGAAGTCCTGCAGTCCAAGAAATAACCAAAACTATTGCTTTTAATAATTTCTATACCATGTTAAAGCAAGGTTGAAATGTGCCTGTAAGTTTTCAAGAAAATAATCCTTACATTTTGTTGATTTGACTCTTCCATCTTTATCATAACCATCAATTCAAATAAAGAACTTAGAAACTACAATAATTTTTGGCCAATAGCTAATTAAAATTTGATTAAAACAACACAACACAATGGACATCTGTTTGTGTAATGTACAGATTATTCACCACTCACTGCCACATTGCAAGTGTGAATTTGGGGGAAATAGGCCAGTTTCTCAGCTGCAGAAAATTGGTTCGTTGGGATACTCGCGTTAGGGATACAGTCCTACTGTGATGTGGCAGTGTGCACTCTTGAACTCAAACCAGAGTCAGGTTTCAAGTTAATGATGTAGAAAAACGTATTTGTATTTAACTCATACCTGGAAAGGCCATATATGAGTGAATCAGGTATTACCATACCTTGGTAAGTGGCATTTATATACCAAAGTCAAGCATATTTGCCCTCCCTATTCTAGTTCGCTGCTGAAGTCCTTAATCTACACCGGCTCTGGTGTCACCCTTGCAGGGTGTGAAGAAGAAATAAACCCAAACTCAGTGTTGCACAGTTCTACAGTGCTGAGAGCAAAGTTACACTTCCTCAGATGAGCATGCACATTGACATCCACATCCCTGTGGTTTAAACTTTTTTTCTAGGAATGAACAATCACATTTTTTTCTGGTTTCAGTCCAGTTTTGCCAATCAAAAACCAACCTTGAGTGTGCACTGCACAGAGGCACAGAAACTTTACAAGGCTGACATTATAGTTCTCATTATTATGAATTATATTTTTGTAAGAAACAGAACAGGAAGAAATCTCTTAAATATAAAGACATTATATTATGATTACTCTACTCTTAAAAGATTATCCGAAGAAAAATAATGTCCCAAGTTGTGGTACTGGAATAAGTGTTTTGTATTGACTTTCTACTCCAAGGAATGAGCAAACATTAAAATGAGGAAATTGGAAACTAGAATATTTAAATTACTCAATAAAAAGAACAAAAACACATTTCTTGAATAGACCTATTGTTCTTTAAAATGAGAGGAAAAAGGCAACCACCATAACTATTCATTGTTCTCCATAAAAATACAGTATTTTTTCATTATAAAGAAAATCACTGAAAGGATTTAACTTAAAGTATTTTAATTTCTAAAACTAGACCACTTTCCTACCCCTTGAACTAAAAAAAACTTAAGAATTATATAGGAGCTTAATTTGTTATATGAAAAGACTTAACCTCTTTATCTCTAGAGAATTCTGATTTCTCAGGCTATTGATGTTTTATTTAATATACTCCAAACAGCATGTATGAGCAGGCTTGTTAACTTTTTCTTACAAATTACTTGGGGACAGAAGTTAAGCATGTGGTGGCTATATCTTAAATCAGAGCTCTCATAAGCGTCAAAGATGATTTTGTTGTAATTTCAGATGTGTTTTTAGTGTTTGCCTTCCTATTTAGGTGTTGGATTGTAGGCATCTTTTGCATGGATGAACAAAGGCAGGGAGGAACAAGGACAGTCATCTTTGTGTGGCCCATACAATTGCACTTACTTAGTTTAAGGAAGGAAGTGAGGTCCATGACCTTGCCTTGCTCCACACTGTGGAGGGTACACCATCCTAAAGGCAAACATTAATTGGAAGCCTGTTTTAGTTAGGAAAGGAAAGAGACAAAAATTGGGTTTATGTGAAGGAAGCAGAAGGAGAAGCCAAGGGGAAAGCTGGGGGGGGGGGGGGNTTAGTGGGAAGTGCTGAGTGTAATGTCTGTGTTGCTCAGGACTGTGGGACTGTGCTGAGGGTACATTTTGAACATGATGTGCAAGGACACCACAACAACAAGAGCCAATTTTTTGAAGGGCTTACAGTGTAAAATTCTTGGCTGCAGAACAGCTCTCACCAAATTCAAAGAGAGAAGGAGAGATAAAATGGGCATTTATTGCAGTCCAGGGCACACAGGGCACCCTTACCATCTGATGCATTTTTAGAGAATATAATTTCAAAATGAGTATCTGATAGATGTTTTCCACTGCCCTTTTCTGCCTACTGACCAGCATCCCTGCCCCAGTAATGAGTACTGCTCCTTCTCACTGGGTGCAGCTGCTGTTGCATAATTCCCCTTTATGTACCCTTCTCTTGCCATTACTGAAAATAGTAATTAAACCCCCCCTCTGCGAGTCTACCTTTTCTGGTTTTTTTATTCTCTGGTTCTGGTTTTGCTGCAGCTAGCTCTTCATTTACTCTGGAAAGGGTTTTCAGACCCAGGTGTCCTTCAAGAAATATTACCTCTTAACTCTTAATTATTTTTAAGATAATATCTGAAGAAGTCATCTGGTTTATCGTCCCTACCTAATATAATCATCCCCAACTACACTTGCACATCTGTTACATATTTATGTGTTAAGGGTTCCCCCTTGCCCCAAAGTGACTGAATTTAGAGATATTCTGCAGGTGACAAGTTTGCATGCTACAGAGGCACAATGAGGTGTGAGCAGTTCAATTGCCAGCAGGGAAGAAAAATTATTATAACCTGCATCCTTCAGAAAGCTTTATATTTGGAAATCATATAATCTAACCCTAACCTTCCAGGTAATTAATGGGTGGTAAGGAGCCAATAGAGGAAGTGGATGACTTTTGGTATTCATACACTTTATTTTACTTCCCACACATGTCTACATCATAACCAAAAGCATCTGAACATAAAAGATTCTGCAGCATCTTCAGAAACATCAGCGAGCCTCAGTAAAATAGCTGAACCTTGACTCAGCCCCTTAGGAATGGTTATAAAATCATTTTTGTGAAATAAAGTAGAAGGATGGGTGGGAAAAAGAAAAACAGATTTTGTCACTCCCGAAATATGCTCAGATTCAACCTTCACCAACCCCATTGTGTAAAACATACCGAAAATTATTAAGAGAAAGCTTGCAAGTGTAAATATACTTATTCTCAATGAAATCAACACCATCAAACTGATTTGTAACTATTCCCTTAATACTGCTATAAACTTTACTGCAGTGAAAACACTGGCTATACAGATTGCTTTCCTCTTCCTCAGGATGTGTTTCACCTTTGTGGCATTGCCACTATAAATCTCATGGTCCAACAACCCCTTGTCTGCAAGTGATTTCAAGCACTATCATAAAAACGAAACAGACAGACTTAATTTGAGTTCCAGACTTAAGGAAACTCAACTAAAATATTAGCATAATTTCACTGAAGACGGAGGAAATTGTTAAAATATGTGTATTAGAGAGTGTCTGCAATTCAATACATCTCTTAGCTGGCTCTTGGGTGCCACCCAGTGATTGATTTAACAGCAGGTTTGTAATGGTGTCTGTGGTGCACCACGGGCCATGTAAAGAAGCAGCACCGATCACAGAAGATCAGAAACAAGAATGTTAGGAAGTATAAGAGATTCACGACATGTTAAATCTGAACCTGTGAATAATAAGTTCTGTCTGATGGATTTAGTGCTTGGAGAATTTCTATGCTGAACAATACTCCTACTTGTTTCACACGGGGACTGACAGATTCAGCAGCCACTGTGCATGGTTCTTCCTGAAGGAAATTAGGGAAGCTTATAGTCCTTTAATTTTTTTGTACTTTAATTCTTTGGAAAATATGTAGTTATTTTTTAAGATAATACTGGTGCTCTGCTTCCCACCAAAATAAAAAAGTAATTTTCATGTGGAAAGATTACATGTTTTTTCTGATGATCATTCTTTAAATAATGTAAAACCATTGGAAAAAAAAGTCTAGTTAAATACTAAAAGAGGTGTGATGGAAATTGGCTAAAATAGCTGGTCCTCATATTGAAAACTTCTTTCCAGTGATACCATGTGAGAGTATGCTGTTGTCCCAAGGAAATGTGAGGGTGCACTGGCTGTTGCCCTGGATCACAAGTCTTTGCAGGCTTGCAAAGCCTAATTGTTGACAACAATTTAGAAATATTGATGTGAAAAAGATTTCTCCTACAGAGAACTATTTAATCCCACAGAAAAAGCACAATGATTCCTACTGTTAGAGTAAAAAAGATGAGTATTTTTTGAAGTGGTCGAATTGAAACAATCCCTCTCAAAGCATGGCTGATTCATCAATGCTGAAGTTTTAATTGAGGGCAAGATGAATTTCACAAAGTGAGGCTGTAATTGAAACTGTGATGGTTCTGGTACAAAAATAATTAGGTGAAAGAAGTAGCATTAATTACTAAAATGGGCCCTTCTTGTCTTGAAAGTTATTGCTCCTTAGAGTTGGAGAAGAGATTACACAGGGACAGAGTAAAAGAGTTTTACCCTGTGTCTCAGCACAATGTCTGGCTGCTGTGCTACATACCTGCATCTCTGCAACTCTCTTTGCTAAAATGGTTTGCAGAAGCTTAAAATTTTACATATACTCTCCAACTTTAAACTGAAAATCTCTTCTCATTCTCTTATGTTCATGCTAGCTAGGATGGGTAGAAGTTACCAAATTAATAAGTCAATTAAATATACATGAATGCCAGGAAATGAAAGATTATGGCCCTAATTTCATATACCATAAACCAGCATGTTCTTTGTGGTTTCTTAGAAGGCTTTACAGAGTTTATTGGTTAAGGAGACAACTTTATCTAGAGATTTAGCATTAGATAACATTTTTTGTAAAGTATTTTTCATTACAGAATTCAGTTTGATGGAATAAAAAAGAAAATGTGTTTTGAGTAGACTGGTAAGGGACCAGCAGGTCCAATGTTAGCACCTTCCCCTCCCAAGCAAAGAGGGAGGTTTTGAACTGAATACCTTTGGGCTGCAAAGAGAGAACAGGATTCTGTCAGCCTAATCTCATTATACATGTAGCCATTACAGTCAAAATTAGTTTCCTCTGCCTTAGTTTAGGTTGGAGTAAAAGCCAGTTCTCAGAGGAAAAGGGTCATTACACTAAGGTAGTAAGTTACTAAATTGAGCTTCCTATTATACTGGGGTATACACATTTATGTTTTCTTTAACCATAGGGAGTTGAGATAAATAATTTGGGCATTATTTACTAATTGGAGTTGGACACTATGTGCTGATGAATTTAAAAAAAAAATAATAGACAATAAAATGAAAGACATACAACGTTAATTGAACAAGAAGTGGTTTGGGACCAAGATTTTGTTCAGAACACTCCCACACTTTGAGAAGATGCAGCATTAAGCCAGCAATTTGTGGCTCAGACTCATCTCAAATGAAGTGAAATGAATAAATATATGTCATAGAAATCAATATTCTTTTGGCCACAATCCTACAAACATATGTGAATAATTTTGTGCATGTGAGTTCAATTAGATTATTCATATGCACAGTGTTAACTCAGATATGCAAGAGTTTGCATTATTGGAATCCCAGTTTATGGATGTTCACAAAGAGCCAGAATCTACAAGCAAAATCTCAGATGCCACAAATGTTCATGCAAGTGAGTATTTGCACAGAGGAAAACAGTACTTTTATACTCACAATCATGAAGCTTCTCAGAGGCTTCTACAAACCACTTTACAAATCAAGAAAGGCCAAGTCCCACATGTTGCAATTTTTACATGCTTAAATAAATAATTTGATCAAGCACACTTAAATATAACTGATTTGATGGCCAACAGTGAAGTCTTTTATTAAATCTCTAATGGATTTGATATATCATTCCTGAAATTTAGGCAAATCATGTGAATTCCAAACGTCTTTTTTTTTTTTTCCCCTGTTTGCATGTAAGAAATTTGGAGCCATCCCAACTAAGATGCAGTAAACAGAACTGATGGTTAATGAATTATTAATTAAAATTAATACAAAATTACCTAGCAGTGGCTGACTGTTGCAGCCACCCTTTCCATACTTTTTTGCAAATGTGCAGAAAATTGCAACATCATGATGAAAACACTTTTTTGTATTGAAAAATTAATCATACAGAAGTAACTGTGGCATGCTGCACGGTGAGCTCTGCAAGAGCTGGGGCACTGGCCCAGGAGACCTAGCTACAGGTACAAAAGTAATTTCCAGGCCAGTGTAAGGAAAATAACATCCTTTCTTGTCTTTTTCTGTCTCTCTCTCAGAAAGGTAGGCATAGAAGTCTTTTCTATCATGTGAGAGTAAAGAGCAGAGGCTGAAAGAAATTCTTTCTCTTCAAGCAGGCAAGGAGTGCATCCGTCATTCAAGAAACAGTCAAAATCCTCTAATTAATAAGGATTTTAATTTTAATTCATTTTAATTTAACAATTTAAAAATAGCAACCAAAATTACAGGCCACATAAATGGCCCTTTGCCAAGGGTGCAAACTAATGTTTTACTGAATTTTGAGTCAAAGCCCAAGGATATAGCAAGTATGACAGTTTATTAGTTGGGTGACGTTTTTTGTGTGACAAAGAGAAGAAAAACTTATACGGCCAGGAAAGAGAGCTGGAAGAAGGAAATGTTTGAAGAAGGAGTTTTTCAGTTAGGTCCTGGCTCAAAGAGGTACTCAGTTCTCTGAAAAAAATTTTTTGCTTTGCTCTTTGGCCATTGTCTGCAAGGATAAGGGACTTTCCATACTATTTGGAAGTGAACAAAAATAATCGAATTCTGTTATAGAATCATAGAATCATACAATATCCTTCTTCTCTAGTGAAAAAGAAAGTGCAAGAAAATAAATCTGAGGTAGCCACACAAGATGCAGTTGCTGTGTCAGATTTAAGAGGATATGTAAGAGCCCATACACTATGAGGCTGTGCTGCAAGGGTATTTACTTTTGTGTGATCACCTCTGGCTCAAGACAAAGGTGGTGGCTGTGTCCCTGCATTACTCATTTGTCCTCTCAGTCACTGTTGAGAGTTTTCAGTCCCTCTGTTCTGGCATGACCAGGTTAAAGCTGTAGAAAACTGAATGCAGGTCTACAGCAAGCTTCCTCCTGTACAGGGTGGTCACCCATACTTCTTGGCTGCAGCATCTCACCTCAGCCACATGTAACTTAAATAGGTGTGATAAAGATACTGTAAATTCCTCAGCAAAATATGCTTTAGATCAATGTGTTATTGAATCATTGCTTATCCTTGAGAAACACTATGTTAGCAAAAAACTTTCCCCCTATCTCTCCAACATCTGCTAACTAAAAATGCTGAAGTCTTTTTTTCCTTTCTCAGTTTTTCAAACTAATATTGATTTTACTTCAACTAAAAATAGTTCAGTGGGAAAATGTCATTCAGAGGTGCCAGCTGACTAAAGAAGAAAAAGGATAACATCTCGTAAAACAGAGAGTAGAACTGAAAATTAAATTTTGGTATTAGTCTGCTACTCTCAGTGGATTATGTTAAATTTTACATGCAAGGAAGCATGTATGATAAAATGTTGCTATGATTCATCTTAATTCTACAGCTGAGGAAAATTTTGTTGAAAAGACTGTTTTTAAAACTGAAAAAACATAGCAGATTTATTTTAGTTTTGTCTACCAAGATTCATACATTTCATGGTAACTTTGCAGTAAAGCATACCAAAAAGGCACTGAATTCAATAGAGTCTGACTCTCACTCTGACAGTTTTTGGGCTAGCCTGAGACATATTTAAAGCAATGCTCATTTTACTAGAACATCACATTACATCCCCTCCTACCACATGAGATCAAAATTCTTATGTTATTTAGTGTTGTCAATGTTGTCTATTGAAACCTTCTTCCACAAAAATATCTCCTTCATTTTAGAAATAAGGTTTTATCACTCCAGCTTCTGCACCCTGCCTTGCCTTGGGTATCCCTTTCCTGGAAGCAGGACAGTGAACCTTGCTCAAATCAGGATATTTTCTCTACTTGGAACTCAGCTGTGAATATAATGAAGTTCACTGTTCAGGCCTTTTCAGTAAAGTGTGTCCCAAAAATGTGCTGTGTACCTTGACTGGCTGATGCTGTGTTTGCTTTGCCTTTTCAGCTTTCTCCCAGGAAGAGAAGTTTAGGCACAGAGTGGTTTTTTTTTGGTACGGTTTATTTGCTTCATTATGCACAAGACTGTGTCTCTCTGATGTTAATTGTGGTAAGATTGAAGGAACCTGCGTTGGAGATAAGTAGAACAGTACAGGGCAATATTTTGCAGGCTTGAAAGGAATTTTGTTCTCTCTCCAGATGACTTTTACTCCTATGTAGGAAGTTATGTAGTTTTGAGATACAGTTTTATTGGCAATTATCTTGTGCAAAGTAATGCTTGAGATATGAGGAAACAAGCTTACTAAAAACCTTATGGATATGTGCTGAGCATTTGAAGTAATAAGCATCTTTGTTTTCCTGGATAGTCTGTGGGAACTTTATGTCTGTGTGGATCACATCAAAGATATGCTAAATTTACTAATGGCTGTGGCTACTGGGTCCTCTAGCTTTCTGGAAATGGTCCAGAGCTGAATACTTAGTAATGGCACCAGTATAGAAAGTTACTTCACAGGATACTGGTCCCTCTCTTACGGCTTCTGGCAATTTACTGGTTGGGGATTTCCTGAGCTGAAAGTTGAATCTGCATTGTTGTACTTAGGAACTCTTGACAGACTTCTTTTATGCACATTTTTTCCATCTAATTATTAAAATATTCCTATTTTTGATATTTAATATGCCCTGCAGTAATTAAACACAAAAAAATTTCTTCTGAGATTGTTTCTTTTAAAACTTCTGACTGGTCATTTTTCTTGGTGTGATCAATTTTTGGCATGAGGAAGGCACTCTGGAGAGTAGAAAACAAGCCTGATGTGCTTCTACCAGCCAATGTTATTTGAAAGCTACACTTGAGTTCCACATTTAGTTTTAACTACTGCATTATTCCCATGGCCCTGGCACACACAATTAACAGATAGGGGATGTATAAGCAAATGCAAATGAAGGGAAAGTTCATGTTGCTCAGTCCTCAATTTAAAGAGGAGCAACAGAGATCCTTAGCAATCACAGATGGAATAAATGATCCATCCTTGAACTTGCAAGATCATAATTCATTATTTAAATCCCTTATAGAAACTAATTTTATCATCTGAAATGCAGATCATCCTCCTAAAGACATCAGAGGGAAAGAAATTTACACCTCTCCCCATTCTTCTTGGTTGAAAAGTGGATGGGCAATAAGACAATTCCTCCCACCTTTCAAGGTTCTCCCATCTCTAAAGGCAAGCAACACCTTTTTGGCAGTTCAGACTGGTGTGACCTCAATATTTTGGTTCTGCTTGTGCCATTCTATGTGGGTCTTTTTTCAAAAAAAGAAAAAATTGATATTGCTGAAATATATTTTTCTTTGTTTATGATATTTTGCTAGTAGGCATCACTGTGTCAAGTCTCTCTTTTTGATGTCACTAACTCTGTATGAATTAAATGTGTCTTTCTTTGGAAAAACTCTATTGGTTCTCATCCAAACACCGATTTGTTGACCAAGTGTAAGGAATGTAAGTGTGTGAGTAATGTCTTCAGTTAGTATTTGAGAAATTCTTCTACTGTAAATGTGTTGGAATAAAACCTTTCATTTATGGGTATCCTCTGTAATATGGCACTGGTAAATGCCTAGCTAGTAAGTGAGACCAGACCACCCACTAGCTCAACACAATGACTGAACGACTGACAAACACTGGAGACGTGCAAGGAACAAGCCTTATTTCTCTCTGCAGATCTTAAAATCTGTCCAGTTGTCTGTCCTGTATGCTTTTCATTGCCACAAAACATTCAAAACTGGAAAAAGTCTGTCCTGTATGCTTTTCATTGCCACTCAACATTCAAAACTGGAAAAAGTTTTCCATTAACTCTAACCACACACACTGCCCAAGCGTTATTCACAAATGCTTTCAACTGTAGTGGCAGTGCTGAGAGTGAGTATTGCCTACATCCAGAGTTATATTTGTTCTGTTGTTTCTGAATTTGAAGGCAATAAAGAATTAATTTAAGAAAAGTCACATAACTAGAATGCAGCAATGGTGTGACTCTTCACCATACTATTAATATATCGGTACCTGTATTGGGAAGATTAAGTCACGTTGTGGAAAAATCAATACTGGCTCCAATAACGTTACCTGCTAAAATCAGCACTAGACCTTTTTCTATTTGTGTTAAACTCTGGTAGCCAAATGAAGTAGCCTTTTTCACTTATCTCCTACTCCAACCAAGATACCTTCTACTTCACCCTGATGTAGGGTGTAGCATACAAAATCAATGTGACCAACTATATGAAAGTATAGTATACAAGAATGCAGAAAAAAATATAGTGTGTTTAAAATTGAAAAGGTAAGATACATATGAAAAGTGAAGTTAATGTTCATAATGTAATTTCAACAGTATTGAAATGGATGAGAAGAGTTGAATGTTTATCTAATCAGATATCCAGAATGCCCACCCCTTTGAATGTTTCAGTAGGGAATCCTGCCGATTGGAACTCTTAAGTCCATTTGTTAGGTTTTTTCTTCAGGAAGCTCTACAGCCTGTTTTATAATACTGTATCACATAACTGGAAGATTGCCTTAAAAAGGAAAGGTCAGCACTTTACAGGATAACTTCATTTGCATATGTTTAAATCCTAAATGTTTGCTCATAACGCGTGTTCAAGAGTGCATGCCTTCGTATGACCAACCATACTGAAAGTTTGGAGCTTTTCAGTCCGCATTTAGAAACAGAAGCAAAGCACTGTTAGAGATTATGTCTTTCTGTATTCCCTGACACACTTAGGTACACATGAAGAGAATACAGAATTAACACGGATCTGCATATTATAGAATAGATACAAAAACTATATAAATTGATGTACAAAGGTTTATCGAAACAGCATTAAAATTGAAAACAGACAAATGTTTATCTGCTGAATGATACTGAAAACCTGCACCTTTGAATATTTTGGCTGCAAAGACTGACAATGATAAATCACTTTCCAACAGCTGTGGACAGCTGTTTAAGTCTGGGGTCTAGAGAGCTTAATTGGGGAAGTGTGTTATAAAATTAAAGTGCCAATGGCTCATTAAGTTATGTGATGACTTGTGTGGCAGGCCAATAATACTGCATTCCAGGCTTTGGGAAAGGACATGCCTAACTCTCTGTTAATTAAGGGCTTGTCAAAGAATGCAGGTTTGCCAAACTGCAGTGTTTTCATAGGAGCACATCTGCGAAAGAAGACTCAGAGGGAGAAGCTATTTACAAGTAAGAGTTTATTGCAGCTAGAGCAGATTTCTACCTCTTTATATCCTGATGTGCAGGCATGTTTACCTTGTTTATAGACTACTGGGATACCTTAGATGCAGAGAAAGGGCTATCAGACCTGTTTTGATAGATAACCATTTCACTGAAGTGAGTAAACTTTTACGAACACAGACACAATTATAAAAAAATCCACACAAACATTAATACTCACCCGCAGGTTTTCCAGTGTGGCAAGAGGATTAAAACATAAACACATGAGGAAAGTGCAGTGGGGTGGAGGAGGCAAAGTGTATTACAGCCATAAGGATTATTTGCAGGAATGTGTTGTCATCTTTTAAATAGTTTGTTTATGTTGATTTGTTTATATAGCAGGAATTATATTTGTCTGTTTAGTGAGCTACAAAGCAAGGGTGAATGGCCCTTGCCAGCAATGGTATGGATTATAAAATGGGGACAAGGGGACTGTAAAATCAGAATTAGTTTGCAATCTCATTGCAAACATGCTGGCTATTGCCTGTGCTAAGTGCAACTAGCTTCACACTCCCTCCTCTCTGCAGGGCTTAGAGGGCCACCAAACCCAAGCCAGAAGATTTTCCCTGTCACTGTCAGACTGCTAAGGCCACAACTCCTCATAAAATTTGGTTTAGAGACAGGTTGGGATATGTTGTCCGTCAGACTTGACCTGCACGATCTTCCTAAATAAATACAAAAGTGCTGAAGGAAGCACCAAGATGTGAACAATACAAGACAGATGATCACACCAAATTATTACGAAGTTTTTCAAGTGGCAATGTGGAAATTTGAGACACATTCTCATAATTTCTTTCATTTTTCCCTAATATTTCCCTTCACATTTTAATTAAAGATTTATATCAAACTGCAGAACATCAAGCTCATTCATACCTCTGTCTTGTTCTTAAACTGCTGACTTGCATTGCTTGGGATTTTTCATTTACCATTTCTGCATGTCTTTAATAACATTTTCCATGCATTAAGGTGGAAAAACTTAGTATATGTTTATCTGTTTGCCTCAATCTAAACGTCATTTGCTAATAAAATCAACCATCAACAACATCTTGCCTAGAGTTAATAGAGGCTTGATATTAAAGATTCACACTTACCTAATCATAAATATAAAGTAATCCACATTCAGTGTAATTATCCAGGATTTATAGCAATAGAAAAAAAGTTTCTCCTGGACACGCAGCAACAAACAGGATACTTGAAGAGGTTTAAATAAAGGTGTTTTAATGAAGGTTTGGAGCATGGCTGTCATTCTCTTAAACTGTAACATGATGGAAAAAGGAGAGTTTTTGCTTATGCCAAGAGAATTTTCTCTGCAAATAACTTATTGACTGTCTTCATAGTAGACTGTATATCAGTTTTATTGTCAGCAAGACTGACTTTACTAATAAATTTGAAGCATTATGCTCCTGGTTAAAAAAGAAGCAGCTGCTTCTGCTGAAAACAAGAAAATTTTCAGTAGCAATGTACTTTTTAATTTGATTTTATTGTAATCTTTCCTGTAGAACTAATTCTGCAGAGTCTATTCCTTCATGAGTCTAAAGACCAGCTGACTTGTTCATTCACACTTTGTTGTTCTGTGAGCTATTTATTGCTGCTTGTAAAGTTTGAATGGGTATACTGTAAATATTTTCACAGAAGGTAAAATAGTCCTTATGTGGCATTTAATGAAAATAATTCCATATTCTGTCTGTACCCTAGAAATATATTATGCAGAATGAACCTCAATGCTGATGTGGGTGTATTATATATGTATATATGTATATAGTGGTTTGGGTTTTTTTCTCACTGAGGGGAATATTGTTCATTCCAGTTTTTCAGTTCTGAGATTTCTATATTGTAACAATCATCCTTTTGGATGCTAAGAGCTTGTTGAGCTCCCTCCCTTAAGAACTCATTAAGGCATCTCACTAATGGACAGAGGACAATGCTGTTGAACAAAACAAGTTGAAGTTTCTCTACCTCTAGTGAACATTTGGCAGAATTATGGTTTCCCATGCATTAGTTAAAACACTTGATGCTGAAGTATGTGGCTATTCTCCTTCACAATATTCTGTCCAGCATTTTAAAGACAGAGGATGAAACTGTGGTCGTATCTCCACCGCTATTTAAACTTTGGACAGGTACCAAGGCTGATTTGCCAATATCTATTTCTATTTGAAAATCTCACAGGAGACACTTCTGGTGTCTCAATGAATAATTTAAGCCCTGTCATTTTTCAAAATAGGTACTGTCAACTCTCATGAAAATAAGATTTGAGGAGGCAAAATTTCAGTGCTAAAGGTGCCCTTTTACATCCTTTATTTGTTAATTAACACTCTTCCAGCAAAGGCCAAGTACAGCCTGGCTCTGTTTCAGTGCAAATAACATCAGTCAGCTCAAATCTCTCTCAGCAATGAATTAATCTAATCTTTTTGACTCTGTGCTGACACAGATGAAGAGCTGTCACAGGGAGATGTAATCATCTCAGGTGAAGGATTATGATAAACTGATGAGATGCAGTAACTGTTAAATGCTACTGCTCTTTTGCAAGTGGGTGACTGACTACAGGCTAAGTTTCTCTGTGGTTCACTCCATTATTTCCCATCCACATAGTCTTTAAGGAGGGAACATACATCCTCTCTGTGGGCTAGGCAGTTCTGTACAGGCATATGGTTTTTGCTTGTAAAAGGGCCTGACCTTGGCCAAAGTGTATAACAGGTACGGAAAGCAGAGTTGATGTTTAGCCAAGCATATTCTGCAGGCATGTCCTACAGATAAATTTTGGTTGAACACTGCAAAATAGGGATGCAGCAGCCTCTTCAAACTCAAGTCACCAAAAATGACAAGGCTTTCTTGGACTTTTCTTAGTGTAAAAAGATTATGAACTGTTCTCTGTTATTTTTGGATTTACTAAAGAATGTGTGTTGCATTCCACATAATTCATGGTTTCAGCATTCTGTATTTTCCATCTCACTCTAAATTATTAAGAGGACCTCCATGTTCATTTTCAGAGATATTAAAAAGAAATACATTTTCCATCTATTGTTATACATTCTTAAAAGGAACTTCAGAATTCTCTGTGATTACAAAAAGGGAATTTGCAGGTGCTTGGGCAGCCTGCATATACCAAAGGTATAATAAACTAGATAATCAAATCAATATGTCTGGTATTCTGGATTAAAATGTACATATTTTAAAGAAAAATAATATGAAGATTAAAATGAAAGTTCAGAATAGCACCAACAAAAATCATATTGAAAATAAAAAGGTACAATGCATTTTCCAGCTTTCCAAAGTGAATGACAAATTGGAAAGGAGAGCAGGGAAAAGTGAAAGAGTTACTTAAAGGTCAAGTTCAACTTTGGGGCTGTAACCATATTCACCTTCGGTTGTGTTTGCTCTTGAACTGGGGAACTTCAAAAGCACAGACTGGTGACTGATGTTGTGCAGACAGGGAGGCATTAAGGCTTCTTAAGCTGATTTTGATGATATTCAGCTATTTGACAACATTCTCCTCTTAACACACTTGGCAAACAGAACAAAAACAAAGAGGTTTTATTTTGCAGCATGGCTTCCTGAGCAATTGTCAAAGATTTTAGTCTAATAAAATATCCTTTGCAGTAATCCTTTTCACTTTTACTTCACTCCTTTCAGAGTGGACTTGGAAAACACAAAGGAATTTTCATGGTCTCTCTGAGAGAATAATACTACTATGTAACCCTACACAGAGAGGAAAAGTCAATAGGGGCAGATTAAATGTGTTGGTCATTTGATTGAGCTAGAGCCTCATCTAGGTCAAGCCCTTACTATACTGACACCTCTATGCAGTGGGACATATGTGCCCAACATGATGCCACCACTAGAATGCTCTTCTGTGTTGACAGCAATGGGGTAGTTGCTTTGCTATATTGATCCACTGTTCTGACCACAAAATCATGTTTTTCCCAGTAGTTCTGTCATTTTCTACTGATACTGCCCATTTTGTAATGCAACAAGTAAACTGCCCTCAAGTAGATACAGTTTAAATTGTGCATGTATTTCAAAGGAAAAAAAATGAACCAACGAAAAGAACTATGTGCTGAAACTGTAGTTTGATAGGTACCTTAAACTAATAGATTTATAGAGGACATTGGCTTTCAAATGTTGTTAGCTGTAGTAACCTATTCTTTTTATCATATAAATTATGATACTTACGTAAGCTTAGGAATTTTCCATTAAACCAGTTTTTGAGCACTACAGAGCTTTGAAGGACCCTTCTGTAAACTAAAGCTAAATCTTTTTTCCGTGGTTTTACTACTGCTTTTCAAACACAATGTCAATCATTCTTCTCTCAGCGGTCACTAACCAGGTTATTTGTGTGTTTCCACACTGCTGCATCACAAAACATCATGCCCACTTGCCTCAAAAAGATAATATCTAACACATATGGAGACTGCCTTTGATCTCCACGGTCTATCTAGAGGTCACAGACCTGTCTTCTTCTCTCTCTCACTTCAAATAACCCCTTTCATTTACTGTGAAACTAAACATTGGAAAGACAAAGGCAGGAAAATAAAGGCCTTGATTTAGTAGTGCTTATATGTTTGGCTGTTTCAAGGTAGATTTTAGTCTCCTAGGTCTCGATATTAATTGCCCTGCATTTCTGAATCATGGCATACTGTATTTGTTTTCATGCATGCAGCCTTCAAAATTCAAGCTGCTATTTAAATCAATACATGCTTTGTTCATAACTTAATAACCATTAAGAATCTGCTAATCAATTTGCAATAGTCAGCACTGAATCCAGCTCTGTGGGAGTTGCATGGGAAAGTTTGGTAAGTTTACTTGGGTTTTGGAGATAGATTTTTATTTATTAACATGATGTTGTTAATGTAGATGGAGTATATTTGGGTGATCTTTTAAATTGTCATGAAGATAAATAGGGATGGGAAGGTGAGGGAAAAAGTGGCTACATTAGAATTGTTGAAGGTCTTAGGGAATAAAAGGCTGTTCCACCCTATGTGGAACAGGTGAGCAATTATGTGGTAAATTGTTTCATAGCATTTGCCAAAGGAAAAGATTTCTTTTTTATGTGCAAAAGCCAGACATGTTTCAGTGTGACCACTTTTGTTTTGATTCAGAAAAGCATGCAGGTACCTAAAAAGGATTTGAGCAACATGTAGCTACATGTTCCTCAAAATCACATGTTCAAAACCCTGGTCTTGAAAATAACTCTGCCTTAAAGTCCTGTCAGTATTTACCCTACTGCTCTGCAGTTCTGCTCAAGTTCTCCATGTTCTCACTCTGCAAGTAAGAACTCTCCAAGTTCTCATAGACTTCCTCAGGTGTCACTACTCAAATTACTTACTGACACTCAGTAGACACTTACAAACAGGAGCTTATCTGCTTAACTCTCTTTAAGAAGTCAAGCCAGTAGAAGACTTCTAAGTATGTTTAATGAATGAGAATTTTGCGTGAAGTGTTGTAGTAATTGATTTTTTTTTTTAATATTGGTAAGCTGGGAAGGAAGAAATTGTCTTTTTTTTAAGACCAGAGCAGTCACCCAGATTCTATTGTCTTTAATGACAGAAAAATCCAAGGTTCTACAGAAGAAACCCTAGCTGTGAGGCCACTGCATGTACTGTAGGAAATTTGGAATATATGATTCTCCTCACCAATTAGCGGTTAGGTCACTCAGGGTGTGCATAGAAACAAAGTTCTGGTTCTGGGTCCACCTTCACTCACAAATATTTGGGGATTAGCTCTGCATTTTATGTTAAATCTCCTTGCAAAAGTTCAGAAGATTTCCACTCCTTTTAGGTGGAATAGGCACTCTTTCTCTTAGGAGTTTGCTTTGTCCTCATCAGAGAAGTATTTCCTATGCGGTAGACACAGGAAACAGAAGATGTGAGCTTCAAAATAGTCTCTGGATTCAGGGAACATTTCAGGGAGATGTGTGAGAGCTGAAGAGGGTGAATCTGAAGCTCTGGACCACTCACAGCTCATATGATGGCCTCAGTAGCTAGATTATTAATTATCAGCTGCGTCAATCTTTTCTCATCTGCTCATTTTTCAAAATAACTATTATATTGTTCTGTTTGATTATAAAAACAAGTGAGGAAAAGATTTTGTACCAGGATCACAAGTAGAGGACAAATAATATTGGAAAATACTGAGATTTAAAATGCTGCTCAGTGTTTTCCCAGATTTATTGCCTGAAGGGAAATAATCCTCATGCTGGTACACAGGTGTCTGTGTCTCTTCTGAAAATCAAGTACCTTGCTCAGAGAGCTGGAACACATCTGGGAGCAAGTGCCCTGGAGAAAGCACAACACATTCAGCATTGCATCACCTATGTGACATTCTGCATCTACCTAGAAGGGACTGAAAGAAAGATGCTTATATGTAATGTGGTTAGAAAAGAGCTGTGTTGGAGTGTACCCTCGGCAAAAACTGCTTTGCACCATACAAATCAAAGCACCAGTGTGTAAAAATAGAGTTCTAGGATCAAGAAAAAGAAGTTACGTTGTGTACATGTAGATATTCCTATACACACTCTTCCCCTCCGCCCTGGCCTTTACTTGAATTTTCTCCTATAGAACATTCACTTTCTGAGCTTACAGCTTTACATACAGATGAATACAACTTCAATCCTCTTGGTCAACCAACAAAACAGTTACTTCAGCTTGTGTCTCAACAACCTGATGAGAAATTTTGTGGGATGCAACTATAAAACTAGAACTGGAAGTATAACCAGCTTGTTTCTGTGGTTATAGTAAATTTCAGATGCATTTCTTTTTCATGAGAAAGGCAATTGCTCTTTCTTTAATTTACATCAGATATCTCTTGGTAACTATCAGTCAATGCATTTCTGAGCCCATCACTTCACTGCATTAAGTCAGGGAAGAAGTGTCAGCAGCTGATCCTAATGATCTTTCTATACACTGATAAACTTTGCTGATGAAAGCAGAATCTTAAGTAACACTAATACTTTAAGTGGTATAGATTGTTCTCTGTGATATTTAAACACATTAAGGGAATGGTTGAAGAAATAGTTGATGAGTTTCAATGTGAGCAAATGGTAAATGATGTATTCAGGAGCTAAAAATAGTAGTGCTCCCTGTACATTGCGGAGTAAAGAGTGGAATGAGAAGACAAAGAGAAGTGTGTGTGTTGGAGGAGTAGGTGCATGAGGATGGAATATGTTCCTCAGCTGCAGTAAAAGATGGTTAATATGATAAAAAGAGAAGCTCTGCTTGGAGAATCTTCCTCTAAAATTTTTGCATCCAGATTTGGCCTAATGAAGTGTGAGAAAGCATCTGAAGAAGGACTGGAAACTGAGCAGAGGTTAGTGAGGCAATGACTGACTTTTTTAGAGTTTAAGCCTAATATGCAGATTATATCCAAAGAAAAAGTAACAAAAATAATTAAAGTCATGGGAACTGGGGAGACCTCAGTATGAGGAAAGATTAAATATGCTACAACTATTTTGTTTGGAAAGCAAAAGGAAGTAGGACATCAGAATTAAAAATAACAATAGCTAGAAAGCAATGTAGTCTTTCCAAAATTTAAAGAATGAAAAACAATTAAAGGGGAACCAGATAAAGAATAGTAAGTTTAATATACTATTTATGCAAGTAACAAAATCAACTCTTTAATTTTAGAATCTTATTTTTAGAAGTTTCTTAGTAAAATCAGAAAGAAAAATAGACACACATGAAGAATGCTTTTGAACCACAAGGACAAAACTAGAAAGAACAAGAAAAGACTTTTTTCTCCGTTCAGGATAAGTGGCATTAAAAGATGGTTTTCAGCCTGAGATGATATTTTGGAAGATGACAGAACTTCAGCAAGTACAGCCAGCATCCACACACAAACAATTAACTTTCTCATGACCTAGGAAATTAATCTTTTCATGCTCTGGGCCATTCAACATTGATTAAAATTATCTTTTATTCGGATAATTCAGGTGCTATTTTAGCACCAAAAGTTTGCAGCCATTTCTGAAAGAGTGACAATATGGTGGAAGAATCAAAATATTTTCTGTAAGCTCTTTTTGTCTATGTCTTTCTGAAAGAAAAAAAGGTCAATAATGAAAATAATATTCTAAAACTGCTGAAAAAGAAAAAAGAAGTTGATTTTCCATGCTAGAAGTGCAAACCTAAACCCTGAAATTATATCAATTATGTTCGATATCAAATACACAAAGTGCTGCAAGACCAGCTGTGTGTGGTTTGAGGTAGCCTGTAGGGAGTTATTTCCAGTAGCTTTAATTCATGTGGGAAGGTCACCTCCTCTGGAAAATCTGCTGTACAGTGTTAAGCAGAAACCCTATGCCTTCCTCTGCCCATTGCTGGAAGCAGAAAATCAGCTGTCTTGGTGCCATTATCAGTGTCCCATAACTTACTGTCCACACACTTTGGCACTTGTGGCCTTGCATGGACCTATTTGTGTTCCAGAGGAGCAGAATCTCTGTCTCTTAGAGGTGACAGCTGGAGGATTTACTCTTGCTTTGCCTGCTAGGTGCCACATTGTGAAACCTTCTTTACAGTTCCATTTACCCAGGGACAATTAATTGAACTAATTCATGAATATTGCAGAACAATCACAAACAGCAACAACCCATCCGTGTGTGAACAAGTGACACTGCTTCTCTCATTGTTTTGTGGCTGAGACAGAAAATAGCAGAATTACTTTGAGGAGGGGTTAAATTTTAATAGTAGCAAGGCACATTGTCCCATAGCAAGATAGTTATTAACATGTGCCAAATACTTTGGGCATTGGTGCCCCGCTCATAAAGAAAATGAGTATCAAAAGTAAAAATGGAGTATATCTCCTCCTTTTGCTTCTATGACTTTCTACATCAGCAGCTATGCCAAATTATTGCTGGATTTATTTCAATCCTTCTGTCTCTAGATTTGTTTTTTAGTGCTGTAATAGAAAAGTGTTAAGTCATTTTAGGCTCCTTTCCCATTGGAGTCAGTCTTATGGAGTCACTGTGTCTCCATGTGAATGTGTATTTAGATCTATGTTTCTGTCTTTTTCTCTCTCCTTTGCAGAGTAGCTTCTACACCTGCTGCTTGATTTCAGCCAAACCTGGCAAAAGAACAGTACTCTTTCAATAATTAAGTTCTTGCAAATATTATATGCAGGTAGGAGGCAAGGCCTGATCTGTGGCCCAAGTAAGGAGCAGATTGCTACATGGCTTAATCAGTCACAGGAGCTTACATGTATGACAGAGATCTCAAAGACATGTCTATCAGACTTCTTAAACAACAAGTAAATCAAAGTCTAGAAAAAAATAGGCCTCACTGGCCATCTCAAGAGAACCATTTGTTCTAATAGCAGGTTGTGGCTGTCCCAGTTTGGACTCAGTTTTCCTATTAGGGCTAAATGAAGAAGCCCAAATGTCTTTCTTCAAAGCCACATGTCCATACTGATAATGCTTTCCTGCTGCTCTGCATATTCACTGCTTTGTGTATTTTAAAACTAGGCACGCAAATAGATCGATAGTACACAAACTTTGTTTTCAGCTCAACCAAAGGAGCCTGCTAAGGAGTGATGGCAACATATATACATGCTACAGATTAAAATGGCAATTCTTTTGATAAATTTAAAAGGTCCAGCGGGTTTGAGTAATAGCACAGTAAAGGTGATTAATTAAAACAAACCCCAGCCACTGGATAAATTAAAAATTACTCTCAGGACTTTATCAGTGTTGATAAATTCCATCTCAGTCATGAAGATTTTTTTTCAAAAGTGAAGAAAATTCACATTTGAACCTGGAAGTTATTAGTTTTGCACATCTCCCAGCATTTACTAGAATACAGGGTTGACCCTGGCTGGATGCCAGAATCCCACCAAAGCTGCCCTATAATGCTCTTCCTCATCTGGACAGTGAAGACAAAATATAACAAAAGGGTTGTGAGTCAAGATAAGGAAAGAGAGAGATTACTCACTTGTCATTGTCACAGGCAAAAAGAAATGGACTTGGGAAGATTAGTTTATTACCAATCAAAACAGAACACAGTAATGAGAAATAAAAATTAATTTTAAAAGCATCTTCGTCCATTCTTCCCATGCTTAACTTCACTCCTAAATTCCCCAGCTCCTCCCTGCAGTGGCACAGAATGGGGGTTGTGGTCAGTTCATCACACATTGTCTCTGCTGTTCCTTCCTCCTCAAGGGAGGACTCCTCATACTCTTCCCCTCATCCAGCATGGGGTCCCTTTCATGGGAGACAGACCTCCACAAACTTTTCCAGCCTGACAAACTGCTCGAGGGTGGGTCCCTTTCTTCCATGGGGTGCAGTCTTTCAGGAACAGACTGCTTCAGCAATGAGTCCACTGCAGGGTCACAAATCTTGCCAGCAAATCTCCTCCTGCCCGGGCTCCTCTCTCCATGGAGTCACAGATCCTATGAGAAGCTTGCTCCAGTGTCAGCTTCCCCTGAGCAGCAAGCCTGAGCCATGGCACGGGCTGCCAGTGCAGAGCTGAGATCACTGCGCAGTGTGAGCCCCTCGTCACCACTCACCCTTGGGTACGGGCTCTGTGTGCAGGGTGGGCTCAGTACAACAGAGCAGGGCTGTGCTGCTGCTGGAGGCAATCAAAGCACACAACCCTTGTGAGAAACTAAGGAGGAAACTTTATAAAATAATCCTTCATCATTTCAGCCAAAATATATTAAACACCAATTTGTGTGTTTATTTTTGTGTAACCCTGTTCTTCTGTGTTCTGGCCCCCCTTATGATTATTTGGATCCTACAGAGGATTACAGTTCAGAGGTGTGAAACATCTCATAGGCAGATGAGGCCTTTATTTCTCGTGGATAGCTTCTTAAAATCAGCTCCTTCATATGGAGCTAAATATTTACATGGGCAAAGATTTCTCTGAGTGGCTGCACAGTGGGGTTTTTTTTCTGTGAACGTGGCTATTATGACTTAACAGCAGATCTGTCTAAACTTCCTGAAATGGTGAATTGAAGAGAGATACTGGAAGGCCCAATGTGATAATCTCCTTTTCTAGCACGACTGTCATTAAAATGATATTTAGGCCACTTCAGTGGGTGACCTGATGACTCTGCACTCCAAACAAGTGCCCAGAGATGTGCTTGTCAGGCAGTGGAGATGCCCCTATTTCAGTGATGGAATGGGTGCATTCTGCCTGATTGTGACAGGGATGACCCCTGGTTCCTTGGCAGAGGAGTGGCAGTGAGCAGGCTGGGGGACAGCCTAAACATCAGCGAGTTCCATTAACACACATACTGAGATTCCACTAGCAGCTTCCTGCTTTACTTATGGTTACAGGCAAAGAAAAGCAGAAACATGCTCCACATTGCAGTACATAATCCCCAATTTCATAAATGACTTAGAGGTCCTTAACAGCTTCTTCTTCCCTATTTTAATGAGAAGAGAGAAGGCCAGCCTATCCCCCCTTTTATCTTTCTCCTTGAATGCAAAATATTGATCCTTTTCCTAACAGAAATATTAAAATAATCTAGTTGTTAGCTAAGAAATTATTGCTGGTTATAAGCTTATTATTTAAAAAAAAGTAACTCTTTTGTTTTACCTAGTTCTTGACATTCTGCTATCCTCAACAGAGCATTTCATTAAAATGAGTGAAAAGAACAAGACTGCAGTGGAATAGTTATTTTTGCCATTCAAAAAAACCAAAAAACCCACTGCAAGTACTGATAGAACTGTAAGGGAATTGTCTTTGTTTTGTTATCAGTGAATGGAAAACTGGTTCTAAAGTAGGTGAGCACATTTTACAGAACTACTCACCATAAACAACTTCCCCCTCCCTGCCCCAAGGAAAAAAGTAGCCATTGATAAATAATTTTCCCATAGCTACAAAACTGATTTGTAGAAGTTAAATTGTTCAAGGCTAATCAGGCTAATCTGAGGGAGAGGAAGTTTACCCTCCATTTCCCAACAGATTCTCTTTAATTTTGCAGTCACATTGACAGGTGGCCTCATCACTCAGGCATTACAGACCACCTTGAAGATATCAGCACCGTTGGCCTTTGAAGTCAGAATAATCAACCAGCCATTTGATACTCTATCAGATGAAATGGCCCTGTCAGGAAAGGCTGGCTCTCAGGTGTACTGATTGTCTATCGAAAGGAGATAACTTGATACAGTTTACTATGGTACAGATTCATGGACCTTGTGGGATGTTATAACAGATGTCTCTTTAGATGCACTTCTTCACAATGTCTCTTAAAAAAATATTCCCAAGTGACTTTTAGCAGAAATTATAATACTCTAATTTCCTGTCTGCAATATTCCCACAATACTGTGTAGATAGGCAAATGCATTAGTTATGGTTGGGGTCACAGATGCACAGATTCATGTGACATATCCATATGTAAATCCTGTCAAAGCCTTAATTCAAATATTGTGTAGTAGACATTATTATGAAAGTCTCCACTGCTTTACAATAGTTAACATTCTGGATGCTCCCAAATCTGGCCAAATACTATCTTAAGAAAAGAACAATTTTTTATTTTCTTTAGGATTATCCAGGATAATAGGAGTTTTTTTCTCAGGTTTCTTTGATATATTATGATCTTTAATTCTAATAATGTGACATTTATGCATTTTGTCTTCATTCAACATACATTATATCTTTAACATGCTGAGTGATTTAACAGAAACCAAATTTTTAAAATGATGACCTTAAATTCTACTTTTGCATGTTCATATAAATGTTTACTTTCAGAAATAAATATTGGCTTGAAAGATTTGAGTGCTTTGCAAATCTGGAGGACTGCAAGACTGAAAAGTACAAAGTATGGTGTTTTGGGGTTTTTTGTCTATTCTAACAAAATTTCAGCTATTGAGGTATAACAATTAAATTCTTTCTCGATGAAATTATGTTTTGTGATGGCTCCAAAATAATGGGAATAGATCTTAAAACAGTTAAAAGATTATTTGTTTGCGTGTGCAGCAAATTGGAGCTGAAAGCAAGAAAAATAAATCAGAACTGCAACAAAGCACGTTAAATGTCTTATCGTTTAATAGAACTTTTGACTAATCCATAACATTTACTTGGGAAGAAGCGAATAAAAATATTTACTTCAACATTAAGCAGTAGAAGTAGTTTATATCAGAGGCTGAGAAAGTTATGCTGTTCTATTTATATAGCAGGCAGGAAACTCATTTCCATGAAAGACCCTGGCTTGTTCTAATAGTAATTATTCATCAGAAATAATCACAGAATGTTCAGTCAGTAGCGAATGGTCTATTTGATATCATTGGAGCAGCTCAAGGACTTAAAGCTGCCCCTTTCTGGGTGTGCACGTGTGTTAGGTCCCGCAGTCTGCGTGCAGGAGCACACTGCACTCCCTGGCAATGGACAGCTGCTCTGATTTATTAGCCCTTTGGAAACAGTATTGCTCCTGTTATAGACACATAATCCCTTAAAGTTGTTTGACAGCTAAAGCCTGAAGCAACACCACCAGACAAATCTTCAAGTATCACCTTTGGTGCTGAGAAGGAATACAGAAAGAAAAGTAAAGAAGGAAAACTTGTAGGAAAAAAGCCATGGACCTTAAATATAGATCACTTTTCTCAAGGGAAGATTAATAACCATTTTCATTGAGCTGCATTAATGATTTTTAAGCAGCTTACTTCTGTTAGCAATTATTCTTCATAATCTCATCTCTTGTAACAGCCATTTTCATGGTAAATGATGTATTGGAGATTTTCTGTGCAGGGTGAAAATAAATCAAGGAAACATACAGAGACAAACCTTCTGCAAAGATGGAATACCTGGAGCAATTCTGTGGATTGACTGCAATTGAGGCTTGTCATGGAGGCCTTGAGAGATGTAGTTGCTGCTACTGTGAAGATTTATCAGAGGTAAATTTGGAGCACTAAAGCAATGCAAAGTCTGACAGGCAAGACATGAGCCCCTGTGCTTACATCCTGCTGTCCAAACGATGTTCATGACAGAGAGTGGGGATAAAAATGAGAGATGTGTTCTGAATTTATTTTAGACAAACATTCGTTGATGGTTCAAAGAAAGATTTTTTTTTTGCAAAACACAGAAAAAGTGTGCTTAAAAGCTATAATGGAGAATGCTGTCTTTCAGTCCCAGAGGAGTCTGGCACCTATAGGTTCCTGAGGAAAGACAGACAAAGGTGACAGAAGGGCCATTTGCCATCTATACAAAGAAGTGTCTTGAATTCATAGACTGTTCCCTATGGCTGGGAACAGGCTGTGAGGCTGTTGGCCAAGAAAAGGAGGTGAACAAGTCTCACAATCACAAGCTATGCCTCCCAGCACCTACAAGCAATCCAGGTTTCTGGAGATAATCAGAAACAATTTTTTTTTTTTTAATAGATGCGCTGAACTAGGAATGGAGCCCATAACTATGAACCTGCTACTCATCATTAAGGTAGAACTGGATGGAGATGTGATAACTGCAGCATTAACAAGGAAATGGTAGAATTTAAGATTTGGAGAGAACCAAATATGCCAATCAGTTGAAAACAGCCTTGGACTTTACATTCTGAATTGCTCAGGGAACTGGCAGAGACAATCCTGAATACAAAGGAGCCATGGAGCCATGGCCAGTCTGCAAGGATACCATCCTCAAAGGAAAAGAATCATCCACTCAGACCTGAGTAACCATGAACATGTGCATGCGTGCCAGGTTAAGGGCTGGCTGAGCAACCTAATTTAAACTGCTAAAAAGAAATGAGCAAGAAATGAAGGCAGAAACAGGCAAGTAAGGAGGCATATAGAAAGCAAAGATAGAATTAATAAGGTTAAAACTTGGCTGAGGGTTTGAACAAGAAAAGCTTCTTTAGATATACTGGTAGCAAAATCAGATTCAACAAAATTTTCCACTTCTTACTGCAACAGGCCATCTTGTACTGAAGGACATGGGAGCAACTTAGATAGCAACACCTTCCTTGCTTTGGTCTTTATTATTCACAAACCTTCCTGATCTCTACTCATTATAGAAATGTTTATGGGAGACAGATTTTATCCAAAGCACAGGAAGATAAAGTTAGGGCTACATAAGTAAGTTGGACATACAAGTCCATCAAGGCATATCAGAAGGTGTTCAAGGACATCAAAGGAACTGGCTTAAGTAATTGAAAGACATTTGATAAGCTTGTAGCAGTTGCAGTATGTTTCTGCATACTGGAAAAAGCCAAATGCCTGGTCAGTATTTTAAAAAATACCCAAGCTGTGAGGAGGATGCTTTTTATACTAAATTTAGTGTCTGGAATGGTACATCTTTTCTGGAAGCAGTTTTTAGGCAGGAAATATAAGGCTGACTGGGGACAGCCAGCAAGGATTTATCAAAGAAAATCACACCTGACACCCTTGACTATTTTTTATCATGAAATGTCTGGGTTTGTGAATGAGAAAAAAGCAGTACTGGACTCCAGCAAAACCTTCAATACTATCTCTGACAGCATCCCAGTAGCTGAACTGAGGAGAGATAGATTGTATGAGGTAACTATAATGTGGCTGAAAAACTGCCCATATACTTGGGCAAAGAGAGCCATGGTCAATCGGTGCAAGCCCAGTTGGAGTCTGGTTGTGAATGTCATCCTTCAGGGACTGATATGGCACTGCTCATGTTCACTTCTGTTTATCTTCATAGTGCTCTCTGATATCTTCAGCAATGACCAGGACAACCATACAGATGAACATCAAGAGGTTCAACAAAGGGAAATGCCAAATCCTCTGGCAAAAAATAACCCCATGCACTACTACAGGCTGGGGCCAGCTACATCAAAGCAGATTTGCAGAAGCAGTTGGGGCATTTTGGAGGGTGCCAGCTTGAACATAAGTCAGCAGTGCAATCTTGCAATAATACAGGCTGTCTGTGCACTGTACTACATCAGTAAGAGCATAACCTACAGCACTGGTGAGATCATCCTGCTATCTGACACTGATGGCTCACAAATGAGGTGTTATGCCCAGATTCTGGTCTTTCTACAAGAGAGAGGACTGCAAACTGAGGAGTCCAGAATAGGTCTCCTATGATGTTGAGGATGTTAGAGGATAGTGCACATTAGGAAAAGCTGATGAAGAAAGAAATACTGTTTAGCCTAGAGAATAGAATGTTACCATGTGAGGCAGTTTCAGTTTTTACCTAAAGAGGGCCCATAAAGGAAATAGAGTCAGGCTATTTTCATAGGCACACTTCAACAGAATAAGGAGCTATTGCCACATTTGGCAGGAAGGAAAATTCTCATTAGACATAAGGAAATCAAAAATTTGTAATGCAAGTGATAAAGCACTAGAATGGGTTGTGGAATCTCTGTTGGATGTGTTCAGAAGACTCTGAGCAACCTGATCTAATTTTGAAGTTAGCCCTGCTTTGAGTGGGAGGATTGACTAGATGGTCCTCAAAGATCCCTTCCAGCCCAAATGGTTGCATGCCTTGCCTCACCCATGTCAGGAGCTAAATTTACAAATTTACTGTAGACACAGAAAGCATGGCTAAGGATTTTCTAAAATTATACAGTTAATTAAACATTATATACAATAGTCACCTCTTTCAGCCCAGGGATTGAAAGTAGCTTACACTACATGCAGTGCTTTTCTGGGGAGACCTCATCATGGCCTTTCAGTACTTAAAGGGGGCTTATCAAAAAAAGAGAGGGAGAGACTTTTGACATGGGCAAGTAGTGATAGGACAAGGGGGAATGGTTCTAAACTGAAAGAAGAGGGATTTAGACTAGATTTAGTTAAGAAATTATGTACTTAGAAGATAGTGAGGCACTAGAACAGGATTCCCAGGGAAGTTGTGGATGCCTGGAAGTCTTCAAGGCCAGACTGGATGGGGCTTCAAGCAATCTAAGCTAGTGAGTGGCATCCCTGCCCACGGCAGGGGTTTGGAGTGAGATGATTTTTAAGGTTGCTTCCAACAGAAACCATTTTATGATTCTACATATTTATATTAATGCTCTCCCAGAGCTGTTTTCAAGCCAACTGGTTGCTGCAAATCCACTTAGTCCAACATGAAAATGCATACTAACAGATCTGGCAGAAGCCACCCTCCAGTGCATATCTATAACAACTGAGTGTGCAGCTGAACTCTGATCATTCTTGAGGAAGGTGTATTCCTATTCCACCTGGGCTTTCCAAATATTAGCACATGTGCTCATGATCACACATTTTGACCTCTGCTAGGTTTCAGTGAACAAATTTGTAACATTACATACAATATCTAAATTTTATATTTTCTGGGTTTTTTTAGGCTAACTTTCAGTCCTCTTCAGTGCAATTTTGAATTTCTGCATGAGTTCGGAATATGTAATTGACTGTAAATTTCAGTCAAATGCCATCTGTCATCTCTAATAACTTATCAAGCACAACAGGCAAAGAGAGAACTTTTAACAACAAGTGAAAACACTGTCGAACTGAATTTATTTCCAGATGTGGAGCAGGAGGTTTTCACTTTTTCCTCTAACAGGACTAATGCTGCTCTAATGCCTTTCAGCATGATTTTTAAGGCATTCATTTGTTATGTAACATCCATCAATTATAAAATATATTTATGAGGTCTTGCTAGCAGTCGTTAACAGCAGTATTTTGGGATCACATTTACAAGGCCTAATGAAATGGGAGAGCAAGAGTAATTGGATTGAAATTGGTAAATGAAAACTCATTCCAGGGGAAAAAAGGTGTGAAATTGATGAGGTCTGACGTGTCATCAAATGGTGAGGATTAAATTAAGATTCAGTGAAGACATATATAGTGCTTATTGTAAGTGTTTAATTGCTAGAATAACAAATGCCTCACAGAAATGCACAGTTAAGCATTAACCTCTTTCTCCTGCTAAATGGAGTCAGGCAGATAAATCTTTTCTATCCTCCAACTGACTATTTGTCCCACATTTTTAAGTGAGCCTTTTTTGTGTATTTGCATATAAAATGGAAACTAAAGTTATTATTAGAAAAAAATTAATTTGGTTCATTTAAATCAGGTGCTTGGAAATACTTTATCAGTATTCCTAGGAAAAGAAACCCCAAATACATTACAGCTCATTCTCAGAGAAAAAGTTAGGCATTAGAAAAATTAGAATTATTAAAAGTTTGAGGTTTCATTCCCTTTAAGAAAAAGCATTTGCTAATAATAAAAATTGTTAACCAATGAGCTGAATTTAAAGGTCTCCAGTTAGAGCAAACTATCCCTGGCCAGAAAGAAAAATTGTTTCAATGACATACATTGCATCAAAAGTTTAGGGTGTCTTTATAGGTGTCTGTGTGGATCCAACAATGATGCTTTTCTTGAGTAAGAACCCATTAGCATCAGCAAGCTTTCTTCCTACTCTAATCTAAAACTCTCAAGAATTTATTGCACTAGAAATAAGAGTTTGCCATCATTTGACTGAATGTATAAAATCAAATAACTTTAAATTGTTGAATTCTGATGAATTTCACACCAGGTTAGGATGCTTCAGGGCTACCTGGCCTAGAGCCTGTTTTCTCAAATGGTCACTCTCACCTGTCATATAGATTACTCATCTAAATTCCTTGTCTGCAGTACAGACCAGTAAAGAAAATAACAAGAAACTACTCTTTGGGGCTTATTAAGTGAGGATGCAAGAAATAATCTGTAAATGTGTGATCAGCAACCTCAGAAATTTTTCTGTCCCCGGCCCTGGAATTATTATTATAAAACCATGACAAAATAAAGCCCAAACAGCTGAAGTAAGTCCAGTTTCCATTATGATAGCACCTTTGAATAGTGTGGAAGACTAGTAGCTATAAGTGGTGCAAAGAGAAAATTGTGGTTTATCTATCAAATTAAGTGTAATATTACTCCATGTTTTCCCAGAAAAAGGCAAGAGCCAAACATTTTGTGTGGGCAGAATATTCCAACCAGGGAACAGCATAATAATAGTAACAACAATAGAAAATACAGCAGAAATAAATTGACTTTTGCTGCCTGGAGAAGGTCATTATGAATGATGTCTTGCCTGTTAGGAGATATTACTTTAGAACAGCAAGGAACTTGCGTGATGAACCCAGAAGAAATGAAGATTTCTCCTGCCATTTGCAATGCACTGGAGAACTGCGTCTTTTGCAAGATCTTGACAATCAGCTCAGGTTTAAGCCTGAGCTTAATAATGATAAGCCATCATGCAATATTGCCCAAAGGTGGAAGGACTGAGGACCTCCATGGACACTTGTGCCTTCTAGTCCATAGTAGGTCAGCTATGTGGATATTCTATAGAATCTTATTAGTAGTCCTAGAAAGGACTGTTGTAATCATGTCACTCACAAGAAATCACTAGTCTAAACTGTCCAGCAAAAATCAGAATATTTTGCTTGTTGCTCCCACACTGAAGGTAATTATTTTTCCCTACAACATAACAGAACTCAATGGCTTGGTGGTTAAAATGAAGTGTTTATATTAGAAAGACAGATAATCTTGTTTTAAAAATGCCAGGTGACAAATTTACAACATCCCTTGGAAATCTGATTGTTAACCACCCTCACTTAAAAAGTTACGTTTTATCTTGAAATTTAAGTTCAGCTTGAAGCAGATTGAGTCCTGTTGTAGATTTGCCACCTATAATGAAGTTTCTACCATACCAAAAATGTTCTCTCTTGTGCAGGGATTTTAATTTCTACCATGCTGATGTTGCTGTGAAGGGTGGGAAAAAAGAAGGAAGGAAAGGAAGACATTTTTAGATGGGACACATTTTCTCAATGGGGAATCTGTAACACCAACTACTTTTTTCCTGAAATACCAGTCTGCGTTCATATGCTAACAACATAACATTTGATCACTCTGGTCATGAAACTCACCTCAAAACACACTCAGAACTATGACAGCACATTGCTAGGGATAAGAAGCCACTTATTTTGCACAGCCCAAACTCTGAAAATCTAACCCAGATGCTGCTACTGTGATGAGACCAAACAGCCATGATGGGGCAGCAGCTGTTTCTAGGGAGTGAGGCAGGCCTCCTCTGGCACCAGGAGCCACCATGCTCATCAACATCTCCAGCTGCTGCAAGCAGCAAGACTGAATTTTAACCCTTGTTTTTTGTATCTCTACTATCACTTTCACTACAGGCCCTATCTTACCTCTTGGGGGAAAAAAAAAATTTTGGTTTTATTGCTGAGACTTGAGCCTTCATATATGACATTTTACTGTAGAAATCCAACTATCAGCACTAAAGGATGAAAAAAAAAACAAAATTCTGTTCCTAATTTTCTTGCTGATACACTAAGTACATTAATTATATTACTACTATGTTAGAAATACTGCAAGGTGGTTTATATTTCTCACAAGCTTGGTAGAGGATTACATAAATACCTCAGAATATTTACACTGATAAGTCCTTTTCAAGCTGCCTATTTTTTGAGTGGTTGTTTCACATCTGTCAGCAAGATAGCAAAAACACAGGCAATGCCTACTTGTCTCCTTGTTTAGATCATATTTAAACAATTTTTCTGTGTTTATCCCTCTTCTGTTTTCAGATTAACACAGCTGTTTCACTCAGTCAAATAATTACTAACCAATCATAACAAAGAGCTAGTAGCGAGGGACAAAACACCAACCAATTTACAAGTAGTTGCATTCCAAATTGAACGAAAGGGAGCACCTTGAGCACTATCCCGTGCTGCAAGTTGACATGTCATTCTGCAGCCTCTAGCCTGACCTTTCCTCAACATCAGCTGAAAAACAAAGAGACTATGCTGTTAGAGCAGCTGCTCTACCTCTAGGCAGGTAACAGTATCATCTTCATGAATGACATCTATGTCACTTTTGCAGCATGTCAGGAAGTCCTTAAAAATCCACAGATCAAAACAGCACAACATTTTCATAGTGACCTTGAGGTGTTGATCAAATATGGTGACTTGCAAGCTGCAGATCAGGATGCATGTGGAGGCCAGCTGTGCAACAATGATCTGTTAGAAATTTTTACTATGTCAAAGATCCGTTTATGTCCTAAGCGATATATGCATCCTGTTTTCAACAAGGAAAGCAGAAAAGCATTGCCAACCTTTGATTGTGATTCTGTTTCTATCAATGTATTAATTTGTGTTATTTTAAACATAATTGCTTCTTTATGGAGCTTTTCACATTGGTAAATATTTCTACCTCATTTCTCTGAAATAACATCAACAATTATACTTAATAGTCAACAGATAGATATATTCCCCAGTACTGAAACATTCTATTGCTGTCTTCAGGCAGCACTGGAGATTTACAATTTAATAATACTCCTTGTTTTATTTATTTATATTTTTTCTGTTCCTAATCTGACATAGTTCTTTACTTTTCCTGTCTTGATTTATTTTATTAATGATTAGATTTATTTACAAGAAATGGAAACTAGAAATGTGGCAATGACGAGGTCAGCACTAGCATTTGTGCAATATGTGCATTTCTGGAAAACAAAAATCACATACCCAAGAAAAAAAATGCTGGAATGATTAGGAGTTTTATGATTTAACAGGCTTCAGCAAACTATACCACTCCATCATTTGAAGCAGAATTGTAACAAAACACAAGGGTTAGTGGTGTACAGCTGTTTCACCACCTAATGAAACTTGTAACTGCACACTCTAAACTGTGCTTGGCAGACTGGTATTTTAGGAATGGGAACCACAAAACCCAGTACTCAGAACAGTAAGCTCCTTAAGCAGACGATCGTCAAGAAGAAAGGTTTCATTGTAAATGTGTTGCTCTCTTGAAGACATAGGTTTTTTCTGGTTATAGGAAGATTTGGTTTCATAATCCTCAGTCATGTTCTGGAGCTGGAGCCCCAAAGGCTCACAGAACCAGAGGACAGTTTAGGCTGGAAGGGATCTCACCTAGTCCAACCTGCTGCTCATGGTAAGGCTGGTGCTTGAGGCAACCTGGTCATTACACTCTACCTGAAATCTTTGAGTCTTCACCTCCCATCGCTGGGGTAAAATTTCATAAGCTGGGGAAATCTGTGTTCTTTCAATTCTATTTGTGTCAGTTAAAGTCAGTATTTTTAACTGTTTTTCCATTCATCAAGCAGTGTATAGAGGCTTAAAACTTCTCAGAAGTGAAAGGGAAAATTCAGGACTGTTCCAACATGTTCTAGGATGGCTTAGAAGAAGGGTTTGTAGTAGTTGTTTGAGGGGCTCTAGAGGGGAATGGAGGATGAACCGTGGAGGATGAACACCGTTAGGTGTTGTTAAGGGTATAGAAATAAAGAAAACTGAAACAAGTTTTCAGAAGGGCTTCATGTATCTCAAAATTTTTCTAACACATCTGGACATGATTTACAGTTTTACTGTCTTCCTACACTCCTATCCAGTCTGTGCCACTGAAAGAGTCTGTACCTTAAAGATGTCATCCATGGATTGGCAGGTAAATATTTAGTGTGCAGAAAGAAGCTTAATGGAAATCTAATTGATTAATGCTGTGAAAGATGTGACAACCTAAGAGTATCCAGATGATTCAAGCAGCTATGGAAATTCACTGGTGAAGACATAGGCATGTATCATCTAGCTCAAGAATTACATAGAATTGGATGACTATTCTTGATGTTACATCTTTAAGTGCAGGACCAAGTCCTGCCAACTGGTTATCATAACTGACCTGATTTTTAGCAAGTTTAGCAGGGGTTTTGTTACATTTCTAATCAGTTTCATGCATTCCACGCTCTTCACTTTCCATCTTCTTTTTTTTTCCCAATATGCAGCCACAGTGTTCTTATACCTTTCTGAGAAATATCAGCTAGAAAGGAAGTGTAAGCAGTGAATACCACCACGATGGTTTCCATAGGAATAATAAACCCATGAAAATAGGAGGAATAAAAAATAGAAGACCTGTTCACAGACCGAGTGGATAATCTACATTATTCAGGATCTGAATACTAAAATTACTGTAGAGTCTGTGCAAAAGATACTTTCTTTGAGTTCTTTTTGAAAAGGGTTTATCCTGTGAAGTCTCCATGATAGAAGCCCAAATATGAATGAGGTCTTGAACTACATTATTTGAATAAGAGTAATTTCTAATGTTGACTCCAGAGCATCGCATCCTATAGGGACTTAAAATACAGAGTATCAGTTGAGATTTTTCAAAGCAAAGCCAGACATTTTCCTCTGATGACAAAAGAAATCTGCAGGTAAATCAATTATAGGAAGTTTTATAAAGCTAAGGGCCAGTATATTAAAGGCTTAGATTTTTAAAGATAATAACTTCAAGAGCAGTTAATAAGAGTTAATTAGATGTCAAAACCTGCAATTTAAGATAAAGATTCAAAGAGGCAATTACTTGCATGAGCTTACCTTTTTATAAACCAAGCAAGGAAGAATGTGCAGGATGGGAAATTAACACCTATGATAGCATTCAGTTAGGGAAAAGTTATGTAATACATTGACCCTTCTAAAAATTCATCCCTACCTACAGGACAATGCGACTTAAGAACTTACTAATTCAAGATTTTTTTTTCTCTGATTTTTTTTCTTCCAATTTTTGTTCAGAAGGAGAGATCTTAAAATAAGAAAATTCTACACTACTGCCTTCATGATTGGAAAAAGAATGAAAACCACCCCCTCACACAGTAGCCTTTTTGTAAAGATTGGATGAAAGCCGGGCCCTGGCAGTTTGGGATGGGAAAAAAAATTAATTGTGTACTGAGACATGAGACAGTAATAACTCACACAGGCTTCATTGCTTCATGCCAGACAAAATAAAAATGAAGCCAAGTAAGGGAGAGCTGCAGATGAAACTAGTGCCATCCATTTTTTCCCCCACCAATTTGAAAGACCAGAAAGAGGCAAATAAAAACCTGAGATATAAAAATATTCCTTTCACTTTCTCTATGGCTGATCCAGCTAATATGAAAAAGAAATTAAATTAATGCTCCTGGGAGATATTATTTGGGTTGGATGAACACAAAGACCTGGGCTGGGTAATCAAAGTGAGGCTTTTTGTTTAGGAAATAAAAAATAAATCAAAAGTGTGATTTTTGTGTGCTCTGCAAAAAGCTACAATCCTATCAGAGCTAGGTGAAATTGAAGAAGAAAAATAAAGCTGGGGAAAAATAGGTAATATTTAATAGCAAGCTTTTGCTGTTTGAGAAGCACATAGTATCCTCTTGTTGATACTTCAGATTTACTGTTTCTTTAACAATAAAATAGATGTTTCGGATCTATTATTAGTGGAAAAAAAAGTAAAAAAAACAAGATTGTAAAATCCAGCTTATGCTTACGTGTTTTAAAAAATGGTATTATGAATAAATGTATGATCCCTAGCATTGTATGCAATCTATGTCCATAGCATGTCCATAGCAATTATGTCTCTAGTACTGTAGCTGATGAGACTCTGAAAGGGAAATCTGCCAGGAATTTGTAGTAAAATAAATCTGAATAGGCTAAGCATATTGCCCTTGATGGCAAAAAATTTTATAAATTTTTAAATTTATAAATGTTTTAAAAATTTATAAATTTATAAAATTGTTGCATTTTGAATGCAATTGAATGAATATCTCATTCTTGCCATTCTGTTCAAATAATGACACATTTCTACATACATATCTGTAAATCTCCATAACCTTTCCTAAGATGAAGTCACCACATTAAATTTACTGAACAGAGGAACATTTTGTACCCAAATTTCATTCCTTCTCTTTGCAAAATATATGCATGTAGACATATTTCAAGTGAGCATGGATACATACAAACAGACAGAAATCCATTTAGTGCTATTCAAGAACAGATTTAAGTGTGTTATAGTTGTGCTTCTATGACTTGTACAACCTTCAAAGAGACAGAATTCTTTCATCTACAGTCAACAGCCATGAAAAGGCATAAAAGATTCCTAAAATTACTTGTACCAGTCCTGTATACTCTGTACTGGATTAAAAAAGCAAAACATTAGAAACTTGTTTTGAAAAATAATCCTACAAGACATGCAATATATTTCTAAAGGGATGACAGTATAGACATATTTATTTTTAAAATGTTCCTATTACTTCCCTGAGTATATATGTTACTAGTGTAATCAAACTACTATTTACAAAGAAACATCATATCTTTGGTTCCTTCATTAAATAGTTCTTGAAGTATATTTTGAAGGTAAAAATAGTAGAGTTTGAGCTGTGGTCTCATTTAAGAATTATAAACTGGGATTCATATGCCCCAGTCAGAACCATTGCACAGATCTAACATATTTAGGGTCTCTTCACTCATGACTTTTTAGTGACTTCAGTTCCTTCCAAATTGTGCTGAGAAGCATGAAGTGAGTTGATGGAAAGTAACACAATGGTTCTAGGAAGCACTTTGCTACTTCTTAAGTGGGGGCAGAGAGTTGGATAATCTAAAAGTGATCAGGTAATTAGGAAAAAGGTTTCTAGCTAGAAATTTTTGTGATAGAGAAGGAAATATTGGAATGTTGTTTTTAAACATCTAAAAGAAAAATGAGGATCCAATGTAATTGACAAAAAAAAATCAGATACTTAATAGTTAAATAAAATTTCATTACTTGTGATTGATTAGTAGAATCAAAGGAGATACAAAAATAACACATTTTTAAACTAAAGGCTAGTTCTCCATTTATCATTCACTACCTGAACCCATATGTTTTTCTGTAACTTAGAGACATGATCTATCTATTCATGAGCTCAGAGCTCTCTCTCAGTAGTTTTGTGAATGGACTGAGGCTGCACAGTTTTGCAGGGAGTTGGCATTTGGCTTTCCATAAATATCTCTTGTTTGTATCACGGTTTCACCTGGAGATTCTTTGATCAAGTCAGATCAGAATATACCCTGATGGATACAGCATCTAAACCAGTAGTTCACAAAATGGCCTGCATTTCCTCAAGCAAATGTAAATATTACTGCTGGCAACTGGTGTAACCCCAAATGAATATGCCTTCAGGTGTGCTCTACAGAAACCCGCAAAATATTTGTTTAAATGCTGCTATTTCCCTGTCAACTAACTTTTTCATTTTATATTTTATCAAAGCCCATAAAATCTTACCACAGCCATCTGAAGCCTTTGAATGAATGTTTAAATGTCCTTTTAGCAGTATTCACTCAGCTCTAATTTCAATACACCTGAAAACCTGACAGGATATACAAAAATGAGGTTCCATGTTGTTTATTACTTTCTCTTTTAAATATGCCAGTTAAACAAATTCTTACACCAGAACCTCTCCTTTTAGATACCCCACCAGGGTTTGATATTTCCAGTTTTTATAAGGTGAAAAGATTTTCTTAAATCTTTCTGCAGCTGCAGCATTTCTAAGCAAGTGAAAGAGCAAACAAAGGTGCAAAACCAGAAACTTTATAAGCCCCCAGTCCCTGGCTGTGTAATTAAATGGAAATACTTCTCAGTTTCAGGGAACCTGTTGCACTCTCCTCAGATGTTGCTGTTTCCACTAGTTTTCAAAATAGAAAGAGATGGTCAGGGGTCTCTGTGTCAAGAGGCACAAGATTTCTTAATGCCAGGACTAGATTTTATTTGTTTTGCAGCAGTGTGCAGTATTGAGATGTCACAGCAGGCAAACCCTGAGCCCCTGCCATGGCTGAGGATGACCAGGTTTTCTCATGGCATGGAAGGAAGGAGCCTGGGAGGGACAAGTCCTGAATGTGCCCAGGTGTGTGATGGGGGAAGAAGACCCAGTCTGTGAGTTGCACCAGACAAGGCTGAATGAGAGGACAGTGAAAGAAGAGAGAAAAGATCAGTCCTGCTGAAGGGTGAGGGCCTGGAAGGCACATAGCAGTGTTAGCATTGTTTGCACTAGAGTTTCTCTTTTTTTTTTTTTTTCTTTTTTTTTTGACACTTCCTTTTGTAAGTAATGATGCCAAAGAAAACATTTGTGAGGGGAATAGACAAAAGTGGTGTAAAGGCAGTACTGATTGATGCCCTAGTTAACACCATCACTCTTCCAAATAGCCTGGTAGGATCCTCAACAACCAACCCAACAGAGTTTAACATCTGATAGCAACTTTTCAAGCAGCATAGCATCCTATGCTGGCATCTCACCATTACTGAGAGAAGATTTGAACATGAGCATTCCAAACCTAAATTAAGATAAAGGAGAGTTTTACATCCTGATTTTTTTTCAGGAAACTTCCTGCTATTTCTTCCTTGGAAAGAGCAAATTTGGTTGTTTTACAGAGTAAAATGAATCCAGTCCAGGGGCACATAGATACATCCTCAGGGTAGACAGAACACTAGGAATTCTTCACAACACTGCCCATATTTCAAATGGCTTTACTGGAGCACTCATAACAATGCAGAGATAAAGGACCTTGCACTCCTTATCTACACCCTGCTTTAGGCCATTGTAGCTGTGCCAGTACAACTAATAGAACATTTTAATTCAGAAAATAACATTTAATCTTCTCATGCCAAAGCATTTTTGCTCAGACTTTCCCAGGAAATTTAGCTTGATACTGGCACGTGGGATTTCAGACCAAAGAAAGATTTGGCAAACAGAAGAAAACTGCGTCTTTCAACAGAAATTTTTACCTAATTTAAAATAAAGACAATGTTATTAACCATAACTTTCTAACCATATGAAAAAGACAGAGTATCACAATCCCTTGAAAAAAAAAATACAAAACATTTGGAAAGATGGAAAAATTTATGCAGCAACACTATTTTTAAAGGAGATGTCCAAATAAAGAAGTGTAACTTCAAACATACCAAGATCTACACCATATCCTAGACCATGAGATATTTCTCATTTCTGTTATGAACAATATTTGACATTTAGTGAAAGGACTGAAATTCCATTTCACGTGAAAATAGAGCACAAACATAAGGAAGGAACTATTATTATCCAGGCCTCCAGAGTAATATGAAGAACAGTTTGGAATGATCCAATTACTCTACACAGGTATCACCATCTGAAGAGCGTATCCACCAAAAACATTACCAGGGCACACCTGTGATCAGGTGTGCTGAAATGGGGACGGCCATGGAGATTCAGAGCCCTACAATAAACACTCCTCACACTGTGTTCTCTTGTCTTTTATATGAGCACTCAGCTGGTAGGATTAATTCAACATGTATATAATTAGTTACATGTGCAAAAACTCAGAAGCAGGTATTTCTGACAGAATATGCCTATCAGAACTAAAATGAGTCATTAAAGAATGATAATTCTTCCAATTTTCCAGTAATTTTTCAGGATTCTGGAATTCCATGGGAAAGGAAAAGTCCAAGATTTCTATGAGATGGAACATCTCCTGCAAATTTTTCCAGTGATTTTTAAACATTCTGTTCAGTTCCACTTTATAAAGTGACATGTTTAAAAAAAAAAAACAACATTAAATAGAATGTTTCTATTTCCTATAATTCAGCATTTCTTTTAACCTGAGATTCAGGTGAGCAATCTGAATCTTTTTGTTTGACAATGTACTGCTTTGAATCAGAATTAAATAAAATTTAAAATCCTTTGAAAAAATTATTTATTTTTGTACACATACATTCAAAGTATGTGTCTATGTTTTATATGAATGCATCTAAACCAGACATATTTTGATTTAGAAAACTGAAGTTTTCATTCTCTGCCTTGGATGATTATGAGAAGAAAGATGATTTCTTTTTTATCTCGTAGCCAGGAAGTGGCAGGTTTACCTTTAAGCCTGTGTGTTTGGTATTCAGTTGTGAATCAATTCACCGTTGGTTCCTTGGGGGGAACAAAAGATCCTCTGTGCCCATTCAGACCTTTGCAGTAGCCATTGAGAATGTCTCCTGGAACTGCATATAACTCACTGAGTGGGAAAGCTCCCCTTGCCAGCCTGATAGATGAGAACTCTGCAAGGAGGGAATAGAAAAAACAAGAGCGCCCATATCACTGACAGGATTTGTGTGAGAGGCACAGAGACATGAGCAATTCTTCAGCCACTAACACAGAACAACAACCTCATGCCTCACAATTTAATGTGTCTTTCATGCTCCCCAGTCAGTTCACTCACACAGAATCTAAATACTTGGGCCAAATATTTCCAACAAGTGAGCACTCAAATTCTGTGCACCTGCTTGAGGCCTCACCCCAGGTACATTGGAGCCAACACTCTGCAAAGGCACCCCAGACCAGCCTTCACGTGGTCACTGTGTGCTGCAGACCTTAGTTTGGCCAGCACAGAACTCCCCACCCTTAAAATAGAAAATAAAAAATGTGAATCCACTTGCTTTGTCACAGTTGTGATATAAATTGAAATTGCTACAAGCCAAGCACATTCTGAGCTGCAATTTCAGCACTTCACTTATCTCAAGCAAAATGTAATACTGGCAGCTAAAAAACAAACATCTGCCAATTCAAATAGATTGTAGAAATAACGTTCTGAAACACAAACACTTTCTGACAGTTTGGGGAGTCTGGGCAGAGTTGGTAGTGACAAATACAGCTGGGCTGCCCAATGTCTACCACTATAAGATACTGTTTTAAGTAATATATAAAACTTTGCCAACCTTTAACATTTTGGGCTGAACTTTCCCAGAGAAAATATCTGTCTTGGGCTGACTTATTTTGGAAAATTTCATTAAAATGGTTCAATAATTTCCAAATAATTTAGAGAAAAGGGCAATATTACCTTCTTCCTACAACATAAATAAAATGTACAGTGGCATTGCTGAGAAGTTTTAAGATACTTGCGCTTTGGAAAAGGAACTTAAGAACACCCTCAGCATCCAGGTCATGTTTTTTGCTGATTTTGAAAATACCCAGATCCATTTTGCCATGACAAAAACTTAAAAAATTTAGGTTGTTTTGTGTTCTGTAGATGTTTGCTCAAAGCTAGGATTCAAACTCCTCTGAGATGTCATTTTCACAGAGGACAATCCCACCCTCATCCCCTCCTCCAGCACAGCTGTGGCTGACTGCATGGGGAGGCAATTTCACCTATAACTGGAGCTCTGGTTCACTCAGGGAATTGAGATCAAAGCCAGCATTTTACAATCAGTCTCAAGGTGGGCAGCCATGAAGTTTCTGTCCCACTGAGAGGTCTGCAACAACCTCTCTGGTCTCAAATGAAAAAACATACAAGGCAGCTTCGAAGCATTTGAATCAGATCCACTCTCAGCAGATCTTTATGAAGAAAAGGCTACACAGACATTTGGAGGTGAAGCCAGTCACTTTACTAGCCAGTCACTTTACTTCTACACTGTGATAGCCAAACTGCTGCTAAGTACTGTACTAACAGCACTAAGGAGTGTTGCTCCACGTCTCAGGGGTCACCACTGGTTGCCACTGGAGTCCCGTCGGGGTGAATCAAGACTCTTGACTCCAATATCAGAAGGCTGATATTATTTATTAAAATGACTCCATTGTTCAGAAGGATCTGGGCTATTTCTGCCCAGGTACAGAGCTAGCATCTTGTTTCTTTCAGCTCCATACCCCAAAGTCAAGAATGCCAGAAAATGTTTACAAAGTCAGAGAAATAACAATTCTTTATATCATAGACTGAGAAAAGAAAACCACATCTCCCATTTCAGGAGACAGAGCAAAGGAATGTATTTTGTCCTTGAAACACAGACACAGGGATTTGAAATCTGCAGAGTAAAAAGACTTCCTCATGGAGTAAAAAACTCAGCAAGTTTGCATCCAAGAAACTTATAAAATGTCTGGGTGACAAAGGAGTAGTGGTGGATTGGCATAGTGATGTGCCTGATCTTAACCCTGCTTTTCTGTAGGTCATACTGGCATGGGCCCAGAAAGATGCTAATGTTAAAGCAGCCATGTGGCTCTCAGGTCAGAGGTTGCTTGTATGTGTCCAGCTTGAAGTATGAACAGAGGAATTTGGGAATACTGTCATATGTATGTAGGAATGTTTCATACAATCTCTCCACACCCTGCACTTTGGGCGAGTGTGGAAGTGAATTGAACATAGGTCGGTAAGGATATTTGGTGACCTAGAGGTATAAAGAGTCTTTAACCAAACAGAAGTAGTTCAGATCAATTGTACCACATGCCAAAGGGAACGTTTTAGGTTGTTTTCATGGCAGCATTGAAGAAAATAATCTTTCCTATTTGAAGGTCAATCTTGATTGAATATTTTGCTCTCCTCTAAATGATTTGTGTTTGTCTTGTGATATTCTTTTATTGAAGAATCAGAGCAATTCTGAATTTTTTCAGTGGACAAAAATTCTTAAATTCAGTCATAATTTATTATGTGTGGATCAGATCTGCCTGGATTAGGTTTTGTGATTTACTATACTAGTAATTAGACATTTCTTGGGGCTTCCTGCAAGTTTAAAAATTAATGACTCTGAAATTGCTCTCCAGTTTTATTTTGAAAAAAGATTGGTGACACCATTGAAATACCATCTTGCACAGTATGAGGGAAAGGTTTTATTTTTGTGGCACCTTCTCTCTGAAGATCATAAAGAACCTCTCCAAGATCATCAAGTTCTCTTTCCAAATAGCCTATAAGGCAGAAGAATGTGGTTTCCTTCTATTACCTTCTTACAAGGGTAATCATAATAAATCATAATAATCCTGAACTTCTCTGAAGATCCATGCAAAGGTGATGAGGTCTTACCTTTTGGCTACCACTGCTGCCACCACTCTACCGTTCACCTGAAAAATCTAAATCCAGTGATTTACAAGACAGGAAAAATGTGGATTTATTGTGCACATCATAGCTTTGCTGTAGCTTTTGTCTAGTAAAAGTGTGAGATTACTTTGATATAGCATGGCACAACAAACAGGTAGTAATTTATGCCATGGTATTAGATGGAAGAGGTCAAAGGTGAAATTTTGCCTCCGCAGTCTGCTTTGCTATTTAATTAATACCTGCTAGACAAGACAGGTAGGACCTGCAAATGCATTACTGTTCTGGTCTGGTACAAAACCAGAAACAAATAGGTTTTGAGGAGTGACAGTAGTCACATGACCTGGGTGTGTTTGAAAGTGTTGTTTAGAGGCATCACTTGCTTAAGCATTCATTGACATAAGTAAACCACACACTGCAGGGGGTTGATGAGCCTCATTTACATAAGTTCATATAATTACAATTTTTTTGTACTGAATGCTGTTTTGGAGCTGCTATTCTTAGGGAGAAGAATCAGAAGAGGGGGGCAAAAGGGTAGAAAAAGTGAAGCTGTGTGGCTTACAATGGAATGGAAGCTAGGCATAAGGGGACAAGGACATCTCTGTGTGTTAATTTTTCTCCAGTGAGCTGAGGAGCCAGAGTTGTGTATAAGGAATGGAAACTATTTGTAGGCCTTTCCAAAGGAAACCAATATAGGAGAGAAGACCCTCAGCCTGTTCCTTGGGTGGATCCTCTGCCAAACCCCACACTGTTGTAAGCAGAATGAGAAAACATGGATGCATTCTGCTGCTTAAAGAAGAGAACTTTAGAGGACTTGGCTATAATACAGTCTCTGTGCTACAAATAACTGAGGAGAATGGGGTACATGCAGGATTTACATGAGCTGCTGGGATCAACAGCTACTGGGAAACCTTTACCAATGTCTTAAAAAGGAAACCTGATCATGGTGCAGAGGCACCACTTACTCTGTACTGCTTTGTGTTGAGCAGCTGCAGCCCAAGCCAAGTCTTTGAAAACAGAACTACAACCTTTGTAAAAATTCAATGTCAGCATTAGAGAAAAGACCAAAGAATTTGCTTTGCAGCGTTTGTGCAAATCAGGACCCCATCATCTGAAAAGCAGCTTTCCCCTGGAGGAGACGACACCAAATTATTGGGGTTTTAGCCTAACATTCCCCTCCTGTACTCTCTCTTTTGAGAGGCTGCATACAATTACTATTTCCTCCAAGGGGATCACAAGGTTTAGCACCTGCTTAGTCTACCCAGACATGACCACCAACAGAGGCCACTGCTGCTGCTTCTGCTCCAAGTTACCCACCAAATACTCAGGACATTCTTTCAAACCATGAACTGGCTTTCCCTCTATAGAAGAGCATGATAGGAAAGTAATTACAATTTTTAAAACTATGTTTTTCCCTAACCATACTAAGGCAGAAACATGGAATTTCACATTAGAAAACTACAATAAAGACTTGGTAAGGAGAAGCATTTGCCTTAAGTGCAGTATGTGTAGGATAACAGGATTGCTCATTCTGCTCTCACCATTCCTAACAACATTTTGAGATATTTTCCACTTTTCAACAGACATCAAAATGTACTTTTATAATGTCTAATTTTGAAAAAAGTTGAAGTATGGGCTCATTTGAAGCAGCTTTAGACTTCATCCAGTCATCAAAGTGCTGAAGCACATTTGTAGTTCAATAGCTCCGTGATAAGCACAAGCTTCAGTGCATTTGTGGAACAGATGTCTTATAACTTAAGTGTGGTACAAAGTTTTAAAATGTGTCTGATATGCAAGTAGTACAGATATATCAAAGAAAACTGCCATGAGTAACAGGGTAAACACAAACTGGAAATTGAGATTTTATAGATCTTGATTAAAAAGAAAAGAAGTGAAGTAGTTCTTAAAAGTTAGGCAGAGTAAAGTCAAGAAGAGCTATAAAATATCAAGTTCCTAGTAGCTGACCCTTTTATTTTCCATAACTATATTAGCAACAAAAAACCCTAAAAGACAGAGAGAAGAAATACCCTGGCATATTTCTTTTGAGCAACAACAAATGTGTTCCATCCCACAGAACCCAAATTCACTGGTGAAAAACTGAGAAACTGAGGAAACCAGCAGAAATCAGAAATAGACTGCAGCTTTGTGTTAAACACTTGCATAAGTGACTGAATGGGTGATTTATTTATCCAAATTTAATATTTCATATCCTTATGAAAGCATTTTATTTTACAGAAAGAAAACAAAACCAACTGTCATAAGAAAACTGTTGTGCATACAGAAAGTATGCTCACATTAAAAAATATTGTTCTATGTAGCCTTAAATAAGGAACTTAAGCACAATACACTTTTATACCTCATATGTAGCTCTTCTAATGCTGCATGCTAATTATTATATCAGAATTTATGAGAATACTAATTAGTGAGAAAAAAGAGAGAAGGAAGAAGAGAATGTTTGAATATAGAAAGTAAACAGAAAAAAGGCACATTTTATCTAAGTAATATGCCAGGAGAATGATCACCATGTGAATGATTGCCATGTGAAAATTTACCAATGAACATTCAATATTTTAGAATTTCCTACCTTTAATACATATGATTTCTGAATCCAAGTGTAATTAAACTGTTTCATGTTACTTTCCTTTCCTTTCAGAAACGAAATAAGACAAAGGAAAAGTAAAAGACCAGTTAGGTTTGCAGAGCTTGTAAATCGCTTGAGAATCCAAGTAGAATTCCTCAAAACCTCAAGACAAATGTTTCTGACTGAAAACTGTTAATGAAATTATTACAATATTAAGCAATCCACCATCTTCTTGTTTGTCCATATTCACTACATCCCTACATTTCCTTACCAGTTCCACTAAACTTTATCAAATCAACTACTTTTGCTTGCAAAAAAATTTCAAGACATAATTGCTACATTTTGTGTTTAATTTTTGTTTTCTGATTTTTTTTTTGTAGATACATAAGAATTAAAATCCAGTTAATTATTATTTGCTTCTGAGAAAGTACAATTTCCATTACTAATTTCTAGCTTCTAAAAATCAAATTTGTAATTTTGGTGTAGTAGAGTCTAAATTTGAAAGTGAAGTCACATCAGAAGAAAAATCATCTAGACACGGGAAAATCAAAATTATAGCTTCTTGTAGCAAAGGAGATGACTTATTACAGTCTCTCACTGTTTCTTGTTCAGCAGCAGCTAAAAGGATCCATGACAGAATACAGAAAGACTGGGAATGATTTTTTTTACTGATCCTTTTAATTTTAGCCGCTGGGTAGGGATTTTCCAAAATGAATGCAGCCATTGTCAACCTGCCCATATATTTCTGGGTTGGGTTTTCTAAATTTGATTTTTGGGAGATGTCAGTAAAGGCTGGGTAGAGAAACAGTGCTCAGAATGAAAACACATAACTTTCAGGAGAACAATCTGCTCATATATAAGGCACACATATATAAGGACACAGTGGGTCCTTTCCATAAGAGTAAAGGTACCATAAAAGAAACAAAACAATGAAATTGTTATTCAGCTCTGAGAATGCCACCCACTAAGTCAAGCAAATAGCTCTCCCCAGCATAGATCTGCCCCCCTGACAATCTGGCCCTGTGTTAAAAGGATAACCTCAGTAAAAAATTCTAAACTCTATCCTCCACGGTGCATGAACATACACAAACCAGCTATTTACAGATGTTCGAGGAAGTCAGTAACAATGTCCTGAAAAGTTACGTTATAAGTCTCGCCAGGTGGAATTTCTAAAGAGCTGCTTGGACAAATTCTTGAGAGCACTCAGAGCTAGTCTGCACCACCCAAGTGGCATCTGTGGTCACAAATCTGCTGCATATTGCTGGTCAGGAGCCCTCTGCTGCTATAAAAACACTTTTTTCCTGCCATATCAATGTCCCTGCCAGGTTACTGTTCCACTTCTAACATGCAGTCTGGCTGGGGCAGTGCTGCCACAGAGACATCTTGCTCAGTCACAAATAGCTGTTTGTAACATTGACTAGTCTTAGGTCTGGGTCTGACCTTCATAAAGCCCTCACTGTCTGATCTGCTTCCCTCACTCTGGCAACTGTAAAGCAGATGAATGCAGAAGACACCATTACCCACTGTGTCTTCATTATCTCTCTGTTGGAGGTGGCTGTAAAGGATGACTCCTGGTCACATCAGTGTCACCTAGAAACAGACCTTCCAGAGGGCCAAAAGGAGGAGGGAAAAAAACCTCACTCCTGTATCAAAGAAACTTTCAAGGCATATGACTGAATTGCATTTATAATTAAAAAAAAAAATCTGGCACAAACTTTTGAAATTTTTGTGCTCCAAGGTCTCCATTAATTTGATTCAAGCTTACTAGATTTTTTTTGAGGGATTTTTGTAAGTACATTAGAAATTTGCCCAAACAATTTTGGGGAGAGGGTATAAATTATAACTAGAAAAGTTAGATTAACACAAGGTTGAAATTTAGCTTTAAAAACTGATCAGTACTGATTTATATGGCATTTTACAAATATGCAATGACACGAGCCTGGATAGCTTTGGGATAATTTTGCTGAATGAAATACCTATGCTCTACCAGTGTCTTTGCAAATAATAGGAATCAACACTTAATTTTACAGGGACTCACACATTTCTGTCCAATTTATAAACCTACTGAAGTGCTTGAATCTTCAATACATATTGTAGACTAAAAAATAGAGAACACCAAAAACAGGTATTGTTTCTTGTCCTCTGTTCCTCTCCAAATTCTGGAGGGTCTTCCACATTGAGCTTTATTGTGTCATTCAATCGTAAAAATCAGGTAGAAGCAAGGCAGCCAAGCCCTGGCAATATTGACTATTGATCCAGCTGTACAGAGTCAGATTACTTGGAAAACAACCCTTCAATTTTTCACTCCAGTGACGCTGCAGGGCAGTTGCTTTTAGGATCATTACCCTTGTCTGTAAAATAAAGGAATGTGAGAATGTGTTTGAGTAAATTCTGAACCCATTTGAACTTTGTGGGTTTGAAACTTAGTCCTAGAGAAAAATCACTGCCTTCCATGCACACATCACCTTCACAGCTAACCAGGGCATTCACACCAAGACTGTGGCTTAGCTGATCCATAAATCATCCATAAATCATTATAATGCTGTAATGAGTATACTGAGAAATACCCACATTGCCAACACCTTATGGCATGAGAGCAGCTTTAAGAGAGGAAAATCCAGAAGGCACGTTTCCTTATTATACTAACAGGTAAAGAAGTTGATGCCACTGATGCACTAGCAAGGGATGCCAGAATCCTCTCTCTTTAGCAAGGCAGCTCTGCAGTGAAGAATATTGGCATTTACCCAGTGTTAGACAGCAGGAGCTTTAAGCTTAGCAGCAAAAATAGAACAGAAAACAACCATAGACCAACTAGTGTTCAACTTGTCCACACTCATGAGTTTTCCCTTCATTTTTATGCCTCATAATATTCTAAACAAGGTAGAGAAGTATCATGTAAGAGTGAAAGGTTAAAGGTAAGAGTGGCCTTAATCCATGAAAACTGCAAGGCCCAAGTAGCCAGAGTGTGCAACATTAATGCAACATGCATTAATGACAAGAATCGTGAGCAAGAAAAGTTTTGGGACATTTTGATTGATCAAAGTCAGATAAGGAAGGTTTTCTTCAAACATTTTTACTTCCTTTTTTCCCCCTATCTAACTGCTGTTAACAGTCTTGGCAATGAATCTGTCCTTTCCCCTTTCTCTTTAAAGGGTATAATGAGATGTGGCATTTTTTCTGAGGATTATTGCCACCTCCAAGGACTCAGCAAATGTCTCCATATCTCAGTAAACCAGATCACCCAAGTCTGGTTTTTACTGGATGTTTGATTTTAGGAATTTTTTTTTTTAATTTGGAGAGGACATCAATGCAGAAAGGACACTAGGGCACTCCTGCAACAGATGCCCTTGAAATAGAAAAATAAGTATTATGAGATATATTGAAATAGAAAATAAATGGATAGAATGAGGTGGCAATGGGAGTGTATTGCACAAAGAACCAACAGACAGTAACACAGATATCTTTTTTATACAAAAGTTTAGGAAGGTTACTTGATGGAAATAAAACTTGGACAAGATCTCAGTCTCAGTAGACAGCAGGGCATGACTGAGATTGAGCTGGCTTAACTTCTGAAAGCTTCGGGAATGGAGAAAGTCCCTCTCAGGCAGCAAAACAGTCCTTAAAATGAAAGAAGGAAAATACTTAAATTGTCTTCCCAGCCTCAGGTATACTGAGCACATGGAATGTCCTCAGAGGAAGGAAAAAGTGGCTCTCGAGATACAAACTCTGGCTCAAGAAATTGTTGCTTTAGACCAGTGACTGCTGGAAGGTGGAAGGTATGCCAGACAACGATCCCTCTGTGTTCACCCTTTCTGTTTCAGTCCTTCCCTAAGCATTTGCTACAACTGCTCTCAGAGACAGATTACCAGACAGTGCAGACCTTCAGTCTGACCCTGCGTTGCACCTCTCAGCTTTTAAGACCTAAAAGCAATGCATGAAATAAACCCAAGCAGCACGAATTTAAACACAAGTGGCCATAGTGTCTAGATATTTGGATCTATTAAGAAGTGTGTGATCAAAAGCCAAATCCCTGCTGAGGAACCAAAATTGATGAGATCAGTCCAGACATAGGGCTCTGATTCAGCTCAGCTTTCACACTACAAGTTGTAAAGTAATTTATCACTGAAGAAACCCACATATTTGTATCACATTAGCAGAAATTTCCCATGAATAAAACAAAGGATTTTATTTTGTAACTTTTCTTCAACCTTAAGAAGTCTTAGGGTAGCCTCCGGTCCCCCATAAAATTAAGAACAAAGATTAATTTGCAATTTGCACAGTAATTTTTACAGTCAAGCATAACAAATAAGGTAACCGATTTTCCAGATGTCAAGAGCTCTGATAGCACTATTACCAGGACTAGGCTGCCCTCTCTTGTACACAGGGAAATCTGCACTTGAATGTAGTGTTTCAGAGTTAAAAATACCTGAGGGGCTGCTGTACTCTATACAGGATGAGGGGAGGTATAAAATGTCCATTTTCCAATCAGTACTCCATCAGCAATCAAATGAGACAATAGTGTTGTTATGTAATGCTGATCTTGTTAGAATTTAATATATAAATGTTATTTTCAGACAGAATTTCATTTCAGGCATTTCATCTCTGCAGGTTTACAAGACAACACACTACAGACTGCACAGCCTACCTACCTTAAATAGAGAGGCTTAGCAATCACCCCATTGCACTGAAATGTTTTCACTCTAGAGTGAGACTGGAAGATGTAAACTTAACTACCTTAGCTCTCCTTCCCTCAGTCTTGCTCCAGCCCTGCCATACAACCCCATCAGACATGACTCCTGTTAGAAACCTGCTGGATCCTAAGCCCTTCTCTGCTGTGCAAAGTAACAGAACACTCCATAAATTAAGGGATTTTCTCCTTTCTTCTGCAACACTTTGTTTTTACTTTCTGTACAATAGCAATTCCAAGGGCAAAAAAAAACTCCACAACAACAAATACATCTGTTTGGCTCATTAACCTTTTGAATTCTTCCCCCAGAAAAATGAAGTAAAAATCACTTTTTTTTCTTAGATCAGACAAGATGTTAATTTCTATAGTGATTTTCTAGACATTTTTCTCTGTTTTTTAAGTTTTGTCATATAGGTAAAATTCTTCCCATCTGGTAGAAGACACTGGACAAAAAGAATTTGCTTTTACTAGTAATTTATCTGTCAATTCACTTTATGTTGGAAAGGGTAAATTCTTTGGGATCACATCACATAACAGCTTTTCCTCTGTGTAGTCATATGAGGTATATAACCAATGTCTTATATTTTCTTCTTGGCCTCCTGGCTATTGACCCAAGGTACTCCTATCATCCTTAATTTCATCCTAAAAGATGATAGATTGACTGAAGGAGATTTCAAGTATTGTCAAAAGTTAAAATTGCAGCTCCTTAGTTAGGAAGCAGCCAGAACAAGCCAGAAAATCTCCTGTTCCAAAGACAGGTTTTAATGCTTTGTGCTGTGTTCTGAGACAAGAAATATGAGATGTATAAAGGAATCCATGAGCACAAACACTCTGAATAACTCAGACAGTAATGGGACATCCTGTTTGGTTGGGTTTTGTTGCTCTGATGCCCAGCACAGCTGACTGAGGCACGGGGGCAGGAGGTACAATACACGAGGCACAGAATGTAGAGTAGCAGAGCTACAGCACAGGCAGTGAACTGAACCTTGACTTCACACCACCAAAGGCCTGGCCAGCATGGCTGTGGAAACTCGGTGGGAATAAGTCTTTATCAGACTACCTCCCACCTTGAACCATGGGAGCCAGAAAGGAATCACAGTTCCCTCCTTGGTCTTCTAAGGCAGAGAAAGTAGTCTAAATCTAGACCTGCTTTGGGAAAATATGAATAAACCTAGCAAAAACTGCAGCTACTTGAGCCTTCTCACTGGGAAAACAGTTCCCCACACACACACCCCTTCATCCTCCCCAACAACAGTGTCAATTAATGTTCTGTATGGCTAAGCATTTGCTTTAACCACACTGCTTGTAATTAGCAGTCTCCATTAATACTAGGCATCTGAGACCTGCAGAGTTTGAGTAAAAAGTGCCAGAGCTGAAGTGTTTATGAGCAGTTCATATACAGCAGGAAATTTCTTGTTTTTCTTGAACAGTTGCCCTGTTTGTACTTGCCAAAAACTGCATGGTGAATAGTCATTACCCAATTTAATAGAGATGTGGGCTAAAATTTCTGCTACCTGGTTTTACACATAGGCTGTGGTTAGAGGGGAAAACAGAGGTCTCATTGCTTACATGTCAGTATGTAATTTAAGTCAAAGGAAGAAGTTTGAATAAGTCACCCTGTGTCTACCACCTTAAAGTAGGCTTTTCAATTCTTTCAATGCTAGGGATTAGTGATAGATGAGAACAAATCCCACATATCCTACCATCATCAATTTTTATGGCAACTCAAAAGCTAGTCTTAAAATGAATTTTGCCTTTCACATATATATATTTAATTTTCATTATCAGTATGGGTTTTTGTTCTGATAGTTTCATTTTGCAACATAAACCAATAAAACAGAGGAGCTTTGTCTCCACCCTTTTTTTGTATTGTATATTTTAGAAATTGATTTCATACCTTATTTTTCTCTGCATTTATAGTAATTCAGAAGTGTTGGGTTTTATTTTAGATGAAAATGAGTTTATTCTAATTAACTAGGAACAAAATCACTCAATCCATAACATGTTTACTCCTGTACCCCTCATGTTTACATGCTCTACTCAGAGGACCACAGACAATTTATGAAATAGGCACTAACTACACGAACAATTTGGTATCTCATTTTGCTGCTTGCTCTCTCATAGTTTCAAGCCTGTATTTTGAGTTTGATAATAGACCTGTTTAGAAACTAGCTCAATGCAAAAGACTCAGAGCAAAATGTCCCTAAAAAAGAATGGAAGAGACTGAAAATTGCCTGAAGAGTGAGACATCTCCAACTTCATTTGATAAAACTCAGCCCTTCATCAAGAGATCTGTCTACATAGTATAGATAAAGCCTATATGAAAAAAGAATTAGCTGTAGTCTTTTTGTTTTGTCTTGGTTCTCTTTAGCTTACATCTGGATATTTGGAGTCCATTTTTTGTTATTTTTAAAGTCTATTGTCCTTCATATACAAATATCCAGGGACAGTTTTATTTCCCTCCAAGCTTCAACAATATTCATGTTCTTCAGTGTGCCCATAGATATTGAGAATTTTTTTTTTGTTTCTAACAGCAAAGAGGGAAAGAAAGGCACAGATTTGCTAGAGCAGTAAGAATATGCAGTTGCCCCACTAATTACTATCACTTAAACATGTGCCACTCTTGTAGTAGCAGTATAGAAGTATTTCTTTTCTCTTTCAAAGGGCCCCAGTCAGAAACTGGTAGATACAGAAATCCATTTCAAGCTGTTATTGTTGACTTTTAGAGCAATTATAGCAAAGCCAGAAAATATGAAAATTATTCACATATTAACCTGAAGAGCATTAGCTTTCTTCCACAACAGAGCTTTGCACTACAAAGTTATTCACATTTACAGAACATCCCAAAAAAAACCAAACCAAAACAAAAAACCCCAACCAACCAAACAAAAAAAGCAAAGAAAAAAGGAAGCGGAAAAAAGAGGAAGAGAAGAAGAGAGAGAGGAGGGAAGGCAGGCAGGCAGGCAGGAAGGAAGGAAGGAAGGAAATTTGCTTTACACATTGCCAAAATAAAACATCTTCAGACACCACCTCAGGTTGATGGAAATTTATATTCTGTGCTCATTACTTAGAAGAGAATCTAATCCTATTTTTCTACATTTATGCAGTCAAAAATTGGTCATAACACTTCTTTTTTATTGCTAAAATTTAAAAAAAACCAACAAAACAACAACAAACAGTAATATTTCTTCCCCACCCAAACAGGCATTAAATATCTCCCTAAGGCCAGATCCAAATCAAAAATTTGATGACCATGAGGGCAACTGGTCAGTGCTGCAGCTTCTCCTGAATTGTATGGTACAGACTGGGATTTATATCTACAGAAGAGAGCTGGAGAAAGAGGTGGAAGATAGATCAAATTTGTGTTTGTTATTCCTGGCAGACCACAGGGGGCTCTGGGGATCAGTGCCTGAGGGTAAGTGGGCTGAGGATTAGTAAAGTAGTTGGGAAAGTAGAAGACTTAGGTACTTCTTCCATGCACCCTGGGAGCGGTAAAAATAAAAACATAATTTCAACCTCTGCTTCCCTCCTTTCAAACAGTTTTTCCCTACCACAAAGTTCCTGGAGATCATATGCAGGTATCTTCTCTGGAAGATAGGCTTCAGTCAGACTTGTCTCTTGGAAATGGAACTGGGCCTTTTAATTCATGCAGTCAGATGAGAGATGCATATGTGTTTTTGTCAATGTAAACTGTTTAAAGGTGAACAAAACTGCAGCAAAACTCAGGCCCAGTCTAGGTACAGACTAGATAGTATTTCCCCATGAGCTTGGAGAGTGAAATTGATCTGCCCTTTGAGATTTGCCTCTTCCCTAAGCTTAAACTAATTTTAAAAGGAAAGATGTTTACAGATGCAAAGAAAAATTGTCAGCAGTTTCTTAAGATAACAGAGGTAAAAAATAGAAACTTCAAGTAGACATATATTGAAATGTGAGAATGTATAGAAAAAGCAATTGTTTAAGCTTAGAAAGAGTCTAAACTGATACAAAAGGCACAGATATTTGGCGGCAACAACTTTTTTCTTCAGCTACAACAGCAAATATCTTCCATCTTAACTTCACCATGGGCTACAAGAGTCTGGCACATTCTGGTCTCTGAAGACAGTATAAGAATTAAAGGTCACTGAAATTTCTAGCAAAGGCAATATAGATAAAACTGAATCCTCCTCCCTGATGGTGCATTTTGATGCACATTAGCAGGTGTTCCGAGAATCCTAAATTGTCGTAACAATAATTCATCAAATGAACTGAAGGCTCAGGTATCAGAATAGTACTACAGGCACAACAGCAAAAAAACCCCTTTGCCTTTAAATTTCTGTAACTCAAAATCTTTTGTTCTTAAAGTTGCTTCATAAGGGCGTGGAAACTCTAGGAAAATAAATCTAGTTGTCTGACTATGGATTAAGAGCTGGAATATGAAAACAAAGGAATTTTTTCTATGCCTTTGAACATTTGAAAAAACAAATTCTCACAGATACCAGTCTCTGGATAGCTGAACACTTTATCTACCTTGATCTCTTTTCTTTTTTTTTTTTTCCTTACTTCTGTGTAATATGCATGCAAATTATCCTTTCATTTATGTCAAATAGAGCAGTAAAATGTTTGGACATATGCCTCATTTGGAAAAAATAGAAAATATCTTAGTATATTATTATGTTTTACCAAGTCTATGGGTCAAATAAAAAGGATGAAAACGGTACTGGTTCAAACTGGCAATTGGCAAAGTATGTTAAAAAATTGGCAGTATATTAAACAGAACATTGCACAGTGGGATTCAGTGTGTTTTGCTGATAAATGCAGACACTAAGAATTTCTAACCCCAGCATTTTAAGTAGATATCTTGGTTAGGAAATTCTGTTAAAATTTATTTTGGGAGTTTTTATCTCAGTTTGTTGGGTTTTGTTTTTTTTCCTCCTGCATGATGGGCAGTAGCAGCCTGTATTTTAAAAATCTAAACTAAGTGCTCTTGAATAAGAGTCAAAAATCAAGCAAGTTGTAGTGTGCAGTGGTGTAAAACTTTTACTGGAATTAATTCAGGCAGAAAAACATTACATCAAACCATCAAGTGTGAACTGAATGAGCTGCATGAGTTTTAATCTAACTGAGCAAAGATGCTTTTTTTACCTTGGGTTTTATAAAATTAAAAAATACGAACATTGAAATGTTTAGAACTAGCCCCTTATAAAGACTGCATTATAATCTGTTTCTTTGCTTGAATTTTTCCAAACTTAATGAAATAAGAACAAATGATTCCTTGGGAAAATTATTTCAACCTCCAGTTAAATTTCACATGCTGGTTGTACCATTTTTACTCCACACAGCCTAAATGCATCCTCTTGAAAGATAATTTTTTTTCCTGTCATCACAAATTCAACCTCCTCAGAAAAATGGCTTCCCATGAAGTGCCCTTTGACATAAATAGTGAACTGCTGGGCATAAAGGATTGCTCTAGGTTCAAACAAATGTGGAAAAAAAAAAGTTATTGTTATGCTTAAAAATGTCAGACAAGTGCATAATGACTCAGTATGGTTTGATTTGAGCACGTTTGTCTACATGTGCTCATGCAGGCTCATATGCCTGGCACATCAGCTGCTTGGAGTTGCTGATAGGCAATTTCACTGAGTGGCACCCTTTGACTCAAAGGAGGAGCTTGTTAAAGCATCCTTTCCTCCCAGTGCCCCAGTGAGCCAGAGGGAAGCTGGATCTCACACCTCCTCTATGGTTCTGGAATGTCCAGCTCTCAGTAGGCAGGCACACATTATTATTCTCTACCATCTGAGTCAGGTCCCTTCATGCTACCTCATTTTGGGGGTGTTGAGCTTAGCAGTATCACTGCTTCAGACCTGCAAGGCCATCTATTTAAATACAGGCATCCAAAATATAAGCTTATATTAGGAAGGAAAACTATGATAAGTCATTAAAAGTAGGTCTGGAGGGCTTCAGTTTCTCTGCAAGTGATCTTAGCTGCTATCTAAATAGTATACCTCAAATTAGAAGTTGTGCACTTTCCCCATCATTTTAAAAGTGAATATATTGCTTCGTGTCACTGTTTACTGGAAATGGGGAAACCACAGAGTAAACTTAGAATTTGCTGTTTCAGGGGACTATTTTTTTTTCCCAGAAGCATAACAATTTTAGTCACAAGTTTTGGGGCCTTTTAAATTCCTACTGACTTGACTGGGAAATACAAAATCTGAAGCACAAAGGGCTTCTGAAATATTCTGTAATAATAATTTCTTGTAATTGTTTTGTCACTTTGGTTATGCACTGGTACAGGCTTATATTCCGAAATCTACTGACTTTCAGCAGTCACAGTTTTAGGATGATCTACTCTTGAAGAACTCAGCTGAGTTCAAGAGTATACAATTGAGTGAGTATACAGTTTATATTTTGAATGCCATATGTGAAGATTTTCTTGGCCTTTTCTTGCTTTCTTGGATTAAACTGAAAATAATTAAACTGAAATGTTCAAATGAACATTTAATCCTACAGAAGGATTTATTACAGTGGCAGAATGATTGCTTCAAGCAAACTTAAATACCAACATATGCAAACAATCACTGCTGTGTTTAGCTGATGTCCTAAATTATAAAAATTTACTCTGGGATAAAATGTGCTTTTACCCTGAGGTCCATTGTATATGGTAACATAGAACAGAGATGGAGAGACTGAAACTGGGAGGAACTGTGTGTCAGAGATGTGGGACTCTGCAGTGATACATTGATTTGGAAGCAGTATACTCTTCTCTTCCCAAGGTGAAGGTTGGTCTCCTTGTTCTATCCCCAAGAGACCACCTTAGAAAAATGGAAGAAAACAATTCCACATTTTCTCAGATACCTCAGTTATCAGGAGACCAAGGGGAACAAGATGTAAGGAGGCAGATGAGAGAAGAGGGTTTTGTACATCCCAATTCACCTTCCAGACAGGGCAACCCAGCTTTTCAGCTCTTTCATAGACTACACAAAGTAGGCTGCCTAAAGGGTCCTACTACCATCTCTTTACAGTCTGTTGCAACCTGAGACTGTCAAGATCTTCAGTCCAAATCTATTACCTGTAGATAAAATCTGAAACTCTGTCTGTACAAATTTCCCATGCTTGGAAGACCATTTTCAGCACGGAAAAAATCTATCCTCTGTGGCAAGATGAAAGGAGCTTGCTAATGAAGCTGTTCTACTTCATGCTTGGGGAACTAGTGTCAGAAAATCATAAGGAAAACCAAAACAAATCAGAGAGGCAGTCATCATATCCCATCACATCTCATGTGCTCTCAGTGTGCAAGGAACATTAGGGGACAATTCAAATTGTAGGGGTTTCTAGGATTTCTTCTGTCCAGAACATAACTCTCCACCATCAGGAATACATTCTTAACAGGGTAGAGATTGATTTCAAGCAATGCAATATCAGGCTAAGATGAGTGATGAATCGTCCCTCCTTAAAGATGCTTAGTTGTAAAAATTTTAAAGAAATACAGGTTAAGGAGGTAGAAGAGCTTTGCCTCAGAAACTGAAAAAATTTTTTTCTGATGTACTAAAATGATGGGGTTTTTCCACACCAGTATTTTTTTCGTGCTGGATCACTGCTCCTAACATAAACTAGAAGAGCAGAAAGAGATAAAATCTCAATGTGCTAAATTCTTAGAATGAGTCTTATCCCACTGATGTCAACATTTTCATCCAAGTCAGTATTTCATTACGACATTTTCCAGTCAATATAGATTTCAGCTTATCAGCCGAGAGTCAAAGTGAAAAGGTGAATGTACAAGGAGACAGCTCAAATTTCTGGAATGGTTGCTTAATAAGAAAGAAAACAGGGACACAGTAAATCTAGTTATCCTCATAGTGTCATTTCTGCTATTCCTACTGGGTGGTACTGATATTAGTAGATTTTCCTTACTGCATTCAATAGTTCTCTGTTGAATCAGTCTATGGATAGAGGAGTAAGAAAACTCTTCTGCATTTTTTCTTTATCTGACACAGATCTTGTCCTCTTTCTTCAGGCTGCATCCCTTGTTCTTGTCTGGAGAGATAAGATTGAAGCCCCTACCTAATATAAGCAGATGTGAGGTAGGTTAAGTTTTAATAGGAAGATGTTTTATTTCTTTAATTCCTGTGCAAGGATGAGGAGCTGTCAGACCAGATAAGAAGCAATGGGACAAGGTTTATTTCTTTCATTCCTGTGTTTAAGGCAATAAAGGGAAAAAATATGAAGTGTCTTGAACATCTGCAATTCTAGCCATTTCTGGAAGGTTGCCAGCTTCAGGTCTTTGGGAATGCATGAGGTTTTCTCCCATTGCCTCAGCATACAGCTGAAAACAGCTATGGTGCACAGTGCAAGATGTGTTTGACTCCTGTCCCTCCCACCCCAAGCATGTTCCCAGCCTTGCTACTGCCATGTCACCACTGTTGCCCTGGCCTCAGCTTTTCAGAGCTGACTTTGAGAAATTATTCCTTAATGGATGCTTTGGATGTCTGAAATCAGGCCAGCCTCACTTTTCCTCTCTCAGTATTTGGGTATAAACCCAGTATTTGGCAATGAATGCATAACACTGTGTTTATTTCATTAAAAAGTTCAGAAGATTATGCAAAGGGGATGATTCAAGTAGGCCTCTTCTACTGGAGCCACAGAAAATCTCTTTCTCTTTTATCCAAAGCAAAAATAAAAAGAGGGAGAGATGAACTAAAAGGACCACTCAATCTATGAAAATATCAGTACAGTTTGTCATACTGCGTTGCTATAATTAGGTATTTGTTACTCTCTAATTATATAAAGAGAGTCATAGTAACAAAATATTGCCATCTCTTTTACTTATTTTTATTTACTCCTAGAAGTTCCGAATGGTTTTTGAGCCCAAGACATACCTGAATATCATCAGGCAAGCATGGCACAGAGAAATGAAAAGTTCAATATTATTCCATAGCCCAGCAAATGAGAACACTCATTTGTGTTCTCAATCTCAAAATGAGACGGTCCCTGTCTCTCATTCTGACCACAAGATGTAGCTGTCCCTTTCCATACTGACCCTTTCATTCAGGATTGCAGGCTGTCATTACTTACCAAATAAAACAGCCAGTGTAAAAAGGCAATGCCTCAGGGAAGCCTGTTCTGGAAAGATACACCATGAGCAGGTTGTGGAGTGTCCCCAGGGTCCTTCACTACAAGATGTCCCAGCCCTGACGGGGTAGACACAAAATCTTCTGGGGCAAGGACAGTTCTGTGGCTCTAAAGCAGCCAGGAGTGAGCCACGCTGAGCTGGGCAGGCCTCTAGGTGCAGGCTGGGTCTGCATCCTTGGTGGTTCCTCTCCCTCCTATCTTCTTTTAATACTTTTATTTCATTCTGGGTAAGGCACAGTTGGTGCCAGACTATATGGAGCCAGGCATACACCACCTTTGTGCCTACTTCCTGTTCCCGTGTTTCTTCCCCTGTTCTGGGGGATGTTCAGGGATTTTCCACTGGAGCTGCAGGCAGCCTATGCCCACACAGACCCCCCACAGGAGGCTCCTTAGGCCTCACCATCCGTGGGCTAACTTTAAACCAATCGATTGAAGGAGCCATGGCTGGTACCAAGGGCCCTAACACCATTCCTAACGCCATTCCTAATGCTGGTCCTCACTCACTCATTCCTAATGCTCTGGGCAATCACCAGCCATATGAAGCACAACCAGGGAAAGTTCTGAATTCTGGGATAAATACCAGAGGTACCTGGGGTGGGCGACCCTGGATGTACAGACAGAATGGGGAATGAGAGCCTGGAAAGTGGCAATGCAGAAAAGGACCTGAGGGTCCTGGTCAATGGCAAGTTGAACCTGAGTCAGCAGTGCCCTGGCAGCCAGGAGGGCCAAGAGTGTCCTGGGGGGGCATCAGGAACCAGCCAGGCGAGGGAAGGGATTGTCCCACTCTGCCCTGCACTGGGGTGGCCTCACCTCGAGTGCTGGGGGCAGTTTCAGGCTCCTCTATACCAAAAAGACATTAAATTATCACAGAATGTCCAAAGGAGGGCAACATGAATGGTGAACGGCCTGGAGTGGAAGCTGTATGAGGATCGGCTGAGGTCCCTTGGTCTGTTCAGCCTGGAGGAGCCTGAGCGGAGACCTCATTGCAGTTACAACTCTGTCATGAGGGGAAGAGGAGGGGCAGGCACTGATCTCTGCTCTGTGTGACACTGACAGGGGCAGGCGCTGATCTCTGCTCTGTGTGACACTGACAGGGGCAGGCACTGATCTCTGCTCTGTGTAACACTGACAGGGGCAGGCACTGATCTCTGCTCTGTGGTGGCACTGACAGGGGCAGGCACCGATCTCTGCTCTGTGGTGGCACTGACAGGGGCAGGCACCGATCTCTGCTCTGTGGTGGCACTGACAGGACTCGAGGGAACGGCCTGAGGCTGTCAGGGGGGTTCAGGCTGGGCATTAGGAAAAGGTTCTTCACCCAGAGAGCCACCGGGGGGCGCCCGTGCCCTGCCTGTGGGGCCGATCCCGCCTGCGGGGCCGATCCCGCCTTTCCCGGCGCTTCCCGGCCGGGCGGGACTCGCTCCGCCGCCGGCCCGGGGCCGTGGGCTCCCGCAGGAGGAGCAAGGGGGCAGCAGCGGCCCGGGAGCGGCTCTGCCACTGGGGAGGCAGCGGGAACGAGGGGAGAGGGCGGCACTCTCGGACACTTTAAAACGGGACGGTGCTGCGCAGTGCCATGAAAAGAGGAGCCCGATCTGCGCCAGGTGCACAGGACTCCTAGTGTTTGATGGCGATGATCCTTTATTAAATAAAGTAATGCTTAGGAGTGAGTGAACAAGCTCACAAGCTGACGGTTGAATTTGGTGATGTTAAAGGTCTTTTCCAACCTTAATTATTCTATCATTGTATGTTTCTAAGCTGGCGTAACTCGATAACTTCTCCCTAGTCCTGCCTGTAGGTGTATTTAAATATTTTTGTATGTTCATCCCACCCCGAGATTTTTCCAAATCCGTCATAGCCCTTTCGGCTGTATCCGCAGGCTCTTTACAAACCTGTTTTTCTCTTTGTTTCACCTGAATTTTTTTCCTTTTGCTCATGTCTCCCAGCCAGCTGCCAGTTCTCCAGGAGTCATCTCGGAAAAGAGCCAGGCACATGTCTCGATGACAGAGAGGAAACACTTGTGCCAGCCAGAGATGGTGAAGGCCACCCGGGGCTGTCTCCCCACCCTCAGAGGCACACTTTTGTGGGATTACCAGAGTTTGGGAAATGGGTCTTTCTGTGTCTGTTTGTATCCAAAGTGGCTACAGAAAAATTCTGTAAGTCATAATTTGTCTATTCTGTTTTAAATGTTGAAGAAAAAAGAGCTTTGTTTGGCTCTACAATAATGACAGTGTAAAGGCATATCTAAGAAGTAAAAAAAATAAGGCATAAAAATTTAATATTTAGTACTTGAGACACACACTGAAAACCTGGAAGAGGAAATGGGGATTGTTATATTGCTTTGATGCCTCATGTACAATGATATTTTAGTGTTAAACTACACTCACAAAAAAAAAAAAAGGCTGCTGTCTTTCAATCCACTGCTAGACTTGCCACTGTCTTGCACACTGGGGCATATATTACAAGAGACCTGGACATAAAATTTAAATCACCTGCCTAGTTTGCTCAGGGAAATGGTGGAATCACCATTCTTGAAGTCTTCAAAAAACATATAGATGTGACGCTTGGGGATACATTTTAGTAGTGAACACGGCAGTGGCCAGTTAGTAGTTGCACTCAGTGTTCTTAGAGAAATTTTACAATCCTAAGGATTCTATTCAGCTTCAGCAGTAGGATCTACAGTGTAATGTCAAGATTTTCATTCATTTTGCTCCAATGTTTGGTAACATCCTGGTCAGATGTAACATTTCTTGGTGATAGATACACAAGAAGGAAGGCATGCATGGTCTGGTCTTCTCCGCCGAGAAGAATCTAAAAGAGAGAAAAATCTAAACCAAATTTAAACCACAGGAGGTTCTGTGAACTGGAGACTTCACTTAAAATACATACTAAATAGCACGAAGGGCTGTTTTGTGAAGACTGTTCTCTAGCTTTGAGGTCACCTGTCCTGGGCTGGTTTGTGTGCATGCTTATGACTGTGCACTCTCAATCTCCAGAATACTATGACTTCAACTGTATGGTGTAAATGATCCCTATCCACTGCTGACTCACAAACTATGTCCTGGCAGTACCTGGGAGAATGGCATGTGTCCCATACCAAACCCACAAACCAAGCAGGGACCTCTCCAGCAAGGCAGCAGCACAGACTGAAGCTAAATTTCAAACATTTGTCTCCATGTACATCCAGCTGACACTTCATTTCTAGAGGATGAAGACAAATTTACTCTTGAGGAGTGGTTCCTTATAATGGTCTACGTGTACATTTTGGTTGGTTAGGTTCATCCTCCAGTTACTCCTGTGAACAAAACTTCACCAATTTTGCAGTTTAGTTTTAATCCAGGGGTCCTACAGAAAAGGGTTACATTTTTTCTTTGTTTTTTTTCCCCCTCTTTTTCTCATGTCAAAATGGCATTTATTCAATCTTTCCCCAAACACCACAAATTTTGCTCCTTTTCCTACGAAAAGTGCAAGAATTTGGCACAACCCAAATGAATGTGATGTGTATTTTTCCTGTGTTGAAATTTAATTGTGTTTCTGGGGTTTGAGCACCCCAGAGGTCTTCCTGCATACATAGGGTTATCTTTTATAACCTTCACAGTTATACAGAGCTATCCTAATAGGCCTTACAAGTCTCAAGAATATCCATACATAGCATGAAAATGTCATACACAGGAATATAAGGCTTTTTCAGGGCTGCAAATCAACTTCCTAGTAAATAGCAATGAATCTCTTTTTTTTTTTTTTTTGTCCCCTTTAAAGGGGACAAAATTCAAAGAATACAGTAATTGCTTGTGCTGTTCCAATCCCAATTTTCTATGGATAGTCATGCCTACATTTACTTCTTATCTTTTACTGACTATGGGATTTAAGGTCCTAATAATGTAGCTTCTGCCATCACAGCAACTTGGAATTAAAATTAAAAAGTGATCCATTAATTTTTGGATTACTATCCATTGATCTTATTCTTCTTGTTTCTGTGAAAATTCCTGTAAGATAAAGGTGCTGTTTTCTGTGCCCTTCCTATGTGCTGTGCTCACTACCTCCATAAGCACTTACACAGTGATGCAATCCTTTGCTATTATCATAACTTTTTGTCCCAAATCCTTTGCTATTCTCATAACTTTTTGTCCCTGTTTGCTTGGATTGGGGTTATGTTTTCATAATTATTCTGATTCACAGCTCTTCCTGCTTTGTTGTCATAGAGAGTTTTTTCTTGTCACAGTCTGAATTATTTTTAACCCTGGAAATGTGAATTCTTTTTAACAGTTTCACAGCAATGAAAATATAGAGTGATTTCCTTTGCTTGCTAAATTCCAGTCACATCAGGGTTAATTATAGTTCTTCTGAGTGACCACATATTTCTAGTCCCAGACCCTCCCAGACTGTCAGAACCTCAATATTGCAGGAGCAATTCCTCTGCTCTACATCAGCCACAAGTTCTCAGTTTTGCTTGACTTGCTGGATAGATAACTATATTAATCTTTTCAGCTGTCTTAACTTTTGTAGGAATTTCAAGTCTAGTAAGACTCTCACATGCTGCACACTCTAACTAAGGCATTTTTAGTTATTTTTTATTAATTTGCATTTACACATTTTTCAGAGCCAAGGAAATACTGAGACCTATTCTTTCTTAGTACCTGAATCCTATCCAGCCTGCACTGTGATAGCACAAGTTTCTGCATAATGTAGCAGCTCATCCCAAAGCCCTCTTGTCAGAGTACAACAAAATTATGAATGTAGGTATTTAGGTCTGCAAGACAGCTCATCCTCTATGCACTGAAAAAAATATCTGAGTACACATCTTTCAGCTGGAGTGTGATAAACTCTGTCAGGTGGTGGAACCTAATTCTTAGGTATAACTGGAACAAGTCTTGGTGAGAACCTGCCCTGCCATACCAAGTTCAAATTCACTATTACATAGAATTAGTTACTCGTGGAGAAGTGACTATTGCTCAGTAGAATGGACAGCTTTCCATGTTATGTCATCCAAATAATGTGTGTATGATTTGTTTATGTGGTTATTATAAGCTTGTATTGTTGGGTGGCTCTAAATCCCCCTTCTTCCTTCTTTTTAGCTTCCTTGGCTCGTATAAAGTTCTGACATTTAAACCTGCCTATATCCCTCCCAACATTCAATATTTAACTGAGTTGTGCAGCTGGTCCTCTTAGGGTCCTTTCAGAGTCAATAAAGAAAGACAGAGTAACTTTCAGATACTTATTGAGGTCTTATAATAATTTATTCAACTCCCTCTTTTACCTGAGAGACCCCTATGGCAACTGTACTGCTTACATAGTCCCATTAGCCAAAGAAATCAAACTTTTACTCAGAATCCTTAGCATACCTGAGAATTTTTTAACTAGTACATGTATAAAGATACTAAGAGGGAAAAGTATGGCTTAGGTATTTTTTATATGCAAACTATGTTTCTTTTGCTCAGAATTGTTAACATTTTCAGTATGAGAGACATACTTCCCTTGTGTAAGCAAACAGATGAATTGTAAAGGAAAAGCTAATGGTGGCTAATGATCTGCTCCATCAGATTCCCACACAGAATAGAGACAAAACGAAGTACCACACAACATTTGTATTAATCTAAAGTCATAAAAATATTGTTGGGAGGGAAGTGTTTCTCTTTCTATATGGACTATTTTCCCTGGAAGTCAATGCAGGTAATCTGCCAGTCAGATTTCACATGAAGCAGGTTTTGGCTGAACATCAGTTGCAGGTAATTCAGCATTTTATTTGTAAAACAGCTTCAGCAAATTCTGCATAACTTTATGGGATCAAGAAGTGTTCATCTTTTACCTTGTGCAAGGAACCTTATTATAACTCAAATCATCAAGCATAAACTTGCCAAGTCTAATTATAAATGTATGTATTTTTTACCTTCTGTACTTGTGAACTGTAGATATGTGAAGTAGTTTTTCATTTTAAGTCTCCCTTCCTCTGTAACTATCCAGACAAATCAAACAGTCAGACTTTAAAATGAAATTAATTTACTATATCAGGTTGTCAAAAACTTAATTTAAAAAGAGGAGGACCTTTATTATCTTTCAGTGAAATCCATTAATCCTTAAAAATAGCATTTTAGAATGTTTTTGTTCACCTCATTCATGTAAAGAACTGATCTGACTTTTATCTGAGTTTAAAAAAAATCTTTCAAAACTGCATGCATGTATTTTTGGTGTGTCTTTATAGGTGAGGAGTTCCAGAATATATGACCTACCTGGCATTTCCCTGGAAAGACAACAGTCTTCATCTCAGGACAAACCCACAGGGAACCTGTTCACTTACCTGATCTTTTTCCTAATCATATAACGCATCTCACTGGGAGAGAAGAAGATTAATAATTTTTTAAAAACAATATTTATTAAAATATGAAAATTAATGATTTGGAATATCAGATCCTTACTGGAGAAATCTAATCATCACTAATGACTGCATTAAGAGAAATAAGTATACACTAATACATATATCTCTGTATAGAGGTATGTAAAAGAAAAAAACTGAGTCTTGTACAACATTCAGTATCTAAAAGCTGTCATTTTGTCTCCAGATTTTGACTTGAAATGTCACCTGAGGCCACTGTTTACTTCTGTTCTAAAACCACTGACAGTCTGTTGGGACACCACCACCATATGGATGTGTCTGTTACCGTAACAAATGCAGTAAGTGCATCCATTACTTTATGAAGAAAGTATTTATATTTATTATGCAGCCACAAAGAAAAATGTCCTTGAGAGCATGTGGAGTGGTGCATGGGTGGAAGCAGTCCTATGTTTTTCTTCATGTCACACTCCTCACCTCCAGTTTTGATCTACTGTATTTACTTAACATAACCACTTCATATTTGGGAATATACTCTGAACATTTTTTTCCATCACTCTGCACAGAGCTTTCTATACTGTTTAAAGTTCTCCAGCTTTCCTTGTTTTTCTGATCTCCTAGAGTCATTAACCAATTACAGCTGGGATCAAGGCCAAAACCAGCTAAGTATTACAACTGAGATTTTCTCAAGTGGTACCTTAGTTAAACTGCTGAATAATCATTTTTTTAGGGTTCAGATAAACATTGGTTGAGTTTACTCATACCTTATGCCTTCCTAAAGGTCGTTCACATTTGGTTTATTGTTTATTTTCTTTTCTTTTTATAAAGCTTCCTAGAGGAAGTGAGGTGGAATCCCAGCTCAGCTACATTAACTGCAAATTAGGATAGCCCTCTTCCTTCACAGGCTTTCTCTGGAAAAAAATAGAAGTTCAATTATATTATGATCTCTGTAGAGCGTGCCCTCAAATCACTAAAAGCAGCACTTTCAGCAGATCTTGGACTGTGCTTTCATTTTATTTTGCAGTGTCTCTGATTATTTTTCATTTCACAAGAAGAAAACCAATTTTCTGCAGTTCCCCTACTTGCAGGACACTACCAATAATCAGACTTGGTTCAGACAGGAAAATTCTGTCCTCAACTAGGAAAATTCATCTGCTTTACCCATACAAAAAAACAGGTAAAAGCAAAACATATTACAGACAGAAATGCCAAAAAACAGCAAAAGGAGGTATTACACTATATGACATTGATTTCTTCATCTGCATTTATTTATTCTTCTGCTTCACAGAAGAAAATATTACAGAGTGTTCTGTAAGTTGTTAAAACTTGGTCATCCCTGCTGATTGATATAGTACTGCACCACAAATGAATTGATTGGGGTGAAAGTGCTCTTATCTGTTGTTGGAGATGTATCTGCCCTCAAGTGATGGAGAAGATAACTGTGTTTACAAAAGTGGGTTTCAAGAACATGCATTACAAAGATGCTCACATATGTATGCAGCCACACACTATCACAGTACCAGTAAGTCATTGTAACCAAGCTTTTAATGTAATTTATAAAAAAATAGAGTTATTTACATTTGCAATATATTTGATGGCATCCTCTTTTATTACAATGTTTGAATCTGTAAGGAAATGACACACTAACTCATTTCAGAGTAAACTTCTCAATGATAAGCATAACAGTACAGGAAAAATATTTAAAACACTGTGAATTCTTGTTCTTTTGCAGCATCATACAAACACATTCTTTACAACACATGCACTCTGGATTACAGTAAGCAGAATTCCCTTCCAGATTAAGGCACAGAAACTCCACCACATTTTTAGGGACAGTCCCACATCCTTACATGTGGCAGTTCAAGACATAACCAAAGGAATTACTTTAATTCCAATAGGTTGTAGCAGAATGTGTCCACTTCCATATTTTTAAGAAAGCTCTGATCAAAGGGACCAAAAGGGGAAAAAAAAAAAAAAAGACATTGCATAGTTTAAGTAAACCAGACCCATGAATACAAAAGCCATCAAAATATATTATAAATCTATCTGACTTTCAAAGCTACTTTAAAATACTGCTTTGCTTTACAATACAAATAACACTGTTTGGGGTTAGTTTGTAGAATTGTATTTTGGTCCATGCTGTTAATTCTATATCATTATATTCCTCTTCCATTAGTTTAAAAACCTCAGAACAGCAGGTCCTCAGGCAGTGGTAAGAATGATGAAGCCAAGTCTTAGACTTCAGCTGCTGCAGTCAGTTCATAAAACCTCTAATTTCAACCACCTCCATTCTTTACTGCTTTAAATAATCTGCCCTCAGAACAATAAGGGGAAAGAATGATGGGGGATGAAGATTTAACACTGTTAGAGATAGAGGTTTGCCCCATCTTCTAGTCCTGAGCTGATAAATCACAGCTCTTAAAAATATCCAACCCATTAAAAAAAATCAACAATAAGAAATCCTCAATTTAGTCTGACTATGCAGTAGTTCCACATAATCTGCTGGCAGTAGAAACTTCTTTGGTGTCAGAGTCAGGTCTTCCTGAAACCACAAACGGCCAAGTCTGTAAGAAAAAAAAAAAAAAAAAAAAAAAAAAGGGTATTTAATATTAAAAGAAAGTTTATCCTCCTATGAAACTGGAGTAACTCTGGTTCAGTTGCAAATACGTCATCATGTTTTAGTCCCTGTGGGAAGCACAGAGAGAGCTGAGTTCCTCTAACAAATATTTTCATTACGTTTTTCATTATAATTAAATGCTCCACAGAAGGTCTGCAGCAATCAGCAACACTGTTCACATCCAAACTGCAATGTTTCTCTTGATTTGAAACTCTTTGCGTCATTTGATAAACAAAAAGCATATAAACTATTCCAAAACAATCACTCTGCTGTATATAAGAAAACGTTTTATCCCTGTGACAAGCATCGGGCGTTTAATTTTGTCCCGATGAACTCATGACGCTCTGCTTGTGCTGCAGGCCAGCCAGCAGACCGAGTTACTCCTTTTTCGGACACTAAGCTTGCCTAATGCCCGAGGAATGTAATCTTTAGGGTCCCCTGCTCCGACTCCCCAGGACTGACACACCCGCCATCACCGAAAGCCAAGCCCGGCCCCGGAGTCGCCCACGGTGCGAGGGCCACCGGGGATTTGCGGAGCAGCCGGGGCGGCCTCGCCGCTGCTTCCCGGGCGGGCACGGACTGAGCGCTGCCGCCCTGCCCGGGGCACCGGCACCGGTCCCTGCGCTGCCCCGAGCGGTGCCCAGGCACTCCCGGCCGGTGCCCCTCGCCGCGCCCCGCCCGCCCCCCGCGCCGTACCAGGTTGACGGGATGGACGTAGCCGTTCTCGTAGCGGTCCTCCTGCAGGAGCTGCCGGAGGTGGGCGATGTAGCTGGACGCCAGGCGCAGCGTGTCCAGCTTGGAGAGCTTGGTGTCGGGCGGCACCCAGGGCAGGCTCGTCTTCAGCCGGGAGAACGCCTTGCTCAGCACCCGCATCCGCGCCCGCTCCCGCGCGTTGGCCGCGTTGCGCTGGGACTGCTTCCCCTCGGGCGGCGGCCCCCGCGGCCCCGACGCCGCCTTCTTGCCCCCGGGGCCGCCGCCCCGCGCCCGTTTCCTCTTGCAGCCGCCGCCCGCCGGCCCCGCCGCGCAGCNGCCCCTTGACAGCACTATATATCGGGTGTCCGCGGAGCGAACCATCCGCCGGGCGGAGGGGAGGAGAGGGGCGCGGGGCGGGGGTCGGGCCCTGCGGAGCCCCGCGCCGGGGGCGGCGCCTCTCCGCGCTGGCCCGCGCTCCGCGGCGGGGCTGAGGCTGCGGTGCGCAGAGCCAGAGCCCTGTGTGGGGGCACACACACGGAGATGGGGTACACGGACGCAAGGGATGTCTCCGTGTGTGCGTGTGTGCTCTTGGGCGTCACGCCTTTCCCACTGGACAGACCCCTCTCCTCTCCTCTCCTCGGAGAATGTAAAATATCTCCAGGGCTGGTCCCACCAGTGTTTGCGCGGGGATGAACGCAGCGCTCCCTGTGTCTGAGGGCTAAGCGCGACCCGGGACTCCACTTCCAGCCCACCTACACTCGCTCTTTCTCTTGCCTTTCCTTCGAGGGCATGGAGTTTTCCCAACGCACGAACCCCGATGCAGCCGGGCGATGAGGCAGGACGGGGCCTCAGCCTGGGCTCTTCCTCTNCGAGGAGTTGTCCCCCGAGGGGTAGAGCTCGCCGCGGGGCTGGCGCTTGGCCGGCGGCGGCGGGTAGTGGCTGTGCGGCCCCGCTGCCCCCGTCGGGCGGGCGGAGGCAGCAGGAGACGCGGTACTAGGGGCTGGGTATGCGGTGTGTGGGGAGAAACGCAAAAAGTCCCTGGGAACGTGCGTACTGTAGTTTGATAGAGACCTTAGTTTCAGGTGAAGCTCCAGACAGTAGCAAGTGAGTATAACTTGTCCGAGGGTTTCTCACTCCTCAGAGCAATTAATTAAAACCCATTAAATGGGCTGTGTACACCTCTCTGTCACAGAGCAAATTAAACGAGACAGCTTTTCGAGCTGCTTGCAGATTTTTTAAACGAATTCTGTAGTTCAATTTTTATGATAGAGTCCACGGGTGAATGGAGGACCCCACATCTAATGGAAGGTGACATACAAGTTCAACAGAGGTATAAATTAAAAAAAATTTTAAAACCATCAACTTGTATCCCTCGCACCTCCCCCCAAACCTCCCTTTTTTCAAATGAAGAACTAGTTTGTTTCCTTGCTGGCTTTCACAACTTGGATATTATTAACCAGAATAAAAATGCAGTTCTCAGAAAAGAACTTAATGACTACAACAGGTGGAAAGATCTTGTCCCGCAATTTCTGTTCACGGTTTTTCCCTTCCATTTCTTTCCCGCCCGAGCGGAACCTTCCCAGCTGCTGCCACGCAACTTTCCTGGCACCGCCGGCCGCCTTTGGGCCCAGAGCTCTGCTCCCCTCCCCGCCAGCCCTGCGGGCTCGCTGAGGCCACTTAACATTTGCACTTAACGCTGTGCAAACCCCGATTTCACCCGCTGGGGCTAGAACCACATCACAGCCGGGTTTTTCAAGTGAAACTTGACATTTCTTGAACCACCTATACAGGCAGCTGATCTTGCAACTGGATCTCTTGAACTTGGTTTGACACTACGGTAGATGCTCAGGCTGGGTCTCACAGGCTGCACGGTGAAAGGGCAGCACGCTGGACTTGGGGGCTGCTCTTCCTCCCCAATTAGACTGCATTATCCATATATAAAAGTACATAGAGATACTGCAGGGGAAGAGATATAGGTTTACTTTTTCCCCCCGTCCGGGTTGTTTATACAGGTGCAGGCTGAACGCTTTCCCTGCTAAAGATTAATGGAAGAAAGTACTGAATTTCTTTAAGCAGAGAAGAAAATGGTACCCAGTCTTAAAAGCCACAATGCCAAACCTCACCTTTCCTGCCTACCTTTGCCTCAGTGGATTAAAGGCGACACATAATGGACACCTTGACCCATTTAATAAAAGAACTGGGGGCAGGAAGATGAGCCAAATTCTCAGATCATCTTTGCCTACTTCTTGGTTAGTAAAGGAAACGGGAAATGCAGTGGAGTAAATCTGAAGTCAAGGTTTACTTCGGATTTACACCCAATGTAACCGAGCAGACCTGACTCCTCCCACATCTATCAAACCGCTGATTTCTATGACCCTGACGAAGATATCATTTTCAGGATAAAGTCTTTGATGGGGCCAGGGCATTACATCATGCTTCCATTTGTCAAGACTTTGATCCTTTATGATCTCTGTGAGCTGAGTAGGGTAAACCCCTGGTATATCAAGGCAGCATTTTATGCTTTACCGTTATCAGGTGCAGTCCCTTTCCCCTTTCTCCGTTAAAAGATAAAGCCACGAACTGTACCCGAACCCCGAGGCCAGCATCCTTCCCTGTTTCACGGTCCATCCCTGCACACTGGGCGAGGTGCAGGGGCAGCCTGGGTTTGCAGAGTCTGGGGTATGTGTGTGTAAAGGGATAGGAGCAGCAGCTAGAAGATTCCTACATGGAAAGAAGCTGCAGAGACGCCTTCCCTCAGGGATCTTTTCCTCTGCCACCGTTGTTGGCCCTGAGGACACAAAAATCAGCTTTTCTCCGCTGAGGGGAGATCTCTGAACTGGGAAGTCTCACTGGGGCGGAGTGGGCTTTTTTCCTCCCACTTTTCCACCAGGCATTTAGGTAAATAAACGCAACCAAACAAAGAGGAGTCCACGAAAACCAGATCTGTTCTTGACTTTTTGCAGCAAGTGAGGGTGTTCCGTGCCGCAGCTGAGGACCGGCGAGGACGGAGAACATCCCCGGAGAGGCCGGGAGGCGCCAGCGCCCGGGAGCCGCCGCCCCCGCGACAAAAGCGCGGCCCTAACAACCCGGCAGGTGCCTGGGATGAGGCATAGGGGGTATAATCCTCTCATTTCCTTCCTTAAGTTTTAGAATAAATTATAGCAAAAAAAAAAAAAAAAAAAAAAAAAAAAAAACCAAAAAAAAAAAAAAAAAAAAAAAAAAAAAAAAAAAAAAAAAAAAACCCGAGGGAAAAAAAAAAAAAAAAAAAAAAAAAAAAAAAAAAAAAAAAAAACAAAAAAAAAAAAAAAAAAAAAAAAAAAAAAAAAAAAAAAAGATAAAAAAATGACCGGAGGTCAAGTCTGTAAAACGCGGGTTATCTCCGAGAATGGGAGGGCGAACTGCTAAAAGCCCCGTGTCTTTCACCCTCATCCTCTGGGGTGTTGGCAGCGACAAAGCAGGGTGGAGGAGGGAGATGATATGTTCTCGATGAAGTGCTTTAAATACGGCTTTTCTTTGGCATTTGTCCTTTCCTCGAGCTCAGCAGAGTTACTGAGTTCGCCCCACCTGAAGTGCCTTACTCTTTCTCAGAAAAACCTAAATGTAACAAGGGCTTTTTAATTCATTTTTCCCACAGTGATGAGAAAGGCGGGGTGTCCGGAGGAGAGGAGGATAGCGTCTGACAAATGTATCTGTCTTCATCTCTTCACAAGCATTTACAGCACACATCCAGGCTGTGTGAAGGGCGTGCAAAGCTTCTGCCACGAAGTGATGGATGATGGAGATGGCTGGTATAGTAGGAAAAGCAGGTGGATGAATTAATGCCACTTAGAGCAAAGCCGACTCTGCTTGGCTCAGATTTCCCGGTAAAGGCACCGAATGAAGGGAGAGGTGCGTGATTGTCCCTCAATTCCAACAATCTTGTCTCTACTTAAAACGCCTGTACCTGGAATGGTCTTTGCTACAGCCAGTGCCCCGGCTACCCTATCCTTAGCCAGAGGTTTAGCACGGCTCGAGGCACCACTAAAGGATTCCTTTGCTTTTTTTTCGTTTTACTAAGGTGACAGCGCCGTGGTGCCCGTGTCCTGGAACACTGGCAGCCGCCTCTCTGGGATACTCCACGTGAGCTGGCCCAGGGGATCCCGAAATCATCACGGGAGAAGGCAGAAACCAAGCAGTTACTGGAAATGAGTGTGAGTGGAGTGTGTGTGTGTCTTAGGAGCAGGATGGACTTCCCTAAAGAGTGGCTTTCCACCATATAACAAAATCAAAAACCACTCTGTTGGTCAAGCCATGTCAAATAAAGCAAACAGGAGATGATAAATGAACCCCTGGAAGGCAAAGAAATAAAGTATATACTAGAATTTATTTTGCCTAGCAAACCTTGCCAGCAAAGGACATGCTGGATGATTCCCTTGGTGAAAGGGCTACAAACCGAGGTTAAACCCCTCCTCTCCGCCCCTCTCCTCTCTCCCTGCGAGCTGGGACTGTCCCGTTTCTCTTCCCGAGAGCCGGCGGGGCGGCCTCCGGGGGCGGGACGGGCAGCGCTCTCCTTTGCCGTCGGGGGAATCTCTGTTTGGCGATCGCCGGCCCGGCGAAGGAAACCCTCGGCTCCAGGAGGAAAATCCGACAGGAGGGGGTTGCTGGGCGACAGGAGTGAAGAAAGTCACAGGAGTAAAGAGAGTCACTGGTGTCCTGCGTCGACGGCTGCGGGGCTGGCTTTCCCACCGGGGCTGCGGTGAGGGTTCGTGCTTCTCGCTCAGCAGCCCTAAGCATGAGCGGGAACATGCTTTTAAATTGAAAATCAAAAAGACAAAGAAAAGGCTCTTCCACCGTCAAAACCCCCAACCCAACCAATTAACCAAAAACCCACCAAACAAAAAACAAACAAACAAACAAAAACCCCCACGTTTGTCCTTCGAGCCGCTAATTGACCCACAGGGGATCCCGCCCCGCAGCACGAGATGAGCGCATCTTCCCCGAGGAAAGAAACTCCTCCCTGTTTGTTGCTTCTTCTCCCCGGCACCTCTAGTGCAATAACCGTAACGAGGCATTATCGAGTGTGATCGCTCCTTTGCCCGGATTTTGACCAGCAGTGAATTTTGCTCAGGTATCCCCAACTTTCAGCGGGATTTCCCCTGTGGAATAGCCAGGCAAACTCTCTAAATACCTCCTGGCGCCAGAAGAAAGTTCTCATGTAATAGATACCCGTTGGTGTGAGAACACGGATTCTGCTCACTTTGTCAATCAGCCGGGGGGAGGAAGGGGATTGAGGAGGGGGAGGTGGGGGTTTCCTTTAATTAGGGAAAAAAAAAGGAGAAAAAAGTATTTTTTCATTAGTTCTAATTTCTTAATGGTGCTAGGAGTTATGCAGTTGGTAAAAAAGGATCAGAATTAACGATGCTGTTTCAAGCCCAGTTCATTTCTTCTCTTGGAGCAAATTAGCTGGAATAACAAGCAAACATCAGGCAAGAGGAAACACTGTGTTAGCCTCCTCCTTGTGTTTCACTCTGAGAGGGAAGCCCACCAGAGCAAGACGGAAGAGATGGGGAGAGATAACACCAGCGCAGCACTTCATTATACTTGAACGCTCCAGCACGCTCGCTGCTTTGGCTGGGCTGCAGCAGAGCAGACGGAGGAGTGCGGCTGCCCCAGGAACCGCTGGTGGAGGCAGCGAAGGCTCTCAGCCGGGGGCACAGCCAGTGAGACAGCTTTGGGGGCAAAGCCCCTTTCCTGGGAGGAAAATCCCCCTTTTCTGGGAGGAAAATCACGTCCCAGAGTTATCCAGAGTCAAAGAGAACTCCATCACTCTGGCATCACGTCATTCACTGAGGGCAGGCTGTGAAAGGCACACAAGGCATGCCTACTGCAGTCACAGCAGTTCAGTTGTTGGTGAAATTCCTTATTTTCTCTAGGGAACAAATTTTCTATGGAACATACTTAGGCAGCCTTCTGAACACCAGGCAGGACAGCTGCCACACCCTTACCTCACCAGCACTCAGGCTCCAAGTGCTGGCCATATTGGGATGGGTGCTTTTCCTCTTGTAAGAGACAGCATCACTTTGTTCTTCGTTCCCCCTCACAGAATACTGGTTACCTGGGTATAATATTCGATTTTCCAGCTATTTAAATTGGTGGACCTATAATGCAACTAGATTTTAAATGGATAAAATTACAAGTGACCATATCAATCACTACTGGGTTAATTCTGGATCTCAGACAGGTGACATGACATGGGTCTGGCAATGATTTTTAGATTCAATAGACATGGTTCTTCTAGGATGCAATCTTGATCCTGATCTTAGTGCTGTGCATTCTGCTTCTGTGGGCGCTTGACACACAGACCCAATATAAAATAAGGGCTGCACTATTTGGCTGCTATTAGCAGAAAATGAAAGAGTAAGGTGAAAGCTGAGTGACTCCAGGTCTGTAAAGAGCTGGTGGGGCATGGATACAGCAGATATATTCATTGCTGTGCTTGGGGGAATGATCACCAGGTTCAGTGAGTTCATCAGATTCCAGAATTCTAGTAGAATGTGGATAAACCTACCCCCTCAAACAGATGCCTATAATCAGTTATTCAAACACTGAACAATCCTGTGAGTGAAAAAGGTGCTTTTAAAAAAACAGTGACATCACTTTATAGTAAAAAAATCAGGGTCTTGCATTCCAGACAAGCAGAAAAGAGCAACCAGACCAACTAACAGACCTTTGAAGGTATAACCATTATATTCAGGGTTGTTATGCATCATATCATGGAAAGACAAATTAGGTGCTCAGCTTGCTTATCTAAAAGAGCATTCCAGGAGGCAGTAGGAAGGTTACAGGTATGGTTTCTCATATGATTTCAAAAATGAAAGTTTCACAGTGGTATCCTGTGAAGGACTAATCCTGAATAGAGACAAGATTTATGAAGCAAATGCTGCAGAGATTTGTGTAGTCTCAAAAGATTGTTATTTGTGTTTGGATACCTCTTTGTATTATTAAATTTATACAATAGCAGAAAAGGAAGAACCTGGATGGATAATTTATTAATTTTTTAATTTTATAATTTATTAATTTGGAACAAATCTGTACTATAATGTGGAGCAAAGTCTACATCCTTGGCATAAGTAAAAGCATTGGAAGTCAGGTCCAAACACACCTTATGATTCCTTTAGTGAAACAAAAGATTGTTTTTATCAAAAACATCTGAAAGATTTAACAAGTCAAGGTTCATCTGGTGCCAAACTAAGATGTAGGTGAAGATAGATGATGGCTGCAATTTCCTGCAAATAGAAGTAGTCACTTGTGGTAATGATGGATGATTTCCAGGGAAGTACAGAACTATTCAAAGGGATGTTTCACTTCAAGAATATGTAAATAACTTACTTTTTAGTTTTATCCTACATTAAAAGAAAAAATATAGTTTCCATCTGTCTGGAGGAAATCCAACTGAAGTGAGCAGAATAAGGTTGTGTCCAACATACATAAGACCAATCCTTTACATGATTTTATGTAAATCATTGTGGTTTAAGGGTGATAGAAAGATTGAAGGGGGCATGTTCTGCTATTCTTTACCTCAAAATTATCACTTATTCAAGATACATAGCTAGTGTCTTTGTACTTAGCTATGTGTAGCATTTGAGATGTAGATAAATTAACATAAACCTTGTTTAGGGTGCAGTTAATCTTAATTGATTTCAGCCACCTCAAAGTTTGGTATCACAACTCAGATAGTTAGGAGTGAGTAGCAAGAGTTACAGTTAGTTAGGTCAAAATGTCACTTGTTACATTTGTTACATGAAATGTCAAAATGTGGGAGGCATTCCTAAGGCAGCCTAATGAAATACTGCACTGGCATTAATTTCTTTCTCTGTGTTCTCTAGATGAACAAGATGTCAGTGCTTGGGCAGTTTCAGGCAGAAACAGAGATCATGCCAGAAGTGAAAGGAAATATGATTAGAAAGACCTTTCTTAGAACTTTGCCTTTCAGCAGAGGTGAAGATTAGCAAGCGCTTAGGCTTTCTGATGTGTCTCTCTTTGTGTTGTGTCTCTATGATGCGATCATGATCAGCAAAACTGAGTAGAGCAGGCTGTGCAATAAAAAAAAAATTACTTTTATTCTTCTTTTGGTTCCTCTCCCCATTCTCACTATGCTGAATAATTTTATCTGACCAAGACGGTGGTGTTCATTCTTTCCAAGCAGCCATGACGCTAAGTTTTATTCATGATACCCTTTTAAATGTAAATTCAGGAAGAATAAAGTATGTGGAATAGGATAACATATTCTACTCTCTGTCTTGCCTTTTAAGCAAATCAAAAATCAAGATTATTTTTAATTAAGAAGACAATTAATTAGAACAAAAATGATATTGAGTTGTGGGGTCAATTCAATCCAGCCATGTCTAAGTTGCTAAAAGCAAATGTCTAGAAGAGTATATTTAAAGAGCAAGAACAGGATGATATTCCTCAGAAAACTCTCTTCGCAGCCAATAATTTGAGCTGCAATGATTTTCTAAGTGAAAAGTTTAGTTTTTAAATGTAATGGACCTTAATAGATTTTTCTTCCATGAGCTGACTTTGGAATCCATATCCATTTTCACTGTCCCAGTATTCTGCAGCAAATCCTAATTAAATACATGAGGTGACAAATTTCATTAACTTAAGAGCAGAGTAAGGGTGGATTAAGAAGCTCATAGGAGACTCAGACTACTGCAGAATACACTAAATCATATGTGCAGACTGAGTTGTCTGCATAGTAAATCCTGGGTGCTGTATTTTCTATGAATGTTGGTTTGGTACTGGGGCAGTGGTGGTGTCACATCCAGCTCTGGACAGAAGACAAACTGACAGCTGGTTGTTGAGTCCTCATCCAAGCTGTGATCTGGGACAGAAGTCATAGGATCATTTAGTTTGGAAAATACCTTTAATTCCAATAAGTTCAGCTATTAATTTATCACTGCCAAGTCTACCATTAAGCGTCACGTCTACACCTCTTTTAAATACCTTCAGGACTGGTGACTCAACCACTTCCCTGGGCAGCCTATTCCAATGCTTGCTAACCCTTTAAGTGAAGAAATTTTTCCTAATATCCAGTCTAAACGTCCTCTGGTGCAACTTGAGGCCATTTCCTCTTGTTTTTTAGAAAAAGAAACTGAGGCCCATCTTGTTACAATCTCCTTTCCGGTAGTAAATGTCTCCTCGACCCTTCTTTGCTGCATGCTGAACAAACCTCAGTTGCTGCTCACAGGACTTGTGCTCTGGACCCTCCACCAGCTCCTGGACACACCCCAGTGCTTCCATGTCTGTCACGTAGTGAGGGACCCCAAACCGCACACGGGATTTGATGTGTGGCTTCACCAATGCTGAGCATAGGAGGACAATCAGTGCCCTGGTCCTGCTGCCCACACTATTGCTAATCCAGGCCAGGATGCCATTGGCCTTCTTGGCCACCTGGCACAAGCTGGCTCATGTTCAGCTTGCTGTCAACCAGCAGTCCCATGTCCTTTTCTGCTGGGCAGCTTTCCAGGAACTCTGCCTCCAGCCTTTAATGCTGCAGGGGGTCTTTGTCACCCAGAGGCTGGGACAGGCTGTGTTAACCTCATGCAACTGGCCTTGGTCCATTGATTTATCGTGATCCCTCTTTAGAGCCTTCCTGCCCTCCAGCAGATCAACACTCTCATCAAACTTGAATGCAAGCGTGTGAAAACTCATGGGCAAACTGATTGAGGGTGCTCTTGATCTCCTCATCGGGATCATTGGTTAGATATTAAACGGGGCTGTCCCCAATACTGAGCCCTGGGGACCCATGGTGACCAGCTGGATGCAACTCCATTCTCCACCTCTCTCTGGCCTGTCCGTCCAGCCAGTTTTTCACCCAGTGAACAAATGCACTCATCCAAGACATGGTCTGCCAGCTTCTTCAGGAGAATGCTGTGGGAAATGGTGTCAAAGGCTTTACTGAAGCTCAGGTAAAAGACATCCACAGCCTTCTTCTCATTCACTAGCTTGTGTCACTTTGTCATAGAAGGAGATCAGGTTGGTCAAGCAGGACCTGCCTTTCATATACCCATGCTGGCTGAGCCTGGCCACCTGCTTGTCTGGGTTCTAATCCCTTACCCCTAACATCAAGCTGTGCAGCATTCATTTTTTGCCATCTGAAAAGAAAGAGACAGCAGCACTGTCTGCCTAGATTGGCATTCTAATTACCTCCACCTTTGGATTTTCCCAGTTTTTCAAGGAAGACACAAAACACTATACACAAATTCCAGAAAGACACTACAGTCAAGGGGAATGACCTGCAACAGAATTTCAAGATGGCCAACATTTTAGGTAATTTTCTGTAGTGTCTTTATCATGGGAAATTACTTCATGAACTGTTTGTATAAAAATTATTTTCCCTAAATACCATTTATGACTTACTCTGAAAATACGGAAAGATTATATGGTGGTTTGCATAATCCCTTTCACCATTTTAACTAGTATCAGCCAAGAATTTTCTGTATACATTGAAGAGTTCACCCTACATCACTGAAATGTTCGCTCAATTCTTTTTTACTGTTGCAAATATGACTGCTGTCTTCAGAGAATTTATTTATTTAAATTTAACCAAAAATTCTTTATTTTACTAGTTTTGTTGCTGTTGACTAATCTCTTGTTTCTAGATAACAGGTTTCAAGGATTTAGTGTAGCAGTTTTGTCTGCCTGAAGACACCTATAATTGATGTTTCTTCACAGAGACTTTAGTGTTATCAGTCATCACTAAGGACTGGAATATTTTGGGTGCTTTTTTGTTATAGGGGTTATTTAAATCAAGCAAAAACATAAACATTTTTGCTCTATTGTCTGGGTAGCTTATGGGTTTATAGAGAAGGTCAGGGAAAAAGTAATTTTTCGAAAGTAGTACTTTTCTATACAGTGGGACATCTGAACTTCCTGTTACTGATCTTTTATGACATGGAACCATAGAATCATAGACTACCCTTATTGGGAGGGACCCACAGGATCATCAATCCACCTCCTGGCCCTGCACCAGATAACCCAAAGTCTTGACTCCAAAGCACATAAGCATTCTAGCTCTGCAGGAAAACAGTTGAAAATCTATTAGTTCCATATGTACAGTCACTTACTTATTTTTCTTGTACAAAGCTGTCAACCACTAGTATTCTACAAAACGTGAGAGAATCACTTACATGACTTGTTTTGTTTTGCCTCTATTTCTGTCCTGACTAAAAAAATCAAAACACTTTATTTTTGGAAGTAAATTACTGCTGTTTCTTAATATTCTTATTGCTTTATATTTCAAGACCCAGAAAAGTCCCTGACCTGTTCAAGCTGAAGCCCACTGATTTTCCATTAATCCCTTTAATGGGGATCTGGAGCTGGAAGCAGAGATAATTCTCTCATCTAGTGTAAAATTGCTGGTAGCCAAGTCTGGGGGATGACCACATGGAACAAAGGATAAAACCTAAACCAACAAACAGACAAGCAAGCCAGAAAGTAGATGCTCTTCTTGCAGCTTGCTTTACTGCAATCAGATCTTCACTGAAAATGTTTACAAGAACATTTTAGTTGATCCAAGGGAAAAATTTTAAAGCTTCAAAAATATAAATTGTTCATGCAAAAAAGCCTTCTGGGTGGCAGTGGTAAATTTGCAGACCCCTACAGGCCTCTCAAAAACTCTTTCTTAAAAGGGTGGAGGAGATTTCAATGGCAAGTCAGAGGAGGAGTGAAAGAGGAAGAAAAAATGTTGAGGAGCCTAACCTGCTATCACTGGACACATCCTATGTCTGAATGTCCTTTTTATAGTTATCTTTCATGAAGTCCTAAAAGCAGTCCATGGTCTCACTCAGATTAAGAAATCAGATTTTAGAAGTCACCACTTCAAAGTTTTACTCAGTGAGTGGTGCAAAGTGCTTTTAATTTCACCTCTTTTTATTTATTCAGGATTTTTATAGGAATAATTCATAAGAAGCAAAAAGAAATTATCTTTAAATGGTAAAAGCATCAATATTAAATTATGCAGTCATCTTGAAAGTCAGACCTCACTTGTGGGATGACTTGCATAAGCACATTTCTGTTACTTCCCATGAGAAAAATTAATGGCATACTCTCCTCAGAATTTTAGCTACAGAGAGGACCTGAACAGCATTGTCCTCTGTCTCCACCCACTTTGCCTCTTTTCTCTTGATGGTTACCACTTTACTGAAGGCACAAACCCAGCATGATTTGTGGGCTACTAACAGTGATCTCTCCATTAGTATCTACAATTTATATTTTGGATGAAATTAATAAATTTAATTAGATATACTTTTGTGAAATTTATTATGTTAAAACTGAAATATGAAATACCAAAAACCATGATTAAACAGCTGTAGAATACATTTGTATTTGTGTGGTCTAAACAAATGAGGAAATCAAGCGTCAATATTTCTCCTCACCTCTGTCAGTTTCATAAGATGAATTTTCCTTCTGTTATTTCAAAATTAAAAAATGATTGTTGGATTGGAAAAATTAACATTTGGCTTGGCTTGGGTGAATAGCTGTGGTTATAACAAGTGTCTTGCCAAAAATCAGTTTCCTGTGTCAGGTCTAGCCAGTATGGACATCAAAAACAGCTCTCAAAGAAATCCAAGCAGTAGCTGTTGCACCTATCCAGGACTCCAATGGAGCCTCAGGATGAATAATGTGTCTAAACTGGATGCATCTTTCCTTCTGGAGATGGGTTTCTTTTTTTTGTAATATGCTTTTGCACTGAGCTTGGCTGAGAAGAAAGCTTTCTAAAGCACTGTTCCTAATATAAATCTTTGACATATGCACATCTGTTTGTCGGTGTGGTTTCATAAGCTGGTTTGGATCCCAACAGTAGTCTTATTCCTCAAAATATTTTGTCATCAACGAAGATTTGTGATGACACATGAAACTCTTTTCAACACACAAAATCATCTCTAAGTCAAAATAAAATAGTACAGAGCGCTGAATTGAAATGTCAAGCCAAAGCTTAAAATGCCTGTCCTGTTTTAATTTTCACAGTTAAATAAACCCTTGCCTCTTTTCTGGCTTCACAAAACTTTCCTGGATTGCATTGTCCGTCTGATGAAAGAACAAAATTTCTGACATTCAGTTTGTTTTCTCAAGTGGTGTCCCACATCCAAATTCAAACAGGGCATGTTTTGTGGTTGCAGAAATATCACCCATAAAATCTTTGTGGCTGGTTGTCTTGTCAGACATGCATTACATTTCCAAAGCAGTTCTGGTAACAAGTTGTGATTTTTGATTATCCATTCATGTAAATTCTAACATGTCTGTTCAAACTGTAGTAAGCCAGCTTGGCTTAATTCAGTTCAAGGAAATTTCTACATGTTGGGGGGCATCCCAAAACTTCTGTAAGGACCGCATTATCTGTTCAGACAGCAAACCCAGAGCCACAGTATCAAATGTAGCTGAAAGCATCTTAAGTATGCTTTACACCCAGGCCTGAGTGCTTGCATGACTCTCCTCACTGCCTGCCTTCAGACAGTGTGCAGGTTGTCCACGTGGCAGCTGTGGCACATCTGGGACCACACCCATCTTCCCTCTTCTCTTGAGTCTCCTCCCTCAGAGTGGTGCAGACATAGTTTTTATGGCCTGGTATCTCTGCTTTTTAATGCTTATATTTTCTTCACTGCTACCAGAAGATACATTTAGTTTTTTCCAATTTGGATGAATACTTGAACTCCTTTTGTGGAACCTCAATGACCCTCACTGAGGGTCAGTCCCTCAGTGTTGCCTGTATCTTTCAAGAGGCCCTGGTGTTGTCTGTCTCCACATCCATATATTTTCATACTTGTACCGTGGTTATATTTCTGCATTTTATATTTTACTTTCCCTGGTTCTCATGTGCAGATAATTTCGATCTCTCCAAGTTAGCCAGATGGATTCTATGACAACAGGTGGATTTTTGGCAAGAACATTCATTTTCATTCCTGCACTATAAAACAAATGGCTAGTGAATTTCAAATTCTTGGTTATACAGACATGGCCGGCTTTTTAGAGAGTAACTTAATCAAAAGGTGACAAGAAATCGATGTAATTTTTGCCAGCCTTGTGTTTTCAGTCTGTTGCATGCCTTCTGCTTTCATTCTGCTTCCTCTCATCCTGTCTGGGACACACACAGACAGTTCTCATTCATTGATTTTCATCAGTGGCTACTTCAGTGGTGGTAATGGTGACTTCACTATTTCCAACTGCTTCAGAGTGATGCAATGTGATGTCACACTCCTCTGCATGTAGTGTTGTTTCTACACAAGGCAAGCATAATGAGCTACTGGGTACTAGTGTGTAAATGTGCTATCTACAGACAGTATTATTGTTTTGGTCTTCCACAGATAACTGTGAACTTTGTCAGCATTTCATCCTCAGGACCTACTTAAGATTTTGTATATTTTCACAAGTAACTTAAAGAAAAACTCATAAGGGAGCATCACTAAGCACTTGTGAAACTCTGATAGGAGTTGTGCTCGGTAGACAAATGGCACCATATTCAAAATTACAATAAACTATGAAGGAGATGTTAATAACATTAATAACATAAAAATATTGCTCTTAAATTCTTTGGCTTGGAAGTATTCTTTATTGGTTTCAGGAGGTATATTAGGATTATGAATTTAAGGTTATGTATACTTGAATGCCTATTAATCAATTACAGGAGACAAAGCTTTGTTGCTTGTACAAAGTATTTTACCTAATCAGTGCAGGTGCAAACAGAAGTATTTTGCCTTCTTTAGGAGATGTTTCTGCCAAGTAAGTTGCACACTAGTATAGCAACTCTCTATTTTACTCTTAATTCATTACGTGCCTCACTTGTTCGGTGCTTGACAGCTTTTGGAATATCAACCTCACATGGAACCAAAGCCCTGTTCTCCTTGCTTGATCTTTCAATAAAGTTCAAAATGATTTGCAATGATTCCTTCAACCTCTGTGAAATTTGCTAGATTTTTCTGTGTGAGCAGTAACTAATTCTTAAACAGATACAACTTTTTTCTCATCAAAGCAAATACCCTCATATCTCTGCTTATGTTTCAGATGTCAGTTCTGTTTGTTCAAGTGTTAGTATTTGCTCATCAGTGTCTTAGAAAGTGCTGCTGAGGGATGCTGCAAACTGTTTTGTTCACTACAGTCACTACAGTCTGCTAATGCTTTAATCTTGCTTTTTATACTATGATGGCAGTGCTTTAAACAGCTTCTCAGCTTCCTTTCCTTAAAATCAACCCAGTAAGATGAGAGCAGAGCAGCTTCTATTACAGTGGCTCCTGCTGACTGCCCTGCACTGAGAATGTGGGACCAAGGCTGGTACAGACCAGCAGTCCTGATGTAGGCAAACATCAGACTTTTCTCCATTTTATGTCTTACAGTGGTAAAATACAGCAGCTGTAACAGGTGTTTCAGCTCCTACAGTGAAGTTTATTACATAGAACTGGGTAGGTCCTTTAATTCCTTGCTTACAGCCATTCTAGATTGTTGAAAAACAATCTAGAATTTTTTGTAAATTTATCAAATTCGGCACTCGGGTAAAAAAAAAAGAACATTCAGTTGTTGGCCAATTATTCTGTAATGATGCATTAAAGCACTCATGGGACTTATTAATACACCAGTTTGGACTATATTTCCAATTTGCAATACCTAACCTTATGCAAGAAGGACAGAAACTCAAAAGAGAGGAAAGACCATCCTAAAGGGCTTGATCTCTTCTCTGTGTAATGAATTTTAATGAAACTAGAAAACAAGGCTACCATTTCTCTCAATATGGAGAAATGGGAAAGGATGTCAAAGTAGATACTACCTTAGCACAACAGGGAAAAACTTGGAAGATGGCCAAAAGCTTTTCTGTTTGTGTTACCTTAAGCAAAATATATTTTTCTATATATTTTAAGTATCTCAATAGATCTAAGCTTGGGAAAAGATAAAAAAGGAGAGTCTATAAATGATAGAGAGGATGTGACATAGTAGTTGTCCATACAGTAGGAATAGTCTGGAATATCAATAATTTATGGGTTTCAATGAAACACAAAAGTTTAAGATAGATCCAAGATCTGTACACAGTAGGTTGTCCTGTGTTAGTGAAATAAAATATATTTTTGTTTAAATAGAGAGAAGATTATAGGTAACTTTATCTCAGACTTACTTCAGATGTAGTTCCTACATTCATAAGTAGAGCAAAATAATGATAAAAGACTGACCAACCATAAAGAGATCTTTAAAGGTTAGTACAGTTTGTTAATTCTTATACAGAAAATTCTTGTGTATTAATGACTAAATTATTATAGGCATAATATCAATGGGTATGATGTAAGTTTTATCACTTGTGATGTGTAGTACAAAGCCTGACTATGTGTGACCTGTCCCTTTAGTACCATTAGCTTCCAGATTTCACTAGATGATTTCACTCTGGTAACATGTGATTGTTTAGTTGAAATTTAGCTCTTTGATGCACCTGAGCTGTGCACTGTAAACAGCTGAAAGTGCTGAACATTACTAAAGAGTATTAATGAGCTCAATTAAACTTCAAGCTGCACATGATTTTCACTGAGCCTCCATATGTGCTGGATTCCCACACAAACCCACTTCATTAAAATCTTCTGTACACTGATACCTCCTCCTACAGGCAAATTATTATACTTGCAGTTTTCAGAGTTGTCACATGCATAAGTCACATGCAAAGAGGATATCCAGTGATTACATGGATAAAAACTCTCCTGCATTTTGAGTAGTGTCTTTAGAAGAAGATAGAATAATATAAATAAGAAGTCCTAAGTTTAATTTTTTTGTACAATGTACCTACTTTCCATCATTATAATTATGGACCTACTTTTTCACCCTACTACATTTATCCTATGGAAATCCCAGTAATTTGAATTCCAGTGATTTCTCCTGCCAGAAGAAAATGCGGCAGAATATGTTTTTCTACAGAATAATATATTTCTCCTTGTGTCTGCTAGAATTGTATACAGCCTCGAAATTATGTCTTGATTATGAAAATCAGTAATAAAACTTCACTCTGTATCATATCTAACACTGAGGAGTACATGAAAATAGCAGCAAGAGTTTGTGGGAGAAACCAGAATAGTCAAGTGGTAATTTTGCATGGAAAATCTATCATGATAATTTATTTTGACAAATAAATAAATAAATAAACAAATCATTAACTTACTAATTTAATAATAAGAGGAAACCTAATGTGCTTGGGCATCTGTAATACTTCCTAATCTGCACTTGACTTTTCCACCATCTAGTGTTTACTCTGAAGGCATATTATTGATGCAGCAGGAGGCAGAGGCACTGCCTAAGTTCAGTGTATTGAACACTCTTCAAAACTGACCTGAAAAACAAATACCAGATAATAAGCTTAACATTTTTTATTGAGAATTATATGGAGCCTGACTACATTGACAGTGATTAAAAATCCTTAGAGATTGATCTGAGACATGTTGAGAAGACCCAGGTTTTGAGAACATACACCTGCCTGCCAGATGTGTGTTATGGCAACAAGGGTGAGGAAGGAAGACTACTGTGACAGCTAAGGTTAGATTTTGTTTTCAGACTTGAAAATGTAAATTACAGTGAGTGCATGATTTTGATTCTTCATAAACCCGACTTCTTTTCACCAAAGTTTTGCTTCTGATTATAGCACTTCTAAATACATACACGTGAAAACAAACATATTTTAGTCTGTTGTGTACATCATCCCTAACAAATTAGACACATATATTTGTATATTAAAAGAGCTGCAATCAGTTTGAACATGTATTGTGCAGAAACTTTAATTATTAAAGCTCCTCTGAAGTAAAAGTTAGAGCAGAGGTTCCATAAATTCATTTGTGAAGTGAGATCTTGGGAGTGGCAATGGCCACATAGTAAAATTCACCCACAGTACAATGCAATATGACCACATTAAAAAATGTCCTACAAGCATTTGCTGGACTCCAGGTGTCCAGGGCACCTCACTCAGAGCTGTTGCATTAAAAAGTGATTTTCTAAATAGAAACTTCAAAATAATTTGTGCTGCAGATTTTGAAGCCCTGCCTCTATCATATGCTTTGTGTGGGGATTCATCTGCTCATCACTGAGAGAGAGTATGGGAGTGCCCATGAGTCACACATGTGGGTTCTCACAAAGATCTGGTGTGGTTTGCTAACAAACTGAGCTCCCCCTCACAGGTAGTTCTGGTGGTCACCCCAGAGAGAATCAAGTCATCAAGGGCTGCAAAAAACATATTTGCTGGTTGTCCAGGAGGGCAAAAATATTATAGCAACAACTCCAACCAGCTGGGGTTTTTTTTATATTTTTCCTTTGATGCTGCTTGAAGACTTGCATATGGCCAGACCATACAGGTACTCTCCTGGGTTCAACCCAGCAGCTGGAGGAAGATGCTCTAGCTCAGTATTTCTTCCCTGACAGTGTACGAAAGTGTAGTTCTAGAGAAGAGTGTAATATCAGCATGATCATGTAAAAAAAATTCACTTTTTACTAAAACAGGGCAAGGTAAAAAGCAAAAGCTTTGACTGAGGAGAACAATAATTAATAATTAATTATTTAAGGGCTAACAATTTTTTCTGACAAAAACAATCAACCAACCTATGACAACAAAAGCTGTAACAAAACCCCCGCAAAAAGGCACTAACGTATTTCATTTCCTGACAGGATTTAGGGAGGATGAGCCTCTGCTGCCTGGAAGCTGGGGCAAGATGCTGTTCCCTCTCACAGGGTGAGCCACATGAAATGAAGCCTAAGTTATCTAATTAGCTTAAAGACATGGCTAGCAAGTGAACACAAAGCTACTTAGTAAATGGTTCTTGACTACTTTAACAATTTTTTCTTTCTGTTTGTCAAAGAAAAGGTGTCCAGCAAGGGAGAGATAAAATTGGGAAAGCAAGATGTGTTCTAAACTGGATTAGCAGAGGTGTTTTAGCTGTGTGAACAAGGCCATGATCATGCTTAGAATACTCATTTTAGTGTGAAAAAAGACAATGAAGTGTGCCTAAAGCTGAGTCAAGGAACCCAGTCCTCAGTGGAGGAGGAATTCCAGAAGCCTCTGAGATACTTCATGCCATTATAAAGAGCCCAATCTCAGAAATGGTGAGGAGGAGATTTTATTTTTTTACCTGTTGACACTGCAGGGGTATCAGGACCATCTGAAAGTCTGTTCAAATGCAGTTGGAAGACTGGGTGAAAAACAGAGCTCTGGGACATGGGGAAAGGAGAGAGAAATAATGAATACATGGGGTTTGGGAGCAACTGCTCTAAAGTGGGTGGGCTCAAGGACAATTTTTAGGAAGGCTGACAGTACTAAATGGGAACAGAAGCTCAGGAAGTAGAAAAGAAAGAGAAAAAAACATTCGTATAAGGAGCAGATTCAAGACTTCTGAACAGAAGTAATTAAAGGGAGGAACAGTGAACTAGAAGATAATCTATGGTGCTTTCGGCTTTTCTGGGGCATAATAAACCTTGGTTATTAAAACCATTAAGATTATTAAACCATTGATTATTGAACCATTTAGATTACTAATTTCCTCCTAAAACATGCAGCTAAAATAGGCAAGCTGACTGACACTTGAATGACTTCAATGTATTGTCTTCATTGATTCTACAAAGATCTGATGGTGACTGCGTGGATATAGTGGGTGACTGCAGAGATAACTACACTGGAGACACTTAATTTTCAGAAGAGATAGACAGCAGTCCATATTTCATGCAGTAAGCTCTGTTTGAATGTGATCTAACCTAGAAAGAGCTACAAAACCTGCCAGACAAAGGATCACCCTTCCCTTCAACAGGGGGATGGCCATTCCAGAAAAAGACTGACCAGCTCTGACAAGAGGGAAGTATCAAGGCAGGGAAGCCAGCTCAGGCAGTCTCCTGAGCCACTAGTTATCTCCTACAGGATGAAAGGGAGGGAGGAAGGAGGGAGGGAGGTATTCTGTAGCCATTCCCTCACAGCTTTCCAGGAGAATGCTGGCAATTCAGCTTCTGAGTCACAGTCATGCGCTGCTGTCCTGGAGAAGGGAGGTGTTTGGAGCAGAAAGGCTTGAATCACTCCTTGAAATTGTCCCAGGTGCCAACTCCCCAGGTGTGATGGAAGCAAATGCATTCAGCCTGGGGCACTGGATGTAATTCCATGTTTCTTTATCTGTGACAGTTTGTTATGCACTTGCAGCTTTAATATTCTGTTCAGCCCTGGTACAGACTGAATCCTTTAACCTCCCTCTGAAAAAAAAAAAAAAACAAAAAACAAAAAAGAGTTTAAATTCATTCCAGCAACATGCACACATTATCCTGTTGTGTAGTTTTCAGAGCTGAGGCTACAGAACTATGCTGAAGACTTGGTGTGTTCCAGCTCCCCAAGCTTTCCTTAGGCCCAGGGATGATAACCACTTTTATCTGTTTGCACTCTAGATGCAGCACAGAGGTGATTAATTCAACTATGTGGTTTGGAAATCTGAGTTTTGCCTCATTTGTGACAACAGAGCCATCATAAAGAAGAGTAATTTTACATTTCTGTGGAGCAGAAACATGTTTGCACCAGCCTAGCAAATTGGAGAATCTATCCAGAAACAAAGTTGACATACCCAAAATAAAATCAAATAATAAAAAAGAAGCCACTAAGATGGTTCTACAGTCATTATTGTGGCAAAGGCAGCAAAAGAAAGCACACTGTGTTAGACTGTACAATATATTTGGATGTAATTGTACCATTTCATCCCTGCTGATAATGCAATTAAGGTATTAAAATATTGAAGCTTTTGCCATTTCCTCTGACTGAAGTGAAGGACTATGATCAGGTACAGGATAGAATAAATACATTTATTCAAAACTCCATAAAAATTCCAGTCAATTTGTTTCTCATGTAGTACTTATACTGCCACTGGTATGTATAGAAGTTGTGCTGGGTTCATAGGGAAACTAGTCATATTGAAATGATTAAAGCTGGCCAAAAGGAGAATTATCTAAGAAATCCATAGTATTTTACGGATGAGCTGGCATATACAGTATTTACCATACCATAACTCAAACAAGTCTTACTTACTATCTTAATGACTGACAATAGCATATCTGGAAAACATCTGCCCTGGAAAAGGACACATCAACTACTCTGTCTGCCTGAAAAATGTAGATATAGTATTACTCTATGTCAGCCATGCATATCATATGTGGTATGAAATGTCTTCTGTGGTAAAAGAATAACGAGTGCATGCTTCATCTCTCATTGCCCCAGAATAGACTCTGGTGTCCTTTCTCAGGATGAGCACCCCTTACTCTCTGAGTAATCTAATGGAAAAAAGGGGTACATGTTTTCTGCTCTGCAGGAGTTCAGGCTACTTTATGAATCAAATCCCAGCAGGGATAAAATAATTTTCCAGCAAGTTACTAAAAAATCATTTGCAATTTACTGTAATTATTCTTCATGTTCTTATGAAGACACTGGCAGTAGGAAAAAAGAGACAAAATCTTAAAGAAGGTATTTCTTTTGCAAGTTTAAAAGAAAGCACTTAGGTTACCACGGCCATTTATGTAGCTGCTCTCTTTTGCTTTGCAACTGTCATGCATGTTTTGGCTGGCATGATTACACTATATTCTTAATCCCCAGAAGAGCATTTTTCCCATCAGAACCAGCAGCAGCTGCAGCTTGAACATGTTTATCAACACACCCACCTGTGTTTTTGTCATGGACCGCCAGTGATGCCATAACTCCTCCTGGGCTTTCCACTATGTAGGTGTTTGTAGTGTCTTTCCAAAGAAGTGAATTTTGGGAGCCAGGATGTTTCCTATTTGATAGAGTATTTTAGCAAAGTGGTCTTTGCTTTAGTGAAAAAGCTCCAGAAGGGTCAGACCTATGGCAAGAGGCAGTAAATACATCCTGCAAGTTTTAGAGGAATGTAGTGTCCAGCCCTCCACTCTTTAGAGAGCATCTATTTTCTGGAATTCACCAGAAAAGTTCTTTTGCTGTTACTTTGGACACTGCCCTCTTTTTTATATAAACTGCTAAAATACTGAACCCAACAACATGTTAGGGTTTGTTTTCTGGCTCAGGATACAGATAGAGTAATGGGAAAAAGTCAGCATCATGAGCATCTCAAATGCTTGCAGTAATTCACTTTCTTCAGTAGTTATGCTTTGTTATTAGAGAGTGTGAACATTTTCATTCTTATTAAAAGAGTGATCTTTAGCCAAGGAATTACCTAATAGAACAGCTGGGACACTTTGAAGCAAACTGTGAACATAAGTTCACAATTTAGAAAATTTTGCCCTGGCTTAGATTTTTCCTTTCTTTCTTTAATTTTTTGTTTAAATAAATGTAGTGCTGATCTAAAATATTTTTCACCAACCCCTGTGCTTATCAGGTATTATATTAACTGAATTAAGGAATGTGAGGTGGAGCTAGAGATCTGTGGGGCAGATGTCATGCTAGTGTTCATTTAACCCAGAGTTCCAATTTGTTCCCTAAATACAGGGTTTCGTGACTATTCCACATGCCTCTAAATGATATTTTTCATCTCCTTACAAAGGTCTGTTCTTAGATAGAAAATGCTGCGGTCTAAACTAGAAATGTGAGAAGACTTATATTTATTATCTTGTTAGTTCCAGAAGAGGAATCTACCAGCACTTACAGAAGACTAAGCAGAGTTTAATGGCAGTTTATGGGCTCTGTCTCTTAGCAGAATCATGTACTGTTTACAACTGTTTCCAAGACATGCAGGTGCATTGTGAGAAAATGAGCCACTACTGAAGTCATATTATAGACACTTAGTTACAAGTGTTTCAGTCACATAGCAAGAAATTAACAATGCTGCATTTGTTTTCTTTTTAATATTTCTCATATTTCTTATTCTCATTCTAAAGGAATGCATTCTAATCCAAGGACACATTCTCATACATTCATTAATCCTGCTGCTCTAAAATGTTTCACATGAAAACTCAAAATCAGATGGCTTTATGCGTTCCAACTGGGCTTTTGTAAAACAGGGTCATCCTTGAACTTGTCATCTGCTGAGGTATTGAATTCCAGATTTCACTCAATTACATGATCTTAAGAATGTGGCAAACTGCCATTTCTTTCTCAACTTTGAACAAATGTTATTGCATCTAACTCTTTAATTTCAGGAATCCATCAATTATAAATGGCCCTTGGTAGGAAGTTGTACCTCTTTTAAAAATTTACCTATGAAGAGAATGTAAATGTTCCTTATTGCATACCTTCTGCAAGGACTGTATGCAGTCTTTTTAAAAGACTGTATGCAGATTTTTTTAAAATCCAGAGTTTAGCAAACATGACTTAACAAATTAATATTTTCTTCAGATGCAGCTTGTTTTTTCTCATATTGGAAGACAGTATTATGAAACCTGGTACAGTGCCTTTGAAGAAAGGTTAACTGACAATTAATATGATCCATTTATTGAAGTTACAAAGCATTACAGCAAAAAAATTCTAGAATTGGGCAAAGTTTGAAATAAACAAACACTTCAAATGAAAAAGAAAAGTTATTAAAATAGAATTAAGCATGTCATATTAAAAAGAGTTATTTCAGATAAAACTGTTACTCTGTCCTGAAATAGCTGTAGGCAAAAAATTCTTTCTTGGATAGTGTATTTTTGTTTTTCTAAATACAACTTTATGAGATATTCTCCAAGTCTTTGCTTCTGTAGCTGTACTCAAAAACTAGGTTCACTGGATTTTTTGGACTGAGTTTGCAAGAGGTATCTTATTGCAACATAACAGTTTCACAGAATCTGTATTAATTATGCTGTAGTTATTGAAAATCATAAAAATGAACAGAATTGCACACTTCTGATCTCTGATTGTATGCAGAATACTTCTAGCCAAAATGGGTGTATTTCTTATTAGAGCAGTTTATATTTCCCCTGAGAGGTTTTAGACCAGTAAAACTGCATTTTTAACTTGAATTTCTATGCAAAAGAGATAAATTACTTTTCAACATTTCTCACATAGCTGTCATTTCCCTCAGTCGGATTTTCTGCTGGAACAAAATGCTCTGGACAAGTATGTAATGTTGGACAGGACCACATAGAGCAGTGACTGAGCTCCTTCTCTGCACAGGCAGGGATTTGGTGGTGAGTGAGCCACAAAGGCAGAGCCAGCTCCCTCCTGACTGGCTGTGGAGGGAAAGTGGCCGGGCTTGGGAAGTGCTTGCAGGAGCAATTGGGAAGAGACAAGGCTGTGGGGTGGGACTTGAATAGCTCAGGGAACGGGAGAGGGCAGCTGGTGAGAAGGACAATCCTCTCCCAGGAAAGGGAGACCAGGAGAAGTGAACAGCTGCTGCAGCCACAGAGATTCCAGGAAACAGTAGCTGGGAAAAGACTGACTTGAAACGGGACCTACAGGAGCTAAGCCAGGAACAGCTGAGCAGCTGCAGGAAGGACTCCTGGGATCTTCCCACTGCAGGTAGAGGGCAGCTCAGGCTCCCAGACACCTTGAAACCTTTGCCAAGCACTAGCAGAAAACATCTTTTGATTAAACAAGATATGAAATTAACACATCAGTGTCGCGGTCCTCGGTGGGTTGATGAATGCGCCAACAGGGCGCACGGGAGAGACCCACGAGGCGCGACGAGAGTAAAGCCGCGCACGCCTGGGTTGCGCTGTCCCAAGGCGTGTGCTCACCACGTTGGCAATTGGTGAACCGACGGCCGCCGCAGAAAGGAAGAGGAGGATGCCAGAGGTTGTTATGTCCAACCAAGTTTATTGGTAGACGGGCGCAACCCCTGGCTACGGAGCCACCTGCACTCCTCAACAGAGAGAGGCAAAATGGCCCCTTCACCCGGGGGTGAAGGGTATATAAAGTAACAGGGTAACCAATAGGGGTTAAGAAGAAAGGCGGGGCTAACTCAAGATGACAAATCATGAAGCATGAGACTTGACAGACAAATACAACAACCAATGGAGAAACAAGAATAACAGAACTTTCTAGAAACTTAAGGTGATGGACGTGGGTTCTCCGCCCAAAAGAGACTGACCCTGCGGGGTCTAGACAATGTGGTCATCCCAGAGGCGTGGCAATGCCTCGTGGGATGCCACANTAAGGGTCCTTTCCAATCAAGCTGAACAAAACAGAATAGTTCAGCCACATTCTGCCCTAAGAAATAGTTTGGGATTGAGGATACTTGTTTAATAACTGACTTTACACCCATTTCAGTCATAATGGATCTGTATCAGTGAGCACATTTCCAAAAGTACGTGCAGGTTATTTTCTTCTTTTTCAATGTCAGTTATGACAAAAGGAAATGTTGAGTCTTTGTCTTGATAAGTTGAAATGAATAAAAAATATTCAGATATTTCAAAATATATAGACCAATGGATCTCTTTTATGTAATGACCTGTTTTGTCCATTGCTTTGATTGGTTTTGTCATGGTCCTGCCAGAGGGTTACAGAAGAGTCAGTGCAGTGGATTTGTTTTGCTGGTATCATCTGTCTCCTCTAGGTCCATCACCATAGACTCACAGAATAATTTGGGTTGGAAGGGACCTTAAAGATCATTAGTTCCAACCCCCTTGCCATGGGCAGGGACACCTGCTAGACCACGCTGCTCAAAGTCCCATCCAAGCTGGCCTTGAACACTTCCAGGGATAGGGCAAGCACAACTTCTCTGGACAACCTGTTCCAGTGCCTCAGCATCCCACAGTAAAGAATTGACCTGCTTGACTGACTGGGCCTACAGCAGTAGGGCAAACTACTCCTGCCTGGATGAACTAAGCAAGAGTCAGCTGAACCGAATCAGAACTAAAACCTGAACCATGCACAGGCAGCACTATGGGGAGAGGAAGGTGAGTCAGCACCACTGCAGAGGGGCTGTAGTCACCTCTGAAACACAGTCTGGGGCAGGGAACTGCAGCAGCCCAGGAATGAGCTGCAGCCATGGCACACCTCCAGCCAGGGCGGACAGGCTCCTGCTCCCAAGGGACTGCTGCTCTCCACTGCAGGATTCTCCACACAGTTTTCACTGCAGGCTTGGGTTGGTGCCAGGCACTTGAAATTCAGCTTTGTTCTCAGAATAGTTTGGAATATTGCAGCCTGTTTGGTAAATAGGGATGTTGTGACTCTGTTAGACTCTGTCTGCTATTGATAGCTTTGGCTTCTCTCTAGCATCCAGGTGGAATTGGGATTTTAATTTAGAAATCTTGAAGTCTCCTCCCTTGACAGTGAAGCACCTCTCTCCTGATGATGCAGTCTCATGAAGCTGAAGGTATTTAAGAGGAACCTGCTGGTGGAGAGTTTGCTGTGAGGCATCTTCTATTTTAGCAATTCTTCTCTGCTAGCCTTTGGGTGTATTGTAAATCCCTTTGTTTCCACCACCAATGAAAGATGATCAGGTGACTTTGGACTAAGGCAATTAAAAAAAAAAAACTTCATGCTGAGTTACTATTGAATTTCAGAATTAGAGTTTTGAGCTAGTAAATAAATAAATGAAAAATAATAGCACTCAAACTTGTAGGAATCAATAATTTTATCTAGAAGAAGCAAAATTTAGGAGGGTAAACATGAGTAATAGCTTGACTGAAAATTTTGTGGTAGAGAGTATATACATATTTTACCAACAGTATTTTACCTGGGTGTATCTTGTGTTTTTCTGATTACCCAAGCTAGCAGAGCACAGGGAAAGCTGTGGGTTGTGGGGGTGAATGCTTTGAATGGGAATGAGAGCAGCAACGAAAATAGGAAATTCCGTGCATCTAGGGTTCACATGAAAACAGCACCATAAGCATTATCTACGAAGCAAGAAGATAAGCAGTATTTTCTATTACAGTGCTCTGTGTCTGTATTAATGTCTGAATTTCTGCAGAGTTATTTAGGAATTTCTTGATGAAACAGATACATGTCAGGATGATATATAAGCATAAATCTTTGTAAATAAGCCTTTTAGAATAAAGCATTAATTAAGGAACGAAGATTAGGTAAGTGAACATTTTTGAAAGTACTCCACCCAATGATCAGCCATGTATTTTCTATAGGCTGAAAGTTCATTAAGTTGAAGAACCTGGTTAAAGGGAAGGTTTTAAATCCTTGCTTCAAACACTGGAACAGGTATAAACCACTTTCCTTTAACAAATCCATAATTCATAGTAAACTATTCCCTAATCACTCACATATTCAGCACAGCTGGTTTACTTAGTCTCTCATTTATAAGAAAGCAGTATCACAGCATGGTAGCAGGAAATAAAAGGGATTTGCAAAGAACTGGTCACAGAAGAGGTTAAGTACAAGATCTAATTAAAACTAGTTTGAAATGTTATTTAGTCTCTATAACAGTGTAGTGGATTTCTTTTGGGTAATACTGAATGCTTCAATAATTGCTGACAGAATTGTATATTCCCAGTTCGTCTTTGCTATGACATATAAGCTTAATGCTTCATTACTATGAAGATTTTATTTTATTAATAGTTATCTAAATTCTACAAGGATGTTCATAGACAGAGTTTTCCTCCTAGGCTGACTGTAAGATATTAGGAAGAGCACAGTTTTAAACTATAAAGGCTACTGACTTCCTAAGTGAAACTGTGCAAACTTCCTGAAAAGGATTGTTTTGATAACCTTGATCTAGGCTATTCATATATATATTTATTTATTTATTTATTTAAAGACCCAGCTCATGTGTTCATGTTATAATGAAAAATAATTCTGCATCAAAGCTGACAAATATGGGAATTGTAGAAACTATTTGGTAGATATTTTGGTCTCAGATTTTTAAGCTTTTGTTTAAAAAAGACTAGCTCACGTTCAAAGCAGTCATCTAGTACATTGCTATGAGACAAGCTCATGGAGATTAGATGTGTGATTATATGTATGATCCTGGTTCACTTTGTGTTCAAGTGACTTTTGAAGAGGCACAACTCTGTGACATGCCTCTGTCACTTGAAAGATATTGCCAAGGACACAAAGTTCTTAAATACTCCACAACAAACCCAAAACTTTCCAAAACAATGGTGGGATGGGAAGTTTCCAGAGCTAACTTGTAAACCAATGGGAGGCTATGCAAGAGCATGAGAAATGAACCAAGAAAAACACAGATTAATTCATTTCCACTCTGATCCAAACTGGATTTTTTCTGAAGCTGCAGTCAGTAGCAATCTCTCTCTGTGGGCTTCCCTGGGCCCATGCTAATTATCTAACATGAGTTAGTTTCTGTAGTAAGCTTCCCTGTGGTTTTTGGCTGCTTTCTGCAAGCCATGCAGCCCTAATAAAACTCTTTCCAGTGAAGCCAAAACTAATGATATCCTCTTTTTCTATTTTTTGTGATGTATACATGTGAAATGAGAACGAAAAAAAATCCCAGCAGGGAATGTTCAAACAGCACACAGAGCCACATAAGGCTGGAGTTTGCAGGCTTTTATCAACCAGAATGGCCCTGGGTTTTCAGTCTTCCAAGAACCTGAGCATTGAGCCCAAGAACTTCCTACAGAGCTTGAGAAGTGTAGTAAATGAAAAAAAGTTTAATGCTTGTCTTAGATACATACAATTATACTGTTGCTTTCTTCTGTTCTTATGACAAAATATGTAAATGTTTTGAGTCATGTTGTTTTCCTTTATCTCTCTCCTTAGTTCTTCAATGTTTTTCACAAGGAAAAAGAAGAAAGAGAATTGACTTTCTACCAGGTAGGAGGAAAGACAAGTATTGATTTGTTCCTGGTTTTTAAAACGAGATGAAGAGATGGGAAGAGAGAGTGAAAAATCATCGGCTATTTAATTCTTAGTTATGATTAGTTCTCTTAGTTCTGCTTTTGCATAATCCTTGTGTGTTGCATTCTTGTCTTTTATTTCCTTTGTCATATTGCAACATTTTCCTCTGTGCTTTTTGCTTACTTTAGTGATGTAAGCATCAAATTTTAAGAATAGTTTTATTTGTGCCTTACTGATTAAGGTTCATGTAACTAAGTTCATTGTGTAACTTGGCCTCATACAATACAGAGGTAGAATTTGGTGACTGGGAAATAAGAACTTCTTATCCCAGGAAATGCACTTATGTATTAAGAAAATACACATTTCATACACTGTATTAAAACTAGCTGTCAAGATTTTTTTCAACATTGGATGGTTCTTATTTCCATCCTAATACAGAAAATAAGAAAATGTGTATTGAAATAAACCTTTTAACAAATACAGTTTCAGTGGTTCTTGTATCCTGTTCTGGATTTTATATACTTAGTCTACTCTTTGAATATGTCCTGCTAATACACTGCAATCCAACTTTGGCAGTTGCAGACACATTCAATTTAAACAGATTTAAGCATAAATAATAGATTCTGAACCTATTTTTCCTGTCTGAAGTCCCTCATTTTTCCATAACATTAAGTAGGTGAATAAGAAGCCTTTTGTATTGTCCAGGATCAGCATACACAGGGACAAATAGTACAACCTATAGTTCCTTTTCTTGGCAATCTGCTAAACTTGAGTGCAAGTAAACTGAAGTCTCTGCCACAGAAGTGCTCATCTATTGCTGTGTGAAACACCCTCAGACTATTCCTTGCCCAGATCTCACCTTTTTTGAGGTTGTCTTTGATAATAGTGAACTTAAAGGTAGCAACTGCCATATCTAATGACTAATGAGAGAAAATTCAGCAGGAGGATTGTTTTCTTGATTTTTTTTTTTTTATTTTATTTTTAACCTTCAAGATTTAATGATGTGATTCTTATCCTTTGGTCTGACAAAGATATTGTCAAAAGCTGTACACCATTACCAGCACTAACACAATCTGTATGTTAGCAACTGTATAATAATATCAAGCAGAATTCATCAGCCATCAATAAATGTCCATCAGTGTCACAATATCTGCTTCTTGCACTGAACAAAGATATAAAAAACCGAGTGTTCTTCAGTAACTTTTGTAATGAAAAGTCATTTACTCTACTACACTGTAATGCACACAGTAGAAATGCAGTGACTGACACTTGGAGTGGCAATCAACGTCACACAAAAAGTGATTTATCTGTTATGTACAAGTTTTGCATAATAGCATTTTGCTTATGATGGAAACAAAAACCAACTTCTCAGTTTCCTAGGGAGTTAAAACTTAGATTATGCCATTCCTAAACAAATGAATGCAGTGTTTCATTCCCTGGTAGTTCATTCCAGGCCATGCCATTACTGAAACTGTCCATTTTATTTTTACTGTTGAACAAAGGCAAAACTTGGGTCTGAGGGAAACTGGGTTCAGAGCCCATGTGCTGAACTTTGGTAAGCAGCTCTGGAAAGCCCCAGGGAGCTGTGGGATTCTCAGTGCTCCTGCAGTGGAGCACCTGCACATATCACAGTGTGCCCACCTGTCTGATTTAGCCTTTTTCTGACCCAGAGATGGGGGCAACTGAGAGGCATTTTATAAACTTTTTATTCTATTTTCAGTCTCATATGAAGGGTGAGACAACAGAAATGTTATAATTCATACTATCACAATCAGAAGCCAACTATTTCTTAATTATAAAACCCTATAAGCGTTTCTTGGCCTATGAGCCTTTTGCCACACCATGCTGTAAATGTCTTAAAGACAATTATTTAAAATTTCCCCTTGTGGGTTCTATTACAATGCATCTTTCACAGTTCTATTTGTCCAAAGTATCTAGTCTTATTTGTAAGGCCATGCTTTGGCCTTTCTAGCTCCATTTCTCTCTCAACAATATCTGTCCTATTTCGTGGCATTTCTAAGTCAGCTTTTCTTATCTCAAAGTTTGTATACAGATGGATTTTTTTTAATGTGACTAAAGTTTATTTGTTTTGTAATGTTAATAGAGATTTTTTTTTTTTTTTGTTAGTAGAGACATGGTGCTGAGAAACTTTCTCTTCTCTAAAAATCCATTTCCCACACCCACCCTGGAGCTTCAGGCACTGAAACCCTGGTGTCACTAGCCCTGGGACAGCCTTCATGGGTCACCCAAGCTGCACATCTGCCCAAGGTGAGAACTGAAAGGCTCCTGGAAGCCTCAGAGCTGCAGATCCTGGCTTTAGGATATTGCTGCATTTGGAGGAATGTGCCAAGAGCTCCCTTCAGCAGCTGCCTTTGACTTGGCCTAACACAAACTGAGCCCTTTTGGTTCACATCTGTGCTCTAGGTGAGTCTGACCCCTTGGTAGACAAGAGAAACAAATTTCTGTCCTGGAGAGCCTGGACTGATGGAAATAAATAGACAAAGCAACAGAATGAAACAGCATTTTAGCCAAAACAAGAAGAAATGTGGGAAAGAAGAAACAAGCTTACCAAATGCCCTGAAATGTAGAAGAAAGTTCATAACTCTGGAATACAAGGGAAAAATCTCCAAATGACTGGAAGATTTAACAGCAAAGTGAGAAACTACAAAGAATGCAGAGTACAGCAGTCAATTTAAAACAGGCCAAAGAAGGTTGAAGGTAAATCAAGCTGAACTTCTGCATCTTGGCTCAAAGTAATAGTGGATCCATGAATCTGTCAATGTTCAAAAGGAAGATTTCAGCAAATTAATAAGAGGTTAAAGGAAGAGTGTGCAAAGAGGGCATGGAGGAGAGTCACTACACACAAGAGGAGTTAATAATCAGGAGAGTCCTGGGGATGATTGATGAGAGAAACTGAGTCTTGGTACCAGCAAGGGAGTCAGTACATAATTAGCTGGCTTTCCTCATGGGGTTTGATTTGCATTGCTGTATATTTAATAGCTGTCAGTAGATCTGCAGTCACAGAGTCAGAGTCAGTCTGGGATGAGGATGAAAGAGAAAGAGGAAGATCATAGGGGAGCAAGCTGGCCAAGACTCAAGAAAGGAGAAGTTGCAGAACAGGGAATGACAAAGAGGAGAAGAATCAGTGAGAGGGGAACTCAGAGGAAAGATTCTTACAGCAGGAGCTAGGGGTATCAAGTAACAGAAAGAAATTGTAAGGGAACAGGGTGGATGATGTTGATGAATTACATATTCTTCAGGCCACTAGCTATTAAAATAATTATCTCAAAGAAAAAATATCTCCTGGAAATAATTTTCCTGTTTCAAAGAGGATTCACAGAGGTATAAAAGTACCTGCAAAGATCTCGTTTTGTATGGAAAAATGTTATATTTGATGTATGAATTAACTGCTTCCAAGTCTGGGAATATGATGGGATAAAGACAGACTGGGGTCCTGACTCAGCAAAGGATAAGCAAATTCTTAAGGGCTTTGTAGGAAAAGTAACTGAAAGCATGCAAGAGAAGCTTTGCCCCAAAGAGGTGGACATGATCAATCATCTCTGAAGTAAGGAGGAGCTGATATCTGAGTATCTAATTTAACTGATTCCCTCTTAAATTTTCATTATCATGCAACAGCCTTAAAAATAACAGTATTTTCTCAATTCAGACTGGTTTCTCAATGAACCAGTCATTAAAGAGTAAGAGGGAAAATATCCAACAGTGCATAAATTCTTGTTGTGTTGTGTCCGTTTCAAATCTTCATAAGCAGCAAAATAGTTATTGCACAGTCACTGCATCAGTCAGTCATTAAAGGATCATAATTAAGTCTCTTTATACACTAAATTCTGTTCTTTATACCTGTTCTAATGGTATCAAGTTTGCATGTAACTCATTGGGTTTTTTTAAACTTCTGTCCCTCAGCATTTGAACAAGGATTTCCCTTTAATTCATATACTCTGCTGCTGAAGAAAAGACTGTTGGAGAGAAACAGAAAGCATAAACACAAAAAAACTTAGTTTGCTTTTGCACAGTCCTGTATCTCGTAGAGACTAAAACATGTATCTTGCCTGGACAGCAAGTAATCTTTTAAGGGTGAATTATAAAGGGTAATCTTTTAAGGGTGAATTTTACACTTTGAAAGTGGGAACTTTAATTTAACTGCAATCAAACAATGCAAGAGGCAAATGGTGTAAGAAGGAAATTGTATCTCCCTGTTCAAGCCAAGTGCTGTACAATCTCTGCTGTGACCACAGAATATAGGAGTGATGCAGAGTCATAACCACAACTTCTGATAGAAGTATATTCCACTTGAAAGGTTGCAAGAGCGAAAACATTTTCCACAAGTTCTCCCAAGCTTTCATATTTGCCCTTTAACAATCTACATTTTCCAAAATGGTCTTTAGAGTAAGTAAGTCTAATACTCTGTCAAGGAAAACAAAAAGATGTATTAAGCCAGTAAGTGATTGTCTTCTTAAGTCACTACAAGTGATGAAAAATTTTCATCACTTCAAATACTTACACTGTCAAATAATTACAATTGAAAAGATTGAACAAAAAATGGACACAGTGCAAAATCATTAAAGATGCCTAAACATTGAACATAATTTATCAAATAAGTGTTAAGCTGTGACTTAAAATGTGAGCTGCAAAAACTGTGTTTGGAATTGGATTCTATCACAGAATCACAAAATTAGAAAGGTTGAAAGGGATCACTGAAGGTCATCAGGCAGGATAGCCTAAAGCATGTCACTCAGGATTGTGACGAGGTGGTTTTGAATATCTCTAGAGAAAAAGACTGCACAACCTGTCTGGGAAACCTGTTCAAGTGCTCTATCATCCTCACAGGTATTTGTCATAAGATATAAAACATTTTCTTAAAGAAGCTGAGGATATTTCAACGTATATGGGAAGCATTTCTTTTTGTAAAATATAAATGTGTTCACACAACCATCAATGCTACAGCCTACAACATTAAAGAAGAAACAAAACAAGAACTGAATAAGTTCAAACTGAACTTATGTTTTTTAAGCTAAGAATACCCCACACCCAGTCTTCAGATGGCGATCCAGACATGAACAGGAGTAGAGCTGAACAAGAATTTAGAATTTCATTTTAGATGTAACTTTACATATATTTTAGACAATACTGGATATATTCTCTTGTCCAAATATGCTTCTATAAGTTCTTGAGTCTTGATTTCTCTCTTTTCAACTAGATAGTCTATATTTGTGATAACTCAGACATGAGATCATAAATACATATATCATTATCCAGATTAACCTGTGAGTCCCTAATTTGAACCAACTGTGAGCTGATCACAAACCCTCACACTGGAATTCTGCTGAAGCATATTTTACAAAAAATGGAAAATCCTGTCAAGAAGCAGTGCACATTTATGCTATATTGTCCAATCATTGTCAAGATGAGGAGTAGGTAAAAGAGGACTTCCAGAAAAAAAAAAGTCTGAGAACTGAAAGTCAAATCTCTTGCACAAGGTATACCTCTCTGTGAATATATTTCTAATTGGACTTGAAGACTCTGCAATGCAAACATGTAAGGTCCTTTTGCTCTATATTGCAGAGAAACAGGCAATTCTTGAGCAGAAGGACAACCTGTTTTAACCATTTACTTTAGGCTGTAATTCACCATACATTAAAAGTGACAGCCATAGAATTATAAAATCATGGACTATCCTGAGCTGGAAGGGAACCAAAAGGATCACCCTGTCCAACTACTGACTCCACAGAGACAACCTAAAGGTTAAAGCTTAGATAAAAGAGTGCTGTTCAAACACTAGCAAGCTTGGAGCCACGACCACTTTCCTGGGGAACCTCTTCAAGTGAACATCTCAGTGAAAAACATTCAATTTGAACTTCCCCTGGAGGAGCTTTAAGACATTCCCTTGAGCCCCATCACCAGACACCAGGTACCTATCTGCTTTCTACCATGAGGACATTGAAGACAACAATGAGGTCTCCCCTAAGTCTCCTCTAAGCTGAGCAAACCCAATATCCTCAGACACTCTTCATAAGTCAGGCCCTCTAATTTGTTCACCCTTTTGCTCTGCTTTGGAAACATTATAATATTTTTTATATTCTTCTCATGCTGTGAAGTCCAAAGCTGCAGGCAGTACTCACATGGAGGCTGCAGCAATGCTGACCATAGTGCAGCAACCACTTCTTTTAACTGGTCTCCCAATGTGGAATGCTATGGGAGTCTAGAACACTGGCTTAGATAAAGGCATCTGATCTGACACCTCCACTGGGAAAGAATAATCCTGTCCTTACAGTCACCTCAATAAACAACTGTAGTAAGGTTGGACTCCTAAAGAGGGCATCCACAGCCCAGCAATCAAAGTGAAACCCCTTGGGATGGACCACACATCCTTTTGAAAGTGAAAATGGTCACTCACACCTCTTATCTGATTGCTGCTTTGAAAAGTTCATTTGAACAAATCTGTGGGACTTCCTTTTAGACAACATTACACAGATGAGCAAAATAAAATCGCTTGCAGAGGATGATTACAAAAAATTAGTCCTGGAGTAGCTGAATCATTAGGGATCAAAATAATTTTATCCTGGCCACAGAGGAAGGCAGATAAACCATGAAAACCTGAACTGGCTCATTGGTGACACCCATAACAGTCAGGTTCACCGCAGCTGAGAGAGTCAAACTCCTGGTACTGATAGCTAGGAGTAATGGCTAGGCATATATACAATAAACTTGGCAGTCTCAACAACTATTTTAAAGTCATAAGTGGCACTGAAGTGACAGAGTAATAAAATGATGAATTAAGTAAAGGCTTTGTTAGCTGACCTAATTCCCAGAATGTACTGTGGTAGCATTTTGATTTGAGATATTAGTAGGTGATAATTTTTGGAAATATTTCTGGCTATTTCTTCATAGCATCTGAACAAATGCCAAGGATGCCAAGCTATCAGAAAGAGGCAACAGTAAATTAAAATTCTAGCCTAAAGTAAAAGTGCTTGGCTTATTTTTTTCACCTAAGATTTTACTTCTGATATACCAATGTCTCTGGATTTGTTCAGAGAGTAAACAAGAAGTCCTGTGTGTTTCTGAGAGATAAGTAATTACTAAAAGACTAATAAAATAATCTCAAAGCAGCTGATGGGTTTTAGGAGTGCTAGGTGAGTCAGTCAGTCATCAGTCTTGAAGCTGGAAGGGATTGTTGTGATATTTGTGGCCCTATGGACCACACAAAGAGATGGTCTGAAAAGGATTTGCATGTAAAATGTTACATTAAAGTCTTCAATTGTGACAAAGTTTGTTGAAATAAAGTCCCCAATTCTTAGGTTTTCTTTCTGCATAATATGTGTAGATAGAAAGCACTATAGAATCAGAACTGCTCCCCCATACTCATATGGGAAATCATCAACTTACACAGATATTCTCCCTCAAGGGTGGTTCTGAGTGCTGCTACAGCAGGTGCTGAAGGGAAGTTAAACTGAAGGACTGTACTGAGAAGAAGAGCCTGGAGAATGGTAGTATTCTTTGCAGATGTGTGATCCCCAAGCCCCTGGGAAATGAGCCATACCCATTCTTTTCACTACATTGGAAAAAAAATTGCTTGCTCCAGATTCTGCTGTAGGTTTATGTCTTTACAAAATACAAAAAATGCACATCAATAAAATCATCCATCCCCAAAACTCTGCACATACTCTCTTATTGCCATGCAATAACTAAGTGCTTTTTGGCAGATGATGAATGACCTTTTGTCATGCTTTAAAATTAAGCCCATTTTACAACTGAGAAAAATAAGAACCCAGATACAATTTACTGAGATTTAGGGGCTATGCCTGAAGTGTATTCTGGGATGAGTGTCCTCCTTCACATATTCCTGGGCTACTGCCAAACATAATAGAACTCCTCTTCTTCTCTTCTTCTCTTCTTCTCTTCTTCTCTTCTTCTCTTCTTCTCTTCTTCTCTTCTTCTCTTCTTCTCTTCTTCTCTTCTTCTCTTCTTCTCTTCTTCTCTTCTTCTCTTCTTCTCTTCTTCTCTTCTTCTCTTCTTCTCTTCTTCTCTTCTTCTCTTCTTCTCTTCTTCTCTTCTTCTCTTCTTCTCTTCTTCTCTTCTTCTCTTCTTCTCTTCTTCTCTTCTTCTCTTCTTCTCTTCTTCTCTTCTTCTCTTCTTCTCTTCTTCTCTTCTTCTCTTCTTCTCTTCTTCTCTTCTTCTCTTCTTCTCTTCTTCTCTTCTTCTCTTCTTCTCTTCTTCTCTTCTTCTCTTCTTCTCTTCTTCTCTTCTTCTCTTCTTCTCTTCTTCTCTTCTTCTCTTCTTCTCTTCTTCTCTTCTTCTCTTCTTCTCTTCTTCTCTTCTTCTCTTCTTCTCTTCTTCTCTTCTTCTCTTCTTCTCTTCTTCTCTTCTTCTCTTCTTCTCTTCTTCTCTTCTTCTCTTCTTCTCTTCTTCTCTTCTTCTCTTCTTCTCTTCTTCTCTTCTTCTCTTCTTCTCTTCTTCTCTTCTTCTCTTCTTCTCTTCTCCTCTTCTCCTCTTCTCCTCTTCTCCTCTCCTCTCCTCTCCTCTCCTCTCCTCTAGTCTCCTCTCCTCTCGCGTCTCCTCGAGTCTCCTCTCCTCTCCTTCTTCATATCTTGCTCCTCAATTTGCAGCATCAAATGCACATGCATTTAAATATTAAAATACATAAAAACAAACAGTCTATGCCTTTTATAGGTTGACACTGCATCTAAGACTGTGAGGGGGACTAATGGTTCCTGGACACTGCTTTTGGTTTCTGTTTAGGAATTTCTGAGGAACTGTACTGCCTTCCCTGCCACATAAATTCTAATGGGGCTTAATAAATGCATAAACACAGATATTTGCAAATGCACTGTGATTTATGGTAGGTAACACTGCAAGCTTGAAGACAACATTCTGTTCTCTACTGTTACACTCCAGTTTTCCCACAGATAACTGGGAAATAGTGGGCATGTAGATATTCAGATATGTGCCCCTAGGGTGGAGAATGAGGGAGCACTTAATGTCAGGGGGAATCTGGTTTCATACAAGCCACAGGATGATCCATGCACAGGAATAAGACTCAAGGTGAGATGGTCTGCAAGCTGTGTGGGCATCATGGGGCATTTCAGCAAACCCCCAGTTCCAATCAGGGAAACCAATATCCCAGAAGGTAGCATGTCACACACCTGCAGGTAAGTCTTGCAGTCTAAACACTTTGAAAAACTGTAAGCAAAGTGATGTGGTTGGTTTTTCTTTTCTTTCCTTCTGCACATGCTTTCCTTCTCTTCTGCTCCTTTTTCCAGAGGACAGTTGCATGCATACCTATGGTTCTTGGTTTTGGTGAGTGAAAGGTACAGAAGAGCACTGGTCATTTACGAATGATAAAATTTGTATTAAGGTATTAAGGTAAATTGAAAAGTTTTATTCTTGCTATTCTTCCCTGGTCCATTGCATTGTAATCTCATGCCATGGAAAGGCTGGTACTAGCAGAACAAGACTATGTGGGTGTTAGATTTAATAAAAACCCAGGTACAAAAGTTTTGTGCTAACAGTTGGAGAACAAAGAGGACCAGGGAAGCCTCACTGCTGTAACTTGTTTCATTTAGCAGACCCTGGACAGAGTCAGACAAAAGCTCAGTGAACACAGCAGACCTTCTCAAAAGAGAGCTCCAGAGGCCATACACATATGCTCCTTACAACTTCATAATGTAGCTTAGATTTGGTTTTCGTCATTCTAGGTAGTAGGATGATTTTTACATTGATCTTTTAAATCCTATGCCCTGTTAGGTGCAAAGAATGAAGTGATGTCATTTCAGAGCAGGGGAAGGAAAACAAGTGCTGAACAAAGTTTCAGATGTCTTCAGTCATTTTGCAAAAATGCAGTGATTTTCTCTCAAGGCAGGCTGATCTTTAGCACTGCCTCAGTGTCCTCCAGAAGATTCTGCAGTCCGTGGCTGACCATCAAGGTAAACTGTTGCTTTGTGTGCTTCATATTCCTAGTGTGTGGATCAATAGACCTTAAAGTAAAAAACTGGAAAAGAATAGCTAAGATTTCTAATCTATCCAGCTGTTCCATGCAAGTATCCTGCATATATCCTAGACAGCTCAGACAGCTGTTGAATAGGTAGTTGGCACGGGATTGACAAACTAAGGCCAAGAAATTATGAGCTTTGTCTTGGCATTTCACTTTAGAACTGGCCATCCTTTATGTGGCTGAGAAGTTTTCATTTTATTAGACATTTGACTTTTAGCAGTGTGCATTTATTTAAAAGATGTTCTAGAAAGACTAAGGCCTTGGATGTTAAGAGCTTGCATTTGTTAGAATCAAAAGGGTTCAGCACTTTGCATGCTCAAAAAAACCCCCCAAACCAATAAGAACAAAACCATTTGAATTTGTTTGTTGAGTCACCCTATGCAGAGACTACTATGGACTATCATAAAAGGTTTTCACTGCATTGCACACACAACTGACTAACTATAAAATGTAATATTAAACATCCAGTTCATATAAATACTCTTAAGATTAAACTGCTGCATTCCTAACTGATCTCTTTACCCTGATTCCTTCCATCTTTAACTGAGAATCCTTTGCACTGCCAAATGTAGTGATAAAAATATATTTACTTTGCAACATTTAACAATTGAAATTGGAACCAGATAAAATTTCAGGCTGATTTATGAGCCAAACCAACCTCATATTTTTTTTCCTAAAGGTAATAATAATATTAACTAATAAATCAAAAATGAAATTACTATATGGAATGATGACCAACAGCATAAAGGAGTGTGAATAGCTTAACATTTTTCCTTTTGAGATATAAGGTATAAGCAGGGTCAGTGTATTTTCATAAGATTAATTCATACTTAGTTGAAATGAAGTCTAAACACCTTCTAAATATATCATGGTGCTTTTTCATAGTAAGATTATCTTCTCTGTCACAGTGCTGTTTGATAATTCTTTCTATTAATCTAGCTAAAATAAATAGCCAGACATCAGGATTTCCACATTCAATTAATTTTTATGTCTATATTTGAAAAAGTTCAGCCTCCTAGGATATGCTTTACTAGATGTATTGGGATGGGAATTATCTGAGTAGAACAAGATTTTAGAGAATCCATACAAAAAGTCTTTAAAATACAGATTTTTACATTTTGAGTTGGCTACTAGAATACTTTCTCCTAATACATGTCTACTTTTTTTTTTGTCACAGAATAAACATGTGGAAGTAAAAGATGTGTTGTTAAAGGGTGCAAATTTCTGACTTACACAATGAGCAAATGCTTCTCAGACTTGCCTCCAAGGATATTTACTGTGGAATCACTGGAGTGCAACACAGAATGACGAACATCATGTCCTTTAAAAAGAGTGTTTACAGGGGCCAAACGTTCACTTTGGAGTTTAGAACTATTCATTCTCTTACTAGTGCTAAAGAAATGGGAGTAAAAGCAGTGTAGGAGAAGTTTATTGTGAATCTGTTCATAAAGACCAAACTTGAAAGTGCAGAGTGCATCCTGCACTGCTAAATCAAAGCCAGAAAATGCAACACCTCCCTCCTTTGCCAGTTCCTCTCACTTTCTCCCAGCAAAGGCAGACGACTGCTACTTCAGTCAGAAGTCCCTCAAACAACCTGTTGCAGCTAGATTAACAAGAGTCAGCATAATCAAATCCATGGCAAAAAAGTAAATTCATCTTTAAGTACAACAATTAGACTTATCAGCTTTGGAGGAAAGCATTCTCCCTCCCCATGCTCGGATGGTTTCTTTGTTCGGGCTGGCACTCCAGCTGAACCCATCCCCTGGTTAACTCCCAGAGCTTGCATGCTGTATTCTCACACACTGCTCCACCCTTCCTGCCCTTCAGCAGACCTAGATACTAATTTTAAAGAACTTTTATAAGCAAAAGGTTAAAAACTGACTTCCAAATGGACAAATTGGGAGAATCACTTTTGTAGCAGTTATCTTCCAGTGACTGAAAAATATCCTTCCTGGGACTTAGTTACCAGAAATTTGAGTACCCTGGCAGAGGCTGCAGCTGTTGTACTCTCAATAATTTCCCATCTTATCTCCCTGGTTATAACTGTGCATCTGCAGCAAAATTGAGTCTGAGTAATAATAGGATGTGCAATGGGAGCATCCAACTCCTCGTGTCGAGTGTGAGGAGAACCAGAACTCCTGTAAACCTCCCAACAGTCTGGGGCAAGGTTAAGGAGGGAGGGAGGCGCTTGGGGAAAATCATGCCCTTCTCCCTGACCCCTCTATTTACAGCAACTTGAAAAAAAAGATTGTTCAGCTTGCTCCTGATTAGGTGAACTCTTGTTAAGGAGAAAAATAATGACACTTGTGTCCATGGCAGATATCAAAGGCTTTCCATGTATGTATTTGAGACAAGGACTGTCAAATACCCATCTGTGAAGTCTTTATCACTGTTTTTCCTTTATGTATAAGGTTTTAACACAGTGTTTTTAACTGCTCAGTTAAAAAAAAGTATGAGTTTTTTTCATTTGAGAAATTCTGTTTTTAAATTATATTTTTCTCTGTCCTTTCTGATGTTATGATCTTAATTTATTTTTGTGCCAGTTTGTTTTTTAAGTATGAGTTACATTTTGGATTTTAAAAAGTAGAGTTTTGTTGAAAATGTTTATATTTGAAATGTTCATGTAGACATTAAACAACAGCTAGAGGTCTACTTATCTTCTTTATGAGGAAAACACACTTTCAGACATAAGTGGACTTAGTGTGCTCAGCCAAAGCTCTTTCCCCTCCCCCAGTATAGAAATTCCACAGTTATAAAAAGCTCAGATGTTTTGTCTAGGCCTACTTTTCCTTGAGGATTTTTAGAGAAAATAGTATCCTTTAGTTGTGTGAGATATGTCTCCACAGTGCAACACTGAGGAGCTTGATGAGGAAGTGGGTGGTGTTAGTGACACACATCCACAGAGTTCATTAGCCCAGTGACAAATACAGCCCTTTATCTGGGGCAAGGTGCATTGATAAAAACAGTTACATCACCCTGACACCCCTAAACACCACTCACCTGGGTTCCTATATTTGGAAAATTTGTCCTGGATGTACACACAGAGGCACACACATACACACACATATATATACACTCAAATACATATTTATGCATAATGCATATATATATATATTTAAGTTACAATTCCATTGATTTATTTGAAGTTAAAATAAGTTTCATCATTGCTGAAGCTGAAATCAACTTTCTTGTACTCTGACAAAAAAAAAAAGAAAAAAAAACACAAAAAAAAATTTACTCCAGGTACAGCAGTACTTGTAAACAATTGACATGAATTTTATATCTTAGAGCTCTCTCATGAATTTAAAATCAGATATTCTACCTACAGCAGTACAAACTATATAAAGAATCAAGTGATAACTAAGTAAAAGCAGTTTTTATATAAAAAATTACTCTGAATTTTACTTCAAATTTCTGAACCTGGAAATTTTGAAATGATCTTATAAATGATCAACATACTTTCATGCATGCAGCTAAAGGTTAAAAAACTCCACATCCACCTCTGATGTAAATCGGTGCCTGAACTTACTTACCCAGCTGCTAGCCACTTTGTCATCCTTCAGTGAAACATTTTCAATATTCTTCTTGCAATAGGTAATCTAATTAAGATGTATAACATAGCAGCCAGGACCATATCATTACTCTGTGTAAATATATATCCTCATTTCCAGGGGTGCTGAGATCTCATCATGCTTCTAATAGGATCATTTTTTATATTAAATTATATTAGTCTTATATTATCTCCTATCTCATAGCTCAAGTGCCACATTCCCTGACACAGCAGCGTGCATGCAGTTTGCTGCTGGCTCCCTGGAGTATCATTGTGAACTAAAAGTTAAAATTCTTTCAACAGGATACACTTATCAGTGTATGAATTTTTAATTGGTAGTATAAGAAGAACTGATTTAATTTAACCAAGGTTTTGGTTATCTGTGTGAGGATTCTTCAATGTAAAAATAAAATTGCTGTTTCCAGAAATCATTAACTTTGTACTTTGCCTCTAGTTAGCATCTGAATCAGTCAAATTTCATCAACCATCTCTGTACAGCAGCCAGTAAATTAGCAAGGGCAAATCTGGTTCAGATGACTCATAGCTGGGATTTTCATCCAAACTTGTTATGAGAAATACAAAATCATCAGCTGCAATGTAGTCAGAGCTGAAGACTTAAACAATAACATTTGGGAACGAGCCTGGATGTAAGTAAAGACAAGCATTCTTGGGAAGAGCAAATTTTTCCTGAAACGGCCAGATGAATGTAGAGAGCCTCCAAAATGCAGGCTTACAGCTTAGTGCCTGCAGTGGAAAGCAAGCTGCTGCTCTGCAGGGGTAGGGAGGGGAAGAACCCTACGTGAATACAAGTGTGCTCTTGTTCCAGGTGGAAGACAGCTAGAAACTCACTGGGGTGACCTACCTCGTAAAAACAAAAAACCTTTAAAAAGTATTTTTTTATGTGAGCTTTCCAGTCCAGGATGAGAATTTATTGTGAACCCATCCATCTGGTGCAGAAATGGAGCAAGTGTGTGACAGTTCTGCTGCTGAGCACATTATATTTTGGCTGACTGACATCATGGTAATGAGAAATTTCTGAAGATCCAATGTGTGCTTATATCAATTGGCAAAAAAAAAAAACCACCCCAAAACCTTGGCAATGGAATAGATCTGTTAGGCCCTTGGATTCACCCTTCAAATTCAATGTCAAGAAAAAAAAGAGCTTGATTTTTTGCAGCTGTCTGGCAGCTGAGTTTTTGAAGCAGAACATAGTCTAGATAAGCCAGTAAAGCTTGGTATGGTCACTATTCTCCTGTGGGGAAGACCAGAAAGTTGTTTTGTGGTATAGAGATGGTTAATAATTCTGATTTTGCCCATTTAAGCTCCCTGACATTGGAGTGCCTTATCAACATGTGCAATTTCTAATATTTCTATCTAAAATGGTATAGTCTGCTTTCAACCCACTCATAATGAATACAGTCTATTATAAAAATCATGATGGATTATCCTCACTGAATGCAAAGTGAATTTCCCTGACCTTATTCCCATTGACTTGATCTGGGCAAAAGACCTAAATCTCACACTAGAAATATTTCATTCTCTGATATTTAATTCTCATCTGCCCAGTCCCACGCAGGCTTCATTTCTGATTTTAAGGCTTTTCCTAATTTTCAACAGCAATGATGGGCTCCACTGATTTATTTTATCACTGGGACACCTCATGCTAGCAGACTGAGGTGTCACTGCCCAGGTGTGAATTCTGCTGTGATTATTCCACTGCCACTCACAGCAGCTTTGACAAAACATTGGCCAAGAACTGAATCATAGAAACAGCGCCCTAGAACTGGGACACCCACCAGCTTTGAGGCAGCCCTTATAAATCTCCCTACCCCAGTGGCACTAAGCAACTGTGCAATGACAGCATGAGCCCCATATTTTATAAGTTCTAGCTCATTGCACCATCAAAATAAGCTCACTCTCTGTGCTAAAGTACAGACAGCAAAATTATTATGTGAATTAGGAGAAACAAATGCAATTTGGGTCAGAACCAAAGTTCATGAGAAATCTTTTTTCCTGTTTAATCCTTTCACTCTATGTCAAGGAGATTTTTCTCAACATAGTTTAACATGGTGAAAATGGTTTGCCTTAAGTCAGCAAGAGTGGACAATGGGAAATATTCTGTATTTCAATATCAGAAAAATATTTCAGTGATTTAAAGGCCCTTGCAAAAGCAGGAAGCAAGTGCCCATATTTAGCCCTGCCTTGATCATTTCACTCTGGGGAAATTGGAAAACAAACCCATGTCCAGATCCTGATCTCAATTCCAGAAATGTACCTGGATAGCTCCAATTCTGTGGAGGTGACCTGTTGTGACTCTGCTGAGGCATTAATATTGATTTACACAATTCTCCATCACAGTGATTAAAACTGAAATCTGTCCCATAATTAGGCAAATATGGATCCTCTCAGCAGCCAGAAGCTACATGACACTCAAAAATAAGGACACAAAAATATTACATTTTTCTCATTGCATGAATGAAATTCCATTCTTATAGTCTCTTCTGCTGGAATATTTATTTTCTGCCTTTCTTTATTGCCAGCAAATATAAAATAATTGTGCATAAAATTAAACAAAAAAGATAAAATTATGTCAAAGAATAGCAAACATTTGTTTTAGCCAGAAAATCACACCATACATAAACCTATGGAGCAGACTGATAATTTGACAGAGTAAAGCTGTCTACACTGACACATAAGTAATTTAATACATATATTTGTGCCTATCAAAAACAATTTTAATGACACACTAAAAAATAATTTGGTTGAAAGAAACAGAGGAATCCAAACTCTCAGAAGAAGCAATTATATGAAAATTTGTATTTTAAGTGCTTAATAAGCCATTTTTGACTCTCAAGGAATCCCATTGCACTCCTCTGACTCATAAACACTCAGCAAACACAGGATATGATACAGAGCTTTATCTCACCAAGTAGCTTCCAGTATGTGTCTGGAATTTTTTTCATTTTCAATCATTATGTGGCTTTTTAATAGTGAACAACCTAAGTTCTGCAGGCAATGAACACAAAAGCTATGTTTTACTGCAATGAACAATTAGGAATTCCAAACAATTTGGCTCATCAATCAAAACTTTCTCATTTAAAAAAAAAAAAAAAAAAAA
>VWZP01003416.1:756855-829715 GCA_013396995.1 Dicaeum eximium
AAAGAAAGGCCCACATCTAGCTGCATAGTCTTTTCACCTGGGGCTCATTAGTGCTGCAATTATTTCTCTCTCCTGTTTCTAACTAATGCACTGCTGGGAGTCCAGACCAGGTGCTCCTTTCACTTCTGTCTGCTCCCAGCAACTCTATCTGAGAGCTCCATGTCTACCCACACCAGGCTAATGTAACCTTTGGCTCTGCCCTGTTAAATTAGAGCACCCTCCAACTCCACGCTAGCAAATGGAGTCATTAACAAGTAGCCAGTCAGCAATACTTGGGTGACTCAGATACATTTTGAGAGGGCACATGCTTTGGTTTGTTTTGCTGAAACTGGTCACATCCACAGGTTTGTGGGTTTTTAAAGGTCATGTTAGAAAATTTAATAATTTTTTCTTTTTTTTTTTTCAGTGGTAGACTGGTTTTATTTAAACAAACAAAGATAACATCATTTACATGATTTGGAAATGAAAGTTGACCATTTCCCATCCTTTAGCCCATGGATGTGAATCAGGAGTAGTGTTATTTGACTGAAACTATAAATAAACCTATGAGTTTTAAAATAATTAACTAAACATGCCAGGTAATAGAAGACTCTTCTTGTAACCATCAGGGAATCTGATGCCCTGAATCTGAGAACTTTGCTTGATTTATTCATTTATACATATAATTTCAAATAAAATTAAAAAACACAATTCTAGTTTTTTAGTCCATTACCCTTTGACTTTTGATCTCTGAATGACAATCAAATAAGAAATGAAGTTTATTGAGGCTTCCTGGTTCTGCCTTCACTCACAGTAGATATAATCAGAGGGAGCACTAAAAGCAGGGAATGCTTATTTCAGAAGGGACCCCAGATCATTTACAGACTGTGAGCTCCAGTAGGCAGTATTTCTTAAAGTTTCCACTAATGTATTTTATCCTAAAGTGATGCTGTTGTTGTTAAAACTGTGCTGTACATCAACATCACAGCTACAAGGTTGGTTCCAGATGCTCCTTCATCTTTCACTTCTTATGAAGGTGCTCCAAACTGATTAGAACTTAGAGAAAGAACATTCATGGGTAATTTATCATCGGGACCTGCACAAATAAATGGACAAATAGTTGGACAGTCTACCAGTGTAGGAGCCATAACATCTACTTTAAGATCTAAAATGGGCAGGAGATTAGAAAAGGAGAGGAAAACCTGTCAAACACTAACACAGACTGATCCTATTTTTTACCTTCTCATTGGCTCTGCTGCTTTCCATGTTCATGTTTAAAATATCTACATAGAGATTGCATGGAATAATGGGATGCTTTGAACAGAATTTACTGGGGAATATGTTATTAGGACAAGATTCTCTTCTAACTATTATTTTCTGAAGTACAATGTGGGCAATAATTTGCATTCTTGCAGTCATTTGAGATGGCATGAAAAAATTCACAACAGAGCTTCCTTATTTAGCAATTAAGAATCATGGTTAAAATACAGTCATCTTCCAGTTTGCAACCCATTAAGAATAATGGTTGCAAAACTAACTTTGTTTCACTGTTGTCTTTTTTTCTCTAATATTATTTTTATTAAAAAGTGTTAAATTTTTACCTAGAAGAATAAAACATTGTTTAATTTGAGACTTTCTACTGTTTTCAGTAGAAAGTTCAGATTTCTGGCTTGGTAACCATGCTTGGCAGCCCTCTATACTTCCATGTCTTTTGTGTTGGATCTACCTGATAAGAGACATTGCAGTGATACACAAGTTATCATAACTGTTGAAATATGAAATACAAAATATTATAATGAATCCCTAAGAAACAAGGAAAGAATGCTTAAGGTATCTCTAATTTTATGTTGGATTTTGGGTGCCTATAGAAGAATGTATAAATAATGTATGTGGATATATTGCTATGATCCAATCCCAACACAGAATCTGGTAGAGGTAACGAAAGAGATACTGACAGTAATCTATAAATGAAAAGTGATCACAAAATATTAGGTAAAATAGTAAAAATGGCCATGAGTTGCCTGTCTGAGTGTAGATTTAAATCTCCAGCTGTGTATGTAAATTGGGCAGAAAATCTCTCTTCAGGATATGTATCAAATCAAAACCACCTGAGCGCCAAAATCTTTTCAGTTTAGGGCAGTTCAAATTCAGATCTGGATTCCAGCTTTATGGACAGAGCTCCTCATTTGACTTAATTTTTTTTCCTTAGCTTTTGTGGATTTCAGTTGAATCACATACTTCCTACTCCTTCACAAAAGCCAACATATTTAATGGGTTTCTTTACCTGCTAATCGGACTAGGAATAAGTGCACAAGAAACAGTTCTGAAAGGATTACTCTAGAATTAATTGTTAATTTCATCATCATGTTGCTCAATTTGTCTTCATGTTGCCTAACAGGCCTCAGTCATAACATCCAGCACTTGTTACGAAAAGACCCTGCAAGTGATTTATGGAACTCAGCATGTGTTTTTTTTAGGGGCAAAATCTCAGCAGGGACAGATTCCACGCCTGTGTGTGACCCTCTGTTAAATTGCCTACTTGCTGCCTCACAATAAATGACACATGTGCAACTCCAAACATTTCTATGCTTTTACAGAGTATTTGCAGCATTCATATGCAGGTAAATGAGACCACTGGGTACACTTTAGAATTGATGTTTGTAAATTTTCAAAATTTCATTTTAGGTGACTGTCATAAAAAAACACAACGAAATTTATATTGAAGATTTTCTTAATGAAATGTGGATGAATGAGCAAACTAAAAAGCTGCCGAGAAAAGCTGATGGTGTTTGGTGCATTAGAAATTACAACTGCAAATCCTTAGCATTTTTCACCAGACATTTTCCTGTGCAGCAGGACTGAATATGGACATTAACATTCAGAAAGATACTAAAAGCTTGAACTCCTGTCACCCCAAGGTTATTAAAGTTTAATATGTAAGGAAAGTACTGAGAAGGACCTAAATTACATGGCTGTGCATGGCCAGAGACTTAATTCTGTGCTGAGCAGAGCTAGCACAAGTCCCTTTCAATCAGTGGGACTAATTGACCGAGTAAAATGATCCCCAAGATGGATCTGGTACCTGCAGACAACAAAAAGTCAAACACAGGGAGGTTAGAGGCCCCTGGAACCTGTGGAAAGAGGCTGAGTAGCTGTTACATTTTTCAGCTGGTCAGAGCATGGTGCTAATGACACCAAGGTCACTGGTCCCCATACAGGACATTCACGTAAGAGGGTGATGACTCAGTGATCCTTGTGGATCCCATCCAGCCTAGGATATTCTGTGAGTCTGTGTAATCCTGTGGTCTTTACAGAGAAGTTCAGAACAATGCAGGTGAACTTGATTGTCTCTTGATATGGAATGTCAACACACAAGAGCCCTCCGCTGAAGGTACTGCTGGAACTGGGTATGACTGGTCCTGAATAAAGAATGTAGTGGTGAGGTAGGAAAGGCCCCTTTGCTGTGTGTTTGGTGCTGCACAGGAACAGGAGGCTGGGCTGGATCTCTTGAGTCTGCCCAACCTGGAGACCATCCCAGCTGTTCCTGCTCTGGCATGATGAAGACAGGATCAAGCAGAGGAGTGAGTCTGCCCTCCTTTGTGCAAAGGCCCACTGGACAGACAGATAAGATTTGCAGTGGTAGCCAGTTCCAAGTATGCTCATGCAACCCACAGTGATGGCTGTGGATGACCCAACATGGCCCAAAAGAGTCCTCAACATCAGAAGGTGCACGACTAAATTAAGATGGTGAATTAGTCAAGCCAGGCATGAGAGATGTCAATATTTTCTCAGTTACACCACTAGAAAATAGAAATAACTCTCAATTTGCAGCAGTCCAAGTGAAAGAGGAAGCTGTCCCAAGGTAACAGAAGAAGATAATGTGAAAAATGAAGTAATCCTGAAATGTGTCAAGCAGCCCCATGCTTACACCATAACACATAGTTACTGAAGCAATAGCTCACAGTTATCATAAAACACCAACCCAGGGCAGAGGAAACAATGCTGCTGTGCTCTTGCCAGCAGTTCTGGGGAAGCTGTGCAAAACCTGTTCTGGTTCCATTCACTCTCCACACAGGCATGGCTTGGAGAAGTGAAAGAATGCTGTAAGAATGGGAATACTAACCAGAAATGAAGCTGGGCTCGGCAGACGTGAGGGAAGTGCAGCACTGGCAAGATTAATAAGGTGCTTTTGGGAAGAAGACTTCCAGAGTATTTGTCCAGGAAATCATTATACCCAAAGGAGGGAACAAATAATATGAAGGAAAGTAAAAGAGTAATAATCTTACCTCCTTAGTGCTCCCACTATGTTGTGTGTTCTCTCTGATCTTTGATATTAGAAACTGGGGGGGACAGCCCACTTCAAGAGTGCTAGTGGGACTTCATAAAAAGAGAAATGCCTCACATGCTATAGATACAACAAAAAAATATGTGCTATAGCATATTAATTGGTGCATAAATAATTCTGTTTATCTGGGCTAAGCTCATCCTGTCACTATAAACTGAATCAAACCCTGTAAGGCACTAAAGTAGCAGGGTGGGGGAATGGCTTTCTTCTAGAGTAAATTTCTGCAGCAATTTCTGCGAAGTGGGGCAAAGATTTTAGGATAATGAAGATTTCTGTCCTTAAGAGCACACGTCTAAGCAGGAAAAATCTGATTTAAATGAAATATTGGATGTAAGCTTTGTGTGGGTAGACTAAACTGGCTTTCAGAAATCTTACTTGCATTCATAGAATTGTAGAATAATTTAGATTGGAAAATACCTTTAGATCATGGAATCTATACACATGTAAGGAATATTTTGAGATATTGATAAAATTGCTGTTTTCTCATAAAGTGCTTATCTTGGACATCCCTGTTTTTCCTCCTGATTCCCAAAAGAAAGTCTAGAAATAAGCTGTAGGATGGGGAGTGTTGGTTGATTGGTGCAATAGGGTGATAATTTTAAAAGGATGTGTACAAGGTTCCTAAAACCATTGTTCAAGGGGGTAAATAGGACCTCACTTGAAGTAAATTGCTGCTTGGCATGGGTAAGTTGGCCCAGTTTGGTTTGGGCCAGTAAGAACATTGTAATTGTGGCAAAAAGTAGGATTGGGAAGGCTGCTCATCCTCTCCAAGGGGCAGGAAGTGAGAGACTGAGACTCACACAGTTGCTGTAGCTGTCAGGGAGGATCCCACAGGACCAGTATCCTACTGCTGCAAGGCCAGATGCTCCTGGGAGCTTATTCCTTCCAATCTTCATCTCCTGGCTGATGTGGGAGTGCCAGGAGCATCCTGTCTGGATGGCAATGTATCCAGGAATGAGCTGACTGCACTGTCTCATTAGACCCAGCCATTCACAGATACTTTGTTTTCAAGCTGTCTCCACACTGCAATGCTGAGAAGCAGTCTGTGGATTTTGTAGAAATTCCAATTTATCTCTATCAATAATCATGTATATTCATATTTAACACAGAGTTCCTGCTTCTGATGTAGGATGAGGAAGAAATGGGAGAGCAGGCTTCCCTAAGATGGTAAAAGTCAATATTTTCAATGCAATCCTTATTTGTCTTTACATACCAAACCCATCAAGTTTACAAAACTGCTGATATGTTTTATAGAGTCTCAGAATATAAATCTTTTAAAAATACAGTGTTTTTAAGGATCTGGAGAAAGCCAGGACCAAAGGTCTTAGCTCAGTAAATTTCTATGATTTTTTTTCCTTCTAAATGGTCTAAATACTTGACATTCACAAACAAAAGTTAAGATCTGTTTAAACTTGACTAAACAAAAAAAAAAATTGACCTTTACAGGTTATAGCTGCATCAGTTTAAGGATTTAAACTGGTGTAGGAAATCAAAAGACCTGGACAATCAAACCAAAATTCCTCCATAATATAGGAAGTTTAGAAGTTTACCTGCTTTTTATCAGAATCAGTTCAAAATTTAATTTTCACTATAATTATGGTTATTGTAATATTTTACAGAGTCTAAAAAACTAAAATAACAGAAATATGAGATAAAACCAAATTGCTGAAGATATTTTTAAAATTTATTTATAAATTCTTTGATCTTTTAGATTTGCAAGTTAACATAAGCACTATTCTCCCCTTTGATTTTTAAAAGCATATAGTTTATCTTTCAGTGAAGTAAGGTAAATGTTTCTCTGTTTTTCGCTGAGCAGTGACTTTTCCTTTAAAAATACTTAATTTGTCGTTACCAATTATTAGCAACATCTTTATATGGAGTTCTGCTAATTAATCAAAAACTTCTTGTGAGTTCAGACAAGCCAGCCCCAACTGACCTTGAAAGTGTATGAAAGCACACAAGTAAAGCACACAAGCACAAAGAATTCTTTGGCCAAAGAAAACATCTTTATTCTTTTAATAGGCATGGAGGAAAAGACTTAGTGCAAAGAACTCCGTGGAGCTGAGCTCTTTTACAGTTTTAGGTGGAGCAAATGAGTCCACACAAAAGAAGCATTTTAAATAGTATTCAGGCTCTCACTGAAGTTAGTGGGAAAGATTTGTTTTATTTCTGAAAAGAGGAGATCTACCAGAGCAGGCTTTGCCTCAGAGTCACCATTCCCCTTCCAACACACCAGACCAGACACTGCCCACCTGTGGAAAAATGGGCAAGAACAGGATAAAAACTCTCTCACACACCCAGGGTAACTTTTATTATGAGATTGTCTATCCCCTTTCAATTTTCTGTCAGTGTTTCCTTTAGGAGACAGCACACACATTCCTTACTCAAAATTCCCTATAGCCAATGCTGAACTTCTAATTTTCAAACTGCTGCAAGTCATTCCAGTACAAAAACAATTTATGAAGAAAGGCATGGAGTTTAAAACAACATTTGTTTTCTTAAGGAAAGGTATGAGCCACTTCCCTGAAAACTCAAGAAAAATTGCATTTTCCAAATATACAATAAATATTTAATTTGTCTAGGTTTTTTTTTATTAATCTCTGTCTTTTTGAAATAAGTTGATAGACATTCAAGACATATTAAATGAACTGTTCTGTAGGTCCATGCTCCTCATATTTTTTCCACTCTTACTGTATCAACATTTTAAAACAATAAACAAGACTCTAATGGATGAGAATAGATTTCTGAGCATTATGTTTTCTTTTTTTTTAAGCCTCCTTTTTATACAGTAATTGGCTGACTAGCCTTGAAAGCACAGCCTGTTTAAAAATTATTTACTGTTATGCAGTCATGTGGCTTCCTCAGACTTAATTTAGAATATTTATCCCCAAAGAATCCAGGACCCTAAATTTAAAGATAAAATGAGGCTGTTTGTTTCCCTGAGGAATCAACTGTGCATTAAAATGGCAGCAGTGTCATAGGTTCCTTTTCATGCCAGACTTTGTCTGGAACTGCAACATGGCAGCAAGCTTTGTCCAGCAATACTTCAGTGCATTGTTATTCTCAGGGTAAGGAAGTACTGTGCCCACTGTGAAAATGTAGGCAAAAAAATACTTCTAATTTAGTTGTGACACAAATACTCATTAAATAATTTATTTGAATATCTCAGAGGATTTTAAACCAAGCTCTTCAGTGGCAGTGTTTCTTCTTATAAAGCCCTTCTAAGATGCTACACTGTCAGTGGCATTAATCTCCTATTGCCAACTCATAAATAAAACTCAAATAAAATTCTTTTGCTGCAATTTCTAGCTCTCTCTTCTTTTCCACTTTTGATGTGGATTAAAGCCTGACTCTGATAGCTTGAAGGCATTTGATCCTACAGTATTTATCCATTATTTGCTTTGTTTACCCAAAGAATAATTAAGTGCTGTGCCTCAGAATAGTGAGGTCTGTAACACACTGATGCCTTTGGAGATCTCTGACAGATGTTAGTCCTTGGTGAAAAAAGGGAAAGCTGCATCACTAACTTGGGAAGACAGTTTTGAAAAGTGCCTGCCTTTGCAGGTGCACATCTAATAGTTTGTCATTAAAATGGTACTAAGACAAGAAAGTTTCTGATGAAATAATGATTCAATGTTATTTTAGTTCACAAAATATCTTTTACAGTTTGGAAAACTCATCTTCTGAAACACAGGAACTTTCACCTGGGCATGAAGAAGAAATTTACTGTAAGGATGACTAAGTACTGGAACAGGTAGCCCAGAGAGGTTGAGGAGCCTCCTTCTCTGGAGATATTCCAGGAGATATGCCTGGACACCAATCTGAGTAACCTGCTCTAGGGAACACTGCTTGAGCAGGGGGTTTGGACTAGATGGCCTCCAGTGGTCCTTTCCAATCCTACCCATCCTGTGGTCCTGTGATTTTCTTTTTCATTCTCCTCATTCTCATCACCCCTAAGTAACCTAGTAGGGCAAATCTAGGGATATGAAATTTGCTTTCTTTAAAAAATACAGTTTTCTGAAAGAAAAACAGAAAATTTCTTGCTTCTCAGAAAATGCAGATTTTTTTTTAGGTAAGAGTAGGACATAAGTCTGCTGACACAAAGCTTCTCTAAAGCACTGTGTACGTTTGTCTTAAAGATTGCTAGGAAATAAGTATACCTTGTTTTATTAGGGTTAGGTCTTAAAAATATACTCAATAAATTTATGATACACCTTTAATCCTTTTTGACATGCAAGAGTATATCTAATATGAGCATTACAACTTAATGTTGTAAGTAAGTAATATTTCCTTCTTGCAATAGTTTGTAGGCAGTAGGGAAGGAGTTTTCATCATTACTGTTTGATCTGAATATAAAACTGCAGAGATACTAGACAGAAACCTGAAGCCCCTCAGGACTACATCTGATGTGCTGATCTGTCACAGGAATAAACTAAAAGCCTCATTTTGCTAACTTCTGGCAGACAGTGGGCTCCCGCTGAATGTTTAAGCTCCTCAACACTCCGCAGGTTAAAGCCCAGGAGAATCTAACTCCAAGTCCCCCTAGGGGAGATTGGCAGATGCTGTGGCAACCTCTTTTAAGCTGATTCATGGAATAATACAAAACATCAACCCCACAAAGCTGTTCTTGTATTCTTGGTTAGGTGGCAACATGATATATTAATGCCCTGAATCATTACAGCAGAGGAGCAGAATAAGCATAAAGGATGCATTAAAATGTAAAGCCTTGACCTACTCATATTTAACACAGGAGAGCTGTTCTCTGGTATTAAGTTATGTGATCAAAATCCTATTAAAAAGATTGAAGTGATTTACACACCATTGAGCAAAAGATCCCTAGAAGTGTTATTATGGAATATTTGTTTCCAAAAAAGCAGGGAAGTGTAGAGGACCAAAACTCTCACCCTTACTTACACTAAATATGACAAGTGCTACAATCCCTGCCAATTTGAGACAGGACTTGAGCAAAGAATTTCAGTTAATAGAGGAAGACATCTTCTTGAAGGTTTTCTTCTGACATTTTAAAATTGTGTAGCTACTTATAGGAAAGCCTATGAATAAATCTTCAGGCTAAGAAATGCCATGAGAAAATGAGATCAGAGCTTGACAAGCAGTCTTCATCAAAAACAGATCAACAGGAAGGTCATCTTTTTAGAATGAAATAAGACTTGAGTCAAGAACAGAAAAAACAAAATCTCATTTTTTAAAGGAAAAATATAATCTGAGTATTAGACTTCAGATCTGTAGCTGAAATAGATTGATATCTCTTTCCTGGAATCAGTAGGACTATGTCAGCTGAAAGCCAAAAACTTGGTATGAAAAAAAAATGGGTGTAGCAAGAAAACCAGCAAGGCAAAAAGCCTGTTTGTTTGTATGCACACTAAAATTCTCAATATTAGCCCATTGGTAGGAATCAACATCTACTTTGAAGAAAATCTAGTTTTGCTCCCAAATACACAACTCAGGCTAGGCTCAGTTAGACAAGCAGACACTTGGAGGCTTTTCTTCTATAAAAAGTATTGTAATTGCTTTCACATATGGCAAATACAATTATGTATCTCACCAGTAGGGTGGATTATAAATATAATACATGACCAATGACTTATATTTCAATAGAGAGCAGCTGTGTTTCTGTAAGGAATGTTACAGGAACTTGTGGCTAAAGCTATAAAATAAAAAAGGCAGTCAGGTAAAAGGGAAATGTAAGTTCCTGATCCTGAGAAAAGAAGGAGCTAGACTTAAATTAGCTGCTCAGCTCACTGTACCCAGCCCTATCCAAATATGCAAGAATGATTGATTTAAGAGAGTATGCAAAACTTGTCTCTCTCAGAAAGGGTACAGTTTCTATTGAAACATGTGTGCCTTGTTTTAAGCAATCTCCATGAAAGAAGGGCACAAAATGCTCATTTGGGCAAAAATTATTTCACAGATTATGGAATTTACTGTGTCTTATTTATAAAAGTGGCTACCATCACAGATGTGAACTGTACAAATGGACAGAACTGATTGATTACTCCATAGATAAACTCATTTCACACATAATTAAGAAAAATTAACATTTGAAATATGGGAATAAGTACATAATCAATTCAGTTTCAAGAATAAAGTTGTTCTAGATGCATGAGAAATGCACTTAAAAAGGTGTTCCAAGTAAAAAGTTTGTTATGAACACTATTTTCTCCTTAACTTTTTGTTTTCCTTTTACTATTAACAGATCACCTTACATTAGCCATATACTATTGCTGCTCCAAAGAATATCAGCAACTGAGGTTCAAGACAGTCTGTGAACACAGTAAGAGAATGCTATGCTAGTCTCTGTCTTCACAAAAGCATGAACAGCATAATAAAGTGGTTTGTGACATAAATTCCAGGAACAAGAGACAGTCAACCTTGCATACACTATATATCTGTTTTGGAGCCTGATTTAAGATTTAAACCATGTAAGAAATAAAGTCAGTTTCTTTTTAAATATTTTACCCAATTAAAAATTAAATTTTAAATTTAAAATCCTGACTCCATTGAACTCAAGGATGTTTAGTCATTATCCTTCAATTTCCGTGACTTACGACTTTCTACAACAGCCCCTCTATAACATTTTACTGACATATAATGAGCACTTACATGTCAGTAGTGCCCAGATGTGCCAGCAGAAGTCAGAACCTCTCTGTGCTTTATCTGCTATGAGAGACTATCCAGCCTTGGAAACCCATAATTTCCATTTATTATCATCTGCCTAGGCAAAGGAGACTGAGGTCATTGTAGTAACAGAGGCAGCAGAGGAATTTGCTGAGGCAAATTATACAGTACAGCCTCTATCACTTTTTGCTGCTATGGCTGTTGTGCTGTTTTGTCCTGTATTTGAGTTTGTCCACAAAACACACTCTTCAAGCAATTCCCAGAAGTAGAGCTAATAAGCTTCAAAATTTTTCTTGCACATTTTTATGTTCTTTGGGATGTTCTAGGGAACTACTTTTATCTGTAGTTGTTGGGTTGAAAGAGAAGACAAAACAAAACAAAATTCTCCAAATTTAATATCTCCCAAAGGCTCCCACAGGCTGAACTGATAGTTGAATTCACATGACTTGGTTTGTCTGCTAAACATTTGCATTTTTTTGTTGTTTGAAAATTGTATGAGCAGTGAAGGTAATTTCCTCTCCTTACACGTGATATTTTTAAAGGAATTGTTTGCCTGGGCTCCCAGATACTACAGCCCTCTTAAAACCCCACCCACAAACTCCAGAGTAGGTGTGATCATACATCTGAAGGGTGGAACTTTTGCCACCAAATGGAGGAGAGCAGTGGGGGCCTCCAGCTGTGCTGCTTTCCAATTTCCATCCAGCCTCTTTAATCACTGCATCAGACCCTCAACCAGGAAAAAAAAAATAAAATTGACTGCTCCTTTGTGTAAGGTTTATTGCATCAAAACAAAGAAAAAAACTACTTTCACTGAACCATCGTCAGAAGTGCTTTTTGCCCCAGCTTGGTCCTGTTACTGTATTTTTCCCACACCTTGCTCTGAGAGGTATGTTATCTTCAAATATATTATGGGATAAGTGTCACTCAACAACCAGTCTCAGGCACTTAGCAATCCCCTCTTCTGAGCTGCAATCACTCATGTCACCATTTCAGCTCAGAGCAAGAAGAGGGTCTCAGGGAGGGGAGCTGCTGCCCTCACACCTTCCTCTGCCTGCAGCCCACGAGCTCCATTGTCTTATGCCATCAGCAGGCTCCACAAAACCATGTTTGCTCAAGATTGTGCTCTTCCCCACCAGCTATTGCCTGCATGTGCATCACCTTTCAGACCCAGGGATATTGTTTGGGTGAGCCTCAGAATAACTTTGGATGTGTAACCTCACCTTGTCCCACAGAGGCAAATAATCATCCAGGATAAGAGAAAAAAATCCCACAAGTATGATACATTTCTGTTGGTCTGCCCAACACAAGGAGAGAAACCCAGCAAGTCCTGGACAGTGATCAGTGTGGAATTGTACTGGTGGTGTACAGTACTGGACTGCTTTGAAGCACAGCCTTGCCTGCGGTTGCTAAAATGAGTAGTCCCCTAAACTCTACCTGTCTCTCAGGTTGAAGAGATCTTTAATGTTCCTAGCAAAATCACTGTTTTTAACACACTGGTAAAAAACTCAGCTAAAAAAGACAGTCATTACTAAAAATGTAATGTGAGAAGTCACCCAGTATAAATGTTCCTGAAGGAACATAAATATCTTGTGAGAGTAAGTGTAAGTACCGTAAAACCTTGGCTCATGCACAAGGAGGAGACACACAGGGAAGGAGGAGGCTGCTCAATCTCCACATGCACAGGACAAGGCCAGGGACAAAATATTGACAAGATCACAGTTAATGCTCAGTTGTGTAACCCCATGGGCTGTTTCTGTACTTTTTAATGTGTGGTACCGGTCTTTGTCTCCAAGTGTTTTGGGACATCACCTGAAAGTTGTAAATTTTAAGCAGTTTATCTGATGCTAAATCCAGACCAAAATTCGATCTTGCTAATTGATTTTGTGGTTGTGAAAGTTAAAACCTTCTTCAGGACAATGGAAGGAAGAATACATAGATTATCTGTGTGTAATTAGTTCTGTTAAGCGTAGATCTGACTCATTCCCCATCACAAAGAAAGTGATTTTCTTTGAAGAAAATGATGGCAGAAATGTTCATGTGGGAAATTGTACCACACCATCCTCTCAAAATTTTTTGTTACAGTGTTTGCCTACGGTTTGCTGGACTGTTGCAAATCCTGAACTGTATTTTATGTTTGTCTTATGAGGAAAAAAAAGCCTTGACTAAAGCAATTCCTGTGTGTGGTCTGAAGCTGGTTATCACGAGTCAATCAGTCACACTTTCATACACCTCCTCTGTAAGTCTCTGGGGTATGGAGAGAGTTATTTTTATACAAAACAAGGATTTTCCCCTGTACCTCCAATAAACACAAATGGGGTCTCATATTTTCATCGCAAGCATAGGCAAACCACGATTCCCTACAGTCCTGTGCAAATCATACATCGTGTGAGATGGAAACTCTGTAATTTACTGGCATTTGTGAAACCAGGATGTATATCCCTGCACCTTATTTTCTCATTTTTCAGTTAAGATATTTGCTCAAACATTAAAATTGTTGTCAACTGTATGGTGAGTAATGCCTACGAAGTTTAGCTCTTCTGCAGGGGAAGTGTTTTTGAGGTGAGAACTATCTGAAGGAAACAGCATGTAAAAGATTCACAAAATCCCAGAAAGTATTTTCATGCAAACCTGCAGATATTCTCCAGAGTCTCTTAAAAATGACTAAGGAGGTGCTGCCTTCACTGAGTTTGTAGAGCACTTTCAACTTTCAGTCTCTGTCTCCAGCATAAGGTGAAAAGTCCTGTGATGTTTGCTACTACCCACGTCTAATTTGAACCATTTAGCAAGCCTCCAGTTCATTGTTTTAAAATCATACATCTTAAAACTGCACAGCTGTTCACCTCTTATTGCCAGCTAGATAACAGCTATAAAATGCAAGCCATAAGACAAATATTTCTGCAGATTTGCTAGGTTATAGCCATCCAAAAATATTCCCTCTGCTGCCCAATATGCAAACACCCTTTCTACTGTTGGGTTTTATGGCTGCCAAGGATGGAAGCTGTAAAGAATGTGATACCATTGTGCTATACCATGAACTGCTATTTCACTAGATTCCGCAATTTCTTTGGGGAAATCTAGCACCAAGAACAAAAAAAAAAAAAGTGGAAACCCCCCTATAATTTATTAGAAATCCCTTTCTTCTCAGATACAAATACATTATCATAAATATATTTTACAAATAGTGTTCCAAGTACAGAGACCACCCTAACTAATGAACATGTATAGAAACCTGGGGTTTGCCTGCACAAAACTGCTTCTCCAGTTCTAACAGTTATGCATTAATATCGTGTGAAAAATCTATATATAGAATGCTTTTGTTAAAATCAGATTATACTAATTCTATATGAAGTGCTTTAATGAAAAATGCTTAATGGCTGAAATACTATAAGACCGCAGTTAGAGTGCAGGTGCAAAAATGATATTCTACACTCCCTGGAGAGCAAACTTGTACATACTGTGAAATATCAATTAAAGTTTATAGTTGCCTGTACCGGTTAAATGTCTTTTTCATGGGAAATTTTCATCTTCTCTTATGAAGCACTCACTCGGGTCAAAATGTGTACTGAATTATGTGGGCATTTTGAGTTATTAAGGAATAGATTTGTTTTACAAGCAAGCTGTAAGCATTCTTTGCAGTTTTTATGAGGTCATCTACATGACTTTTAAATGGTCCTCTTGGCCAACCTCGATTCTCAGATCAGTTCATTAATTCACACAGCTGTCTTTAAAAACTACAAGAATAATATATACTAGAGTCTGGAAGAAAGAGGTGGATTTCAAGGCTGAATTTCAATCAAGGGGCCTGTTGACATCATAAACTATGAGGGGACAGCCTAAGCTGTTTTGTGAACAGCAGCAAGCTCATGATTGAAATACAGCCTGCTTAATTAATTAATTCAGAATATGTGGAGAAAGGATGCAAAATTCACTTTCATGTGAGCACACCTCCCAGAAAGTGTCAGCTGGGACATGTGCAATGTTCAGTGTTGGCAGAGGTTGTCCCAGATAAAATCTCACATTCTTTGGTGTATGCTATGCTAGTCAGCCTGCTCACATGTTTCTGGATCTGAATGGAGAAGACCTGGATTTAATTTCTGATTCTGCTACCCTTCCTGGGTGGTTTTGGGCAGGTGGCTGACTTCCCTGTGTTTCTGTTCCACACTTTTAAATTCTGGGATAGTACTTTCTTTTTTTTTCATTTCTTTTCTGTCTCTATCTTGTTAAAAATTTGTGCCATAATCTGTCTGCCAAACAATGTTTGTATTATAGTTAATGCAAACTCTTGAGATCTCAAGATGCTCTTGAAGAGCAAATAAAATCTGAAGTACATTAATACAGGAAAAACTTGTTAGGGGAATGTTTAAAAGAATGCAACACAGGCTGAAAAAATTGTGTCAAAACATTCTAAAAACAGTATGTGCTCCCTATTTTTAATATGCCTCTTCATATTCTGGTGGAGAGCAAAGCTCAAAATTTAAGAAATACTTGCAACTAAGCAGGTATATAGTAGAAAATGGATTAGTTCAGAATGTAATGACTAAGGCAGTGAGGATCCACCCCAAGATTTTATCTCTTCCCCTTTATTGGAAATAAAACTGGCATAAAGAGTAAGTACAGAGCTAGAAATTGAGATACATTTATACTTAGCTTTAATTATTTTTTCAAGATATTTGAATTAAGGCAGATGAAGTTGTTTAGAGGCATATTTGAGCTGAATTTCTTGCAGCTGATTAGTAGATAATGTTTTCTGAATTCTCTAAATTCTGAATGTATTCTGAACATGTTTATAATGAAAGCAGTCATCATGCAATGTTGATTCCAGGTTTAAGCCCTTTCCTTTCTTTGACTTTAGGACAAAGCTATACTGAGAGCTGTTTGCAACTCACATTTTACAGCCTGTGTGGGCAAGGTGGATGATCTGAGACACCCTTCAGCTTAGAAAACCTGCTGTAACCTCTGTTCTATCTGCCAGCCTCAGCAGGATGCTCAAGGCCAGCACGTGCCCACTGTCACTGCTGCAGAATCAGAGATCTCCAAAGGTCTACCCAGGAAAACAGAGTAACATCAGCACCAAAGAACCTTGCACTGATGCTGGCTTATCCATTTGCCAAGTCAATACTTGGATTTCAGTCCTTGGGGCTCCTCTCTTTGGAGTTTCAGATCAGATTACCTGATTTCTACGGAAGGAAGTGGAAAAGCACTGGCAGTGACACATTTATCACCACTTTACCTGTAACTGTGTGACACACAGATTATTTACCTTCTGTTTGCTCTCTGCCTGGCAGCAGAGACTGAAGCAGGAAGAGATGACAGAGAAGTTTTCCTGAGGAGCTGTGCCAGGGCTGTGCACTGTGACTACTGACAATTACCTGTCATTCTACTCAGCCTGACCCAGGACAAAACATGGGGGCAGGAGACCAAGGTACCAGCCTGCAGTGGGGATGCAATTTTTCCTGCCATGTGGTGAGAATCATAACGAGGAGCGCCCTCAGCAACCTGCTGGTGCATCACAAAGGTGCAAAAAGAGTCCCTGTCAGAGGCACTGCCAACCAAGCAGCATGTGTGGGACACTGGAAAATAAATTCCAGCTACTCATCAAATGTACCGACTTTGAGGAAAGAAATGGAATAGTCCCTTCATTTAAAATATGGTGCAGTTAAATAGCAGTGAAGGAGGAACATGAGGGATGCTGGACAAAGAGAAGTGGAGTTCCTATCCTAAGCCTCCAGGGCATGACTTTATTGACTAGAAGAGAAGCACTGTAAGAAGATAGCTGAGTCTCTATTACCACATCCTGTAAGGAAGTCACTGTGCACATTAAATGTATAGAGAGCCCATAAATGACATTGTAACAGTGGAAACCACTGAAGATCAGATATAGCCTGCTTTTTAACTTAGAGCAAGGAGGAATAGCATAAACCATCAACATTCACTAAAGAAAGGTCTGAAAAAAATACAGGATGTGTGCTATGAGGAGTCTGGAAACTATTCTACCCCCATTTTTGTCAGAGCTCAAGGACTGGAAAGAGCAGAGCTTTGGGGTCTCACTAGCTACACCACTGCAGGACCTTGGGAAGCGTGATGGGTTCCTGCAGTGGACATTCTTCCCTCCTGCTGCCTGTGTGAAATCCAGAACTGTGTCATTTGAATACCAGCTACCTATTGATAAGATATTATTTGAAGAATGCCTCCCCTCCTGAAGAAGCACACTAAGGGCTGTCACTTGGTTTTTGGCCTGTTTTTGCATTTGAACCTCTTTATTAGTTAATTGTGTGTTTTCTGAGCCTCTCCTGTGAGACAATGCTACTCAGTACCACTGGTAATATGTAATACATGGGCAGCCAGTCCTACACTTTTTCTTTCCAGCATTACCTCTCAAATATCTCATTTATAGTATTTTTAGCTCACCAGTGAAAAACGCTTTGGTTTCTCAGTCCTGTTTGCCATTTAGCAAAAAAGAGGCAACTCTTCTATACATACCACCTCATGCAGGAAGCAAAGGAATTGTGGATCTTCCATTCCTGGAAGAGGCCCAGGCCAGGCTGTGTGGGGCTCTGAGCAACCTGGTTTAATGAAATGTGCCCATGCCCAAGGCAGGAAGGTTGGAACTCATGATCATCAAGGTCCCTTCCAACCCCACCCATTCCACGATTCACAAATAAAAATTTGCAAAAGCCTCTCAAGTACTTATTTAGTGTATACACATCTACTTTCAAATACTGATGTTTTAAATTACATTTCTCATCCTCATGTCTGCACAGGAACTCATGACAAGTATATTTGTGTCTAGAATGCCCTTAAAATATCTTCAGAAGTGTCTGGAAAGAGCTGTAGGCTCTAGCCATGCCTCTGGAAATCTCATTATAGTCCCTGACTCATTCAGGGCAAGCAGGCAGGACTTCCACCATCATAGAGAGTGTGATGAAAGCTGGATGGTACATGGATGATGAAATTCCATGCATTGCAAAACCTGTGCCTTGTCAGGATAAATGGTTTCCTCTTCCAGGACAAATCCCTTTTTCATTTTAAACTAGAATCACTGCCATTGAGTACACTGCAAATAAAGAGAAAAAGCTAAACCCTGGATATAGTGCTTCCTTAGTCCTTGACAGTGTTGGCATTTTGTGGAAAAGTAATCAAACAGGTCATAAAATACTTTGTGCAGTAGTAGACCATTTGTAATTGTGAAACAGCGAATGCTGTGACACCCCACGGGCATCCCCAGACACCATTGGAAAAACTAACCCTTGCTTCTTGTGCTTCTCTAAATTTTCTCTTAGGAAAGCACTTTATGCATGAAAAAACCACAAAGATGCAATATCACTCACTCTTCAAGTCTTTATATCCATAGCTTCTTCTTGTTCCAGGAACCAGGTAACACTGGCTGCTGTCAGTGGTACAGTTAAGTTCTCTTTGTGGTCTTTGCTATGTTTGGCAGGTAGATGCCATTAAAAGGAAAGAATAAAAAGGCTGCCCAGTATTGCTCAGCTTGCCTGTTAGCTCAGCTTTAGTGTTCACATTTTGTGATACCTTTATTGTATAACTCTGATATAGAATCTTCAGTCATTTGGCCTGATAGGTAACTTCTTGGACAGAAAATACACCTTTCCAAAGTCACATTCTTCCATGGATTATTTTAGTTATCCCAAAGGCATTCCTTGTAAGACCCCTGCACCTTCAAGCTTGCCACATATAGCAGTTGAGAAGACAGCACCATTTCCAGTATTACTTTTTTTAGCACCACTGGCTTCCAGGAACATTTGAAAGTATTAAAATCACCTGCTCCAGCTTTCTGCCAGTTCCCTTCCAAACTCAGACTGCTTCAGTTATTCCATTTTTCCCACTTATGTACTTTATTTCTAACATTGTGTAAAAAAGACATGACATGGGAGTTTTGGCAAGGATGCTCAGGGCTTTTCCTCCTTGGGTCGTTTCCAGGACACGGTCACGTGATTTTAAAAGATTTGCCCCTGCTTCAGGCATGAATTGGCCACAGCAACAGCTGTGCTCCACAGATGCTTTTGCACCTCTCTTCTCCATAACAGGATTTCAGGCGATGGAGCAAAGCAGACAGTCCCTAATTGTCCTAACTGCTCCTACATGGCTTCTTCTTCTACTGCTGCCTAGAAGTGAGCAGGAAAAGCAAATGGAAAACACTTTTTTTTTTGTTTGCAACAGTTGTTCTAGTCTGCAGCTGTGTTTAATTAATTACTTGGGTAAGTGAGATGGACAGAAGTGCTTTTCAAAGCTGTTGAGAAGAGAGCTGTCTGCAGCTAATTATGCTGTTATAATAATCCCATGGCATTCCTCAGACTTTTCATCCTCTGACTGAATAGCAGTTCAGCAAAATATCCAAGGATCACTTATAGTTTCTAATAAACATCTGGGAAGAGTGGTAAAGCAAAATAGAATTCATCTAGGAACAACTAAAAGATTTTCAGCTTGCTCACAGACAAATCATAAAATATCAGATACCAGGAAAATACAAGCAGGATTTTCAAAATGTTTCCCCTCCTTTGCCCAAAATATTTATTTAAGTTTGCTTTTTCATTCTTTAGATAGTTGACATGATTCATTTTAACAAAAATACTTAATACTTATCAGAACCACTTGTAAAAGTTCCTTGTAATTGCCAAGAGGGAAAACCAACCAGAATATCATGTAACATTTTTGCTCATTTTGGGAAGAAAAATATATATGTGAAAACTGAAATAGTAATGCCACAGAGCCAAAAGAAAGATTTTTCAAGGACTTAATAGCATGGGTTTTTTTTTCTTTTTTTTTTTTTTTTTTTCCAGAACATTCTTTTTGTCAAACATCCTAGTTATATCTGAGAAGTTAGATCAGGGGGGGCAAAAGAGAAATATTAAGTAGCTGGTGAATTGGGAGACCTGTAATAACAAAATGACGAGTTGTTTTGTTCTTCCAGAAAGTGCTGTCAGGCAGGTTTCTTCTTCTTTGCCTGTGTCACTCCACATTGCAAACTGCTCACACAGGAGACACAACACATGAATCACACTGTGAAAAGTAAAGAACAAAAATGGAAAAGATCTTCCAAACCAATCTGTGGCCACAAGTAGTTTTATTTCAATGTTTATCTCTGCATAAGCCTTGGTGAGCTGTCAGTGCATAGATCATTTCTCAGTGCTGCTACCTATTATAAACACACAATATCCCAAGAGGCATAATTCTCCAAAAAACACATCTGAAAATAAAATGCACATATGCAAGGTTAGTAAAATCAGTGCCAGCCAATGTCTAATGATACACATCAAAGCCACTTCTATGAAGGTTTTCTGTTTGCTGAGCTTCCATTCAGGCAAAAAACCATGATGGGAGATGATGCTTACTTATCAAGCTATATCTCAGAGTAAACATCAGGATTTTTAATTTTGCTGCATACAAAAACCTGTCAGCTCTGAACATTCTCTTGAGTATGACAGGTCTAAATATTAATGAAAGTGTTAATTCAGCTTTTCTGTTGACAGTCCAGATAATATTGCAATTGCAACAGCCTTTTTCAGAAGAGACACATATTTGCAGAGCTGAGTATGCAGCAGCTACTACTTTGACAATGTGCCAGTAGCAGACACTGTAGGTAGATAGTGGAAAAATATTTCACTTTCGTGGAATAAGCCTGAGTATGGGCAGGCAGAAAGGAGACATCAGTGTCATGCACAGACAGCCAGTACAGACACAGCCTGGAGATTTCATTTGGCTGCCAACTATAGACAATTTTTTGCAATGGTTCAGAGCTCTACACACCTAGCAAAGGCAATATTTTTCCAAGCTAAATTTATGCCTGACACTTTCATTTAGAACATGTCATTAATAATCTCACCGAAAGGAAGTATCCAAACACTGAGCATCCACAAAAATATCCTTAAAGCAGTTGTTGCAATGCAACAGCTTTTAAATCCTGTTGGCAATTTTCTCATGTATTGATAAACCCCATTTAGGGGAGACTGAGCTTGACGTACTGTTTTTGCTCTCTGCCCCTCACCGTTCTCTCAAAGGAATAGGGAAGTGTTTTGTTGGGGTTGTTTTGTTTGTTTGTTTGGTTGGTTGGTTGGTTTTTTGTGGGGGGTGAGGGTGTTCTCAGTGAGGACAATCAACACTGGAAGTCTTAGAGATGTAGCTCCATCTCACCAGAATCACGTGTGCTTACAGTTTGGGCCTCTGGTGTCCTCTGAAGGTGACTTACAACTATCTCCTGAAGGGTCCTGATGGAGGTTACCTCTGCCTGGGCACACACAGCCTTTCAGAGCTGCTTTGCATCTCTTGATCTCTCACAGATGATCCAAAAGGGGATGAAGTATGGGGGGAAATGCTAAACATGCATCAGGTGGTTTCATGTTTGTTTCTCTGATATTTCTTTTGTAATTATATTTTCTTGGTTTATAACATGACCAGATAACCCTCTCAAATGAGAAGACACCTGCAAAGTCAGCACCTAGAATTAAGTACTTGTCATGGAGACAGAAGCCTGGATCCTAGATGGGACTGGATCTCAGTCCTCTGTGGAGATGTGACCGATTCTGTTTAGCTTGGTCAGGAAGAGAGCTTGTCTCTAGCCAAGCAAAATGCCATCAATAACTCAACTGTAACAATAAAGCTTTTGGCTTTGTGTCATCTCCTTTAACTTAGTCCCTACAGAGTTTTCAGTGGCCTCTCTTTGCAGTTCTTAGCTAGGATAGGTATATTTAGCAAACACAGGCATGCACATAAAAAAAACCTTATTTATGGATTCTTGTTGGCAGTATTTGCTTTTTTGAGTGTGTGTTTCAGTTAGGGGTTCAATTAGTCCTACTGAGCACTTGAAAGATCAGCTTCCAATTTTAAGGAGAATAAATAGTGGTCTTTTGAGTTTTACTGTCTTCCACAGTCTTCCAAATATTAAATAGAAAATGTCACCACAATCAAGTACAGAGGGTATGATCACATCATGAGAAGAATGGCACTCAGCCCCATCAGAGGCAAAAAAATGTGTAACTTCCATCTGATATTTCCACTGAAGTAGTTACAGCTGAAGTCAGCCAACCACTGTGTCAGACATTTTCTACAGCATGTTGCATGACCTGGACTCCCCAGTGCCAGTGGGAATAAAGTAAATTAATTCAAAGGATCCCAAGATGATATCAGCTCTGCCATCTCAATGGAGCTTGTACACTGAGAACTTTTCACAGTGCTCTGGACAGCAACAGACCCTTCCACTAGTGCTGCAATAGATCAGTTACAAAGAATAACCCATCCCTCCCTACACCCAAAAATCTCAAAAGTGATGGAACAATAGATAACAAAAATCAAAAAAATGGAGAATGGAAAAAGGAAGGAGAGTATGGCAGACTAGCTCATTTCTGTAGTCACAGATATACAGTGTCTGGTGATCCCATAAAGATGTAGAATATTCAGAGTACACTGCATTTTCTGTCACTTCTCTAGGGAATTTCCCATTTCAGTGAGATATCTCAATGCTGGAGACACTTCTCCCTGGAAAACTTTGTGCCAATTGTTCTTTGCCTGTAGTTCACACAGGTAAATGAACAAGATGTGGGGGAATCAGAAGGTAATACATGGTCTGCCTCCCACCTGGTCTTGAGATAACTCCTTTGAAAGCTAAAACTGTCAAGTGACCACTGAAATGGACAAGGCAGCAAATATAAAGGCAGAAAATGTATTTCCCTAACAGCTCCACCACTGCTAATCACACATGACATTTATAAATGAGCTGTATATAATACAGAAAGGCTTTGTTGATTTGATATGTAGCAGGGGGATTTTGTTTTTTTCTATCTCACCAACATAGTTTATAGATCACTTGGCTTTCCATTACTGATTGCACAGCACTCCTGGTGCAGCAATGAGTGCTTACTCAGTAAGTTGATATTCAGGCAACATTTGTAGCATAATTTAGCTTTCTTTTGACAAAAATATTGGATAGAAAGCATGATAGGATTCAGCAGCATGTGACCAGTCAGCCAGCCACAGCTCAGGGGCTGCCAGCTGATGGTCCCTGTCCTGTGTCATACATCCACCACATAGAGGATCTGCCATGTCATGGTGCTAATACCCTCTACAATAGGACTGTGTTATTTTGATGTGTGTGGTGTTATTTAAACCCCATTCTGCTTCTTTCTGAGAAGATCAGTTGTAGAGAAATCAAAACTTGTGGAAACTATAGTGTAGAATTTACATTGATCCCAGGTTATTGAAGTTACTTTTAAAGGCAGTCACCCTGTGCTTTGTATCTTATGAAGAGCAATGATTTAATGTCAAGAGAGCACAATTTATTCTAACAAAATTTTCTTTGGAAATGAAACTTAGCTTCCAATGGCACTTAATAGATTTTACACTTTTCAGGACTTGAATCAGAGATTTTTGAGCTGGAACTGAGCAACAAAAAATCCTACAGTGCTGTCAGGTAATTTTCTCTTTAATTTTGGCCAAAAGAACACTGCTTTTTGAAATGCATTCCCAAAATATTTGTCTAATATATTTTTAAATCACTCATATGATGGAACTTCTGACATTCTTCTTTAGACAATATTCCCAAATCTAACAAACCAATTAACGTATTTTTTTCCCCTCTTATTTGAATGAATATTACTGCCCTCAAATATTTTCTTTGAAATTCCACTTCAGTTAAAGATTTATACATATTATAAAAATAAGATTTAAAAAATGCTCCTAATAATGATTGCTATATGCATAGGTTGTTGCAGTTGTAGTGCCCTCTGTTCAAAAATATCTGATCCATATGTCAGATGTACCCTGATGGACAGTGGAACTCTTGCAGCATGGATGCTGTCAAGGAGATTGGCATCCTGTTAAAGCCAGAGTGTTTGACAGAATGCTTCAGTGGGTGACATGAGGCACAAGCAAGAGGTCCACTAACCCAGTGAAATGTGTTTGATTGGCTGTGCAAGATCTCTTTATCTTCTAACTCCTTCTAGATTCTCCTCCCCTGCAAGGTCAGGCACTCAGAGGAGCAATTTATAAATTCACAGCTCATATTCTGGTTGCAGTTCCAGAACTGACACAAAATTAAATCAGTCTTGAGTGCAGTAGGATACAAAAATTACCTTCCCAGTCTACTGAGCCCTTCAAGACTTCCAATAAATCTCCCAGCGGCAGCATTCCAGCGCTGGTTGCCTATCTTCCATGCCTTACAAAAAGACCTTGAAATGGAAACAGAAGGGTTTTCTTTGAAGTCATATTTCATAGCACAAAAAGACATGCACAGAAGCAGCTGACTTAAGTAGTTTCCCCCTCTTGTTCAAAGTATTTTCTGAAAAGTCTTAAATGTGACTTTTTAGTTAATCCCCAGAACTCTTAATTGCAGGGGCCACAGCACATATGAAAGCAAGAGCTGATATCAACAAAGGCTCCTTTTAAAAAAAGATGAAGGCAAAACACTTTAAAAATATGCAGGCTAGAAGGAACACTGTTAGGCTTCATCTAATTGCCTTCCTCCCCTGAAAATTATAGCACTCCTCCCTAAAAAATAGAAAACTTAAGCAAGTATATTCACTTCATCTTAGAACTGGCACTGAGTGCAAATGAAATATATCCCTCTGTAATTATTAAATTGAGCAAGCCATAATTATCTCTAGTAAGATTCCCTGGGCTTCAATAAGAGATTTGCTGAGTTTTAGAGCAGCCCCTTCACTTACTCTTGTGGGTGGAGGAGCAAGAATGGGTCTCAGGGCTGGCTCTGGTCCTTCCAGAGCCCATTTTGCTGGTGTGTGACCTGGCATGGGCTTCCTGCACTATCACATTGGCTTATTCCTCTTTCCCAAGGGCTCATGGAGCTGGAGGAGTGTCAGGGCCACATGAAGGCATGCTCCCTGAACAGAGGGGCCCAGGAAATGCCCCCACACTGAAAATTACCTGAGGATGATGCACTCAGGGGAGGAACAGCTCCCAGCAGAGAGAGGGTGACTGCCCTGGCACGGGTGACCACAGGCATTCAGAAAGTTTTCAGAGCCTTCATGAAGGTCACCCTACCCTTTCATAAAGAGCTGCTGTGGTTTCTTTAATGTCAGCCTTTCTGTTGCTTGAACCAGATTAAATACTGCGCAGTGGACATGGGACCTCCCAAACTTTGGTCCCGACACTGATGCAGGCTTTAGCCTGGGACCCACTTCTATTTTAGGTGTAGAGCCCTCTGAACCTGTCTGTGTGCCAGTGGGCTCCAGGAGGAACTCCCACGTGAGTGACCCGTGAGGACTTCATTTTGTTTAAGGCTGCTTAAAGTGTTATTGGAAAATTCTGTAAGGCAGCTCAAGTGAGTGAAAATGATTTGCTTAGGATGAATGTAACCACCAGTGCATTACTTCACATAATCTAAACAGAGTTTCAGGCACACTTCATCTATCATTCCCTGAAAGAGGGAGGCTGAGTTAATGCTCTCTGACAAATATTATGTTTCTCAGGCAGCCCTGGTGCTGTCTTCCACGTTTCCTGACCCACTTTGATTAGATATATAAACAGCAGGACTAAAACACAGGTTGGATTTTGCTGTTGGAAATGCAAGATAAGGATACCATAAAGGCTCATCAACACCCCAGCCCTCTCTGTAAGAGACACCCAGCACTCGTGAGATTGGAGATTCCTTCTCAGTGCTGTAAGATGAGTCACTTGGCTAATAACTATGATTTATAACAGCATTTTAATTGCTCCCTGGGCTCTCTGATGAAGACAGAAGAGGGCAGGGTGTCACACCTCGGAACACTGTCCTTCAGGGCAGGGAGAGCAGGGCTGGTGTCCAGCTGTGAGTGAGCAGTGCTCGGAGGGCAGCTGGAGAGGCTCAGGAGGAAAGAAGGAAAGGATGCCAGGCAGAGCCACTGATGGCTCCTGGCAGCAGCTTTGCTAATGCTGACACTCTCCTCTGAACCTAATATGAATGTCAGGGACAGGACTTGGAGCTGGTACCGAAGAGGGAAAACTCCAGCTCTTCCACGTCGCTTTTTCTACAAAAAGTGTGTCTAGCAAACCTCTTGGAGCTACAGCTCTGTAGTGAGCGTTTGAGTGGATTAAGTTTGCCTTAAAAACACCCAAAGCCTCAAACATATTCATTCATTAGCTCTAAGTGGGCCCATAGCCACATCTCTGGGCATGTATACAAAGAGTAATCAGAAGAAAATTAGGACATTTCTTTCCAAACATGTAAACCTCCCACATCCATCAAACTGCAATTCCCCTAAAGTCAGTCCTCACTGCTCACTTTCCCAGAAAGAAGCATTACAGAGCAACTTGGAAGTCAGCAAAAATGAACAAGGCACACATCCTCTCTATATTGCTAATCCAAAGGGCTCAGAGGTTAACTGAGAGCTGGCAGGAAGAACAAAAGAGTTTTCTCTATCTGGTTTCCCTGATACAATCGTGCTAAAACATTGGCTGGAGCAGCAAAGGCTTAAGAGAGCACTCCAGAGAGCTGGCCTTGTGCCCTGTTTTTGGATCTTCACTGATTTTTTGGGGGAGGGGAGTACAAACTGAGCAATGCCACCTTCCTCAGGCTGTACAGAGAGGAATCTTTGAGGCTACTAAATTGTCACTTGTTATAGCCAACCGTACAGTATATGTACCCTGATTAACTGAAACCCAGATTTAATTCTTCATTTTGCACAGGAAGTAAGAGTTTAATCCTACTGTTTTGTCTATCAGATATCCAATTTACATTTTTACTGAGTATTGAGATGGGAAGAAGAGCATCCCAGGGTTAGTGGCATTGTCTTATGTGGATTATAATAAGGGGATCTTTTATTACATTTGGTGAAATCTTTATATAAAGAGACCAACATTTTTAATGGGAAAAAGGAAAAAAATAGCAAACATAAATTCTGTCATGGCTAAGAATTAAAAAATGGCTATGGTTGTCAGCCCTAGCAACAGAGAAATAATTAAATTGGTTTTAACTGCTCCCAGAGATTGCCATACCAAACTGGTGAGTGTGGGGGATCTGGCTACAGACAGCTTATGTTTGGCCAGGTCATGCACAACCCCAGCAGGCAAACCTGGGATCAGGATAAATTTACAAAAGAGAGGACAATTTATTAAGGGTCAGTTTCTACAGTTAGCAAGGACTCTTCAGAGTGCAATAGGCTGATGCAGCAGGGGTGGGAAGAGGCCTGACAGCCCTGTCACCAGCTCAGTCCACAGTCAGCTGATTGCTTACCCAGCCCTGCTGCACCTGCACAAGGGTGAATTGGATTCCATGAGCCTGCTTTAACCTTCTGTGGGTGAACATTGCTGTCTGAAGCTCCCTGTGAGCAGAGCAAGGCCCTGTGATGGGTGTCACTGCTCTGTGCAGGGCCAAGGGAAACTTTGGACAACCTGGAGCCTTGTCCAAGGTCAGAGGAGCAGCGAAAGCAACCAAAGCAAATCTTAGTCTGCAATGACAACTGAATTAATTTAGGAGCTATGAAGAACATAATTTTCTCTCCTTCTCCACTGGGACTTGCTTTTCTTTAATTGACCCATTTTATTCACTATGCCTCAATCACCTTCAGGTTGCTGCCTATATTGAGCCCTGTCTGGAAGCTGATTTGAAGCTCTCTGAAGTAAAAATGGAACTTTTGTTTTCAGTGATCTTTTGGACTTTCTGCCATGGTCATTATTATGCAGTCACTTCTGTGCAGTTATTAGTTAGCCTAACAGCAAAATAAGAATGGGGGAATGAAGAATCCCTGGTGGTTTTGAGGCAGCCACAGCATCCCTCCACCTGCACACTTGCAAGCTGTGTTACAAATGCTGGCAAGCTGTGGCATTGCAGAAAGGGCATCCACAAGGCTCTGCAACCCTGAAAGCCTCTCAGAAAACGTCATATGGCTTCAATTTGGGAAAGACCACACACGTTACAGTACTTGTGACACCTGCTACACGTCTTGCCAGTCACTGCCTTGCCTTGCCTTGCTGGTTCTGCTATAGAAGGTGATCTTGAAAAATATCTTCTTATTTTTATAACATTACCACAGTAATATATATTCTTATAAACATTCTGAGGTTGCATTGCAGTAAGAGTGCAGGCCACTGAACCAGTGAAAGCCAAATGGCAGAAGCTCAGTTTCTCCAGAAGATAGAAGATTGTAACTGATTAGGGTGGCCACCAGGGCCACCACTGCTTTAGTGCTTTAGGAGGTTAATTTTGTCCTGGAACACATAACTCACTCTGCAGCACCTGTTTGGATTTCCTGGCTGCTGGTTGTTATGTGCACCCCACAAATGGAGATGGGAGGTCTGGGGGGTGCCTGGTGCAGCACTGCTTGTGTTTCACATCCCCCTGACTTCTTGCTTGCACTGCCTGACCTGATCTTGCTGATAGAAGCTGAGAGACAAGTGCTGTGCTAGCTTGGAGGTTGTGGCAGTGAGTAGCAACCTGATGCATGTTGAGCAGCAAGGGACCACATGCTCTACTCATGCCTTGACAGAAGTACAGGTGTGCTACTTCTTCTTGTTAGAATGGTCTTGGTCAGGGATTGTGTAGCACAGGGCAAAATGTCAGTGGTAATTCTCCTCTGGATGTACTCAGATATCCTACACATGCTCTTAAATCTGGCAGAATTTGCTGGAAAGTTTGCATGAACTTCTCCAGCATTTCAAAAGTTTTACAGGCTGGGAATGCCATACCTTAATTAAGGTGCGTATTCCCTGGCAGGGAGCAGGACTGTCACCTGCAATCAGAAGGACCTTCAAGCATTTCCTAAATTCCTAAGCAATGTGAAGGATAAATGTGGCAGTGAAGTAGGGAAGACTCACTGAAAAAACCAACTCTTATGAATAAAAAATGGGGTATCTGGAGTAAAGTGCCCTAAGGCTCTCAGTTCCATTTGAGTAAAACAGCACAGCACCTGATGTTCCACTCTCTTGGGGTGCAGGTAAACAGATGGACCTGGAGGGCATGGAACAGGGCTCAGAGCAGGCAGCCTCTGCTGGTGAGGGCTCAAGTCCCATCACACTGGTGTGGTATTCAGGCTGCATCTGGGGTACTGTGTCCAGCTCTGGGCTCCCCAGCACCAGAAAGACAAGGAACTACCAGAGCAGGTTTAGCAGAGAGTTGCAAAGATGATTAGGGGGCTGGAACATCTCTCTCATGAAGACAGGCTGAGGGAGGTGGTCCTGTTTAGCCTGGAGAAAGGAGACTGAGAGGAGACTCTATCAATGCATACAAATATTTATCTTAATGGCCAGACTCTTCAGTGGTGCCCAGGGCCAGGACAAGGGGCAAACTAAAATGTAGGACGTTCAATCACAGTATGAGGAAAACCTTGCTCTTCTGAGGGTGACAGAGCACTGGAACAGGCTATCTAGAAGTTGTGGGGTCTCCTTCTCTGGAGCCATTCAAAAGCTATCTAGATGAGATTGTGTGCAACCTGCTCCAGGTGAACCTGTTTTAGCAGAGGGGGCTGGGCTGGGTGATCTCCAGAGATACCCTTCTATACCAGCCATTCTGTGATTCTGTGGATGTTCATTTTTATTCTCTTCAGCCTCTTTTATTAGAGGTTTTAACTTTTCTTAAAGTCTAGGAGGAAAAAGTCCACAGGCCTAGATATATGTTATTGCTTTGTTTCAAAAGTCAACAGTAAGCTCTTTACAAATTATTCAGTCTTTATTTAAAGGCTGTTTTTGTAAGTTAGGATTTTAGTCATTAAAAAGCAGTCTTTTACCTCAGAAAATATGCATGCTGGAACTAGGATTCTACTGTTTCACTCTAGAGTCATTAATACATGTTTTATGAGTTCCTCAGGCATAATTGGTGCATTGTTGTGTTTATTCAGATAAGTAGACAATGCTTTTTATCTCTTCTGGAAAACAAAAAGAACCTCCCTTTGTGACTCACAGCCCATGTGGACTTGGCTCCATCCTAAATTCCCCCAGCATGCTTTGCCTTTTCTTTCACCAGTGAAATTTAAGAAGCTTTAATAGCACTGATAACTTAGGGGTCCCAAACCCAGAGGTCCCAGGTAACCTCTGAGCCAGTGTCAATAGAGCACCTCCCATGTTTTCTCCCCTCCTTTAAGATCTGCCATAATTGCCTGCAGCCCCCTGGATGGGGCTTTTTATTTGCAGCTCCTCCTCCTCCTCATCTGACACTCACTATTCCACGCTGTTTTTTCTTAGCCTCTCTGTTCATATCTATAGATTTCACAATTAAGAAAACAGCAATTTTAACAGTGTGTGTGTTCATTTGCTCCTGCTTTCTGGAGAAAGTGAGATTGTGCACCTCAGGGGTGCCTCAGCTGTGCCATGGCCAGGAAGAGGGACTCAGACCTGGCATCCTCTGTGCCACCTCTGTCTGATCTCTCTGTGTGACAACCACACAACTGATCTCAGGCAAAGGTGACATCAGAGATCCCCCTCAGCTGCTGTGAAGCAACAATTAGGATAATCTCCCAGGTCATGGGAGACTTCCCAGCTTCAGGCCACAGCTGATGTTGTGTCTTTGGAGGCAGCACAGGTGGATTTCAGTAGTCACCTGGGCCTTCTAAGCTCCTTTTATGGTGTTTAGAAATGTGTATTTCTGCCTTTCTCTAAGAAATTTATGCAGGAAACATTTTCTTTCATGTCTCCAAATGTTTTTTGTGGTTGTACCAGCCTGGCTTTTGTCTCTTCTTCCTTCCACAAGACCCCACTTGTCTGGTGGGTGGGAGGGTAAATGTGCATGCTTCTGATTGTGGTCGTCTGCCTCTGCTTTATCTGACATAATTGTAGCATTTATTTTTTTTATCCCCAGTACTTATTTGCTTATGTTACAATACATTAGAGAACTTTTCAAAGCAAAATATCATTTATTTGAGTCAGATGAAAGAATGAAGAGAATAAAGACACCTTTTGACTAGTTTTATAAATTTATGAAGAAACATGAAATAACAGAGGTTTTTTTGGGTTTTTTTACATACTCAAGGAGAAAGACTAACTAGAAAGGGAATAAAATCTAAACGAAATGAAATTAAATCAGTCCAGCTCCATTAACTATCAACATTTTTTGGATAAGGGTAAAGGCTGAAATGATGCAGACCCCCTAACCTTTCCTTTGTGTGTGAAACTTGCCCACAAAACATTTCACTAGGCTATCAGCCAGCTTTCTTAAGGGAGAAATAGTCAGGAGCCAAACTTAGACCAGATACAGATTTGAAACACTAATCCTACATCTCCTCAAAACAAAATGAGGTAAGCACATTCAGAGCACCCTACAGACTCACTAGAGCCACCTGAGATTCAAACTGTCTCCTTTCCTCCTTTTGTTGGATATTGATACCACCACAACTAAAATCCAGCAAGAGGAGACGTCCCTCTCCAGTGGTCTTTGGAGTGCCAGACTCCAGCCTGTTCCACACAGCTCAGGGCAGAGGTGTCCCTCTGCCCATGGACTGCCCTACCTGGGGTGGGAGCCACATTGCCAGTGGCAGCACTGAACCATGATTACTTTCAGCCATTTAACACAGTTGTAATTATCTCACAGACTAGGCAGATGTGCCAAGAAATGCTAAAACCTGAATCCACAGGAAGTGAGTCAGCTCAGGAGTTGAGAACCGACTCTGAGATACATTATGGCTATGTCTCAGGGCATCACTTCCATGCTGCCTTGCTGAATCATTCCCATTGCCAGCTCCAGGGATTATCATCAGGACTGAGTTGAGAAGCACATTTTCTGCTTTTAAAAGTTTAAATTTTCCTAACTCTCCCTATCCTTGATCCCATGTGGCTGAATGCAGCTGAATGTGACATTGCTGTGAGCAGCACTGCTTCACTCACATGGGCCAGTGGTACCATGGGGCTTTCTCTACTTTTTAATGTGATCACACTAATTTCAATGTTAGTCCCTGTTCCTTTCCCTTTATTTTTTATTCCAAGTTACTGGTCAATTTTTAGACTGCAGTCACCTCTCTGGATAAATAAATACTAACAACAGTGATAAAAATTTCTGAAATTAATAGCTTTGAACTTTGCTCTGCTTTTTAAGCCGTGATTCCCAATTATGAAGCAACATAAAATGCATCACTTCTCATCACTTTCATTACTTCCTGTCTTGACTACTAAACCAAATCTTACCATTGCTGAGATTCTCCCCTGCCTGAGTGTCCTGCTTTAAGGTGGGATAGAGTTAATCTCTACAAAACTGATGCATTCAAACATCTGAAGCATCTTCTGTCTTGATTACTGTGACATTGTCTTGGTACATTTCTGTAAGGATGTGAATATCTTTACCTGAGAGGTTCAGGTGTGCCTGAGTGGCCTGTGCATAGACCAACCCATGCCCTGGCTCACACAAATCTCTACTGCAGTGCCTGTGTCAGTATGGATTTACACCTTGGCATCTTTTTACTGCTCAGAAAACACTGCCTTTAAGCAGTGCTCTTACTTTTGGTATCAGAGATGTTCTCAGCTCCTGTGTCATTCTTTGTATCTTCTCAATAATTTAAAAGAGAAAGCTCAAAAAACTCTCCTGCTGACTGTAACTCCAGGATGAGGTTTGCCACACTCCTAAATTTGTCTGTTCATTACATGGGCCTAAATCCTGCCCACAGTGAGACCCCTTGTCAGACAGTCACTGTAAAGACAGCTTACAACTGATGCATACCATGTTGTAGCCTAAGTGATCCCTTACACCTGCAGGGCAGGGTAAAAGGCCATTAACCTAAGGGAAAATCTGCCTCTGCTTTCTTCTTTTGGGTCCTCCTCTACAGATTAAAGATATTTTCTCATCTTCTCTTTGTCTTGCTACATGCTCTGCTTATGGGCATTTCATCTTACGAAAGAAAAAATCTAACCAGTGAGAGGACCACCACTTTGTTCATATAGATTCCTCTTCTTTCTTAACATGTCTAGCCCTCAAGGGTTTGAAATCATTCCCAGCTGATTTTGGGGAGTGGGGATGCTCTACCCTACCAATCCTCTATAACACCATTTTTCATGCAGCATTTTGTTGTGAAATGTTTCACAAAGCCACATTTTCAGTGTGTTGCAGAAAACAAAATACACCACAAGAAGGAGAATGCAAAGCTATTTCTTTGAAGAAAAAATGTAAATCAAAAAAGAATGGAGACTTATAAAGTGGCTTTGTCTTTGTTCCAGCAGTGTATCATGGAAAACACCAATATGTACACTAGACAGCTTAAAGCAAGTTATTTCTTATATATTGAGTCTCATTCTAATCCACTTCAAATCCGGGCACTTCAGATTTTCTGCTAAGGATGTATTTTATTGCTCTAGCTAATTTTAATTTACATGGGCAAAGTATTTTGCTAGTCCATCCTTATCAGTAAGAGTCTGATGCTAGAAAGGCAGGCAACTGGATCTTTGGTTTCAGCAAAGGATTGCCATCTTGTTTCAGACTACCAACTCACACAGAAGTTGTCATTTCTTGTCCCAAATTGTGAGCCTCCTGTGGGTCACACAGATGAGGCACAAATCAGTCTTCCCCCAGAGGAGCTTATGGGAATGATCTGGTTTTGGTGGCAGGAGATGGTGCCATTGCCTGAACCATTGTCATTCATCTTAAGGAGAAAATAGTGACAGCACTGATGAGCAGCAGGAAATGAAATAGAATATTTACCCTCACTATCAGCAATATTTGATATACAGTCCTGAAAGAGACTAATGGTGATTTTGTGTGCCTACAGAACTGTCAGTACTGCAATTGAAAAGGTGTTACTTCATCACAGTTTGTAGATACTATATTCACACCCAGAGGATACATTTCCATTGAATATCAATTCCTAAGCATGAATTAAAAAATTCACATTGTAACACTTTTGGTTAACATATATTTAGCTGTACGCATCATATACATGTTCCTATCCAGGCAGGTGAAGGTTGGTCTCTTCTCCCATGTAGCAAGCAAAAGGACAAGAGGACTTGGCTCATGTTGAACCAGCAAAGGTTTACATTGGATATTAGGAAAAATTCCTTCAAAACACATAGATATGGTGCTTAGAGATGTGGTTTAGGGGTGGACCTGGCAGTGTTAAGTTAATGGTTGTACTGAATGGTCTTTACCTTACTTAGAGGTCTTTCCAACTATAATGATTCTAACAGGATTGCTTCAAGAGATTGCTCCAATGGTCCAGTATCTTCAGCTCAGCCTACACAAATTTTTAACCATGATTTATATTCCAGTTGTACTTTTCCTTAAACTCTACATCTCTTGTTCTCAGGCTCTATTAGATAGTTCTATCACATGACAATTAAATACTGTTGGTCTGATTATTTCCATAAAAGGTAAGTCATTAATTCAATGTTCTAATATTGGTAATTATAAAATAACTTATTTCCATCTTTCTATATAAAATTGTAAAGAAAAACTTTTCTCAAATTGTGAACACTCAGAAAAGCTGAGAGGCACCTGTATATAAAAGTCTCAGAGTTCTGTTTAAAGAGGCTTGAAAGGCTCAGACTTTAAAACTATGAGTTCTGACTGCTTTGTTCCTTCTGTAACCATACCACTGTTCTTCTTCACTCAAAACAGTGCATTTAGGTCCCATTTCCTTACCCAAAAATGCTATCACTCACTGCCATCTAGTGTTAATGGCACATACTGCCAGGAATTTAAAATTACTATTTTTATATTTCTCAACTTTGGCCCTATCCTGAGAACCTGGCCATTCTTTCTACTGACAGAGGGAGCTGCAGATGCACAGCAGTGCAGGAAACCTGAACAGTTTGTTCACAGGAACAGAGCTGACTTCAGGGGCTACAACAATTTCAGAGACTATGACTATATTGTTACTTCTTCTGCTCTGACTGTGCTTCCATGCTCTCTTCCCATGCCACTGTGTCACACCAGGCTTGGCCCTGGAGCAGAGCTGCTCCTCCAGCAGCCTCCTCCTTTCTCTGTTTTACCAGGCAAGGATTAAAAGTCTCAAAGCTGGGATACAGCAGTTGGGTGAGAAAGATTTTTGACCACTAAACATCTGTGGCAATTTTAAGGTACAAGTTGCATTAATGTACATTGCATCTTCCAGTGTTTTCTGAAGACTGGACAAGTTCTGTACAGTGTGAATTACCTTCTGGTGACTTGCTTTTAAAAAAACAGGAATCATAATTGGTTTTTATGAGAAGAATTAATGTATATTAAGGTCTCAAAGAAAATGTCTGAATTCAAAAGCAGACCACAGAACCTTACCATAATGCATAGTCATAATTATTTTATTAGCACTGGTTTTGAAACAAATATATTTGGGTACTTAAACACATTTTAATTAATGTTTACTAAATTTAATATATTACCATATATTACATAATGCACTGAATATTCAGTAAATGAATAATAAAACCCAAGTGCAGATTAAAGTAGCAAGACCTGTTCCAGGTTATCAGAAGGCCAAAATCACATTAGCAGTATAAGGACAGCAAGCTGTAAATGACTAATATTAAACACATCATTCTATCATTGCTACGTGCATGCTAGTACAAATGATCCTGCTTTGAATTGCTTCCACTTATCTAGAAAATAAAGTAGTTCTTGCCTTACATTACAACTTCATGATCCTTTATTTCCTACCTTTCAGGCCTGATCCTGCAGTCCCTACTCAGCAAAACTTCCAATGCATTCTGGCAGATTAGTTTTGTACTTTATATTTAAGCTACATAAAGCCCACTGGTTCTCTCCAGATACCTGAATAATAAATGACTAGAATCTAATTTCTAAAAATTTAGAAATTCTAAAAATATTCGTAACAGAAAATAATGTAATTACATAGAGACCTAAGTGTACTAAGGCCAAATCCAGGAGCAGATCTAGACAAAAGCCTTGGGAACTGCCAGGACAGCAAGGTTGGCCTCTGTTGAGTTAGGCACTTTCCTGATTAGCCAGTCACTTTTAGGATCACAGTTTTGGATGTAGACATCTCCAGTCTCTTTAAATACTGTTTTGAGCACCTGCATCCTGGTTTTGGATCTGGCCTTTTTTTAAACTTGAGTACATGATGTATCACATTAACATTATGCAAAGACAATAAGAGAAGTGACCCTAAAGTAGAACAAAATGATAATACAACATGATACTATAGCCAAGTCTAGAAGAAGCTATTGTTCTTTTCCGTGCTTGGGTTAGGCACATTTGTTTTAACAGCTTTTAACACTGTATCCCATTTACTATTCTTGTGCTCTAACTGCCTTTTCCTAAATTTGTGTTGAAATAAATCATTGCTGTCTTCATCCTCAGCCTCTGACACTATCTCCATTTTTTGGATAATCAGTTTGATGAGGTCATGTTGCTTTTCCAACAATGTTGATATATCTTTGAGCCTAAAAAGCAAACAAACAAACATGCATCAGGCTCTTTTGATTTCAATGGACTTTTAAGTCATTAAAATTACAGATGCAAAAGTGAGACTGAGTGAGAAGCAATGAAGGGAGAATCGACACTGATCCATTCTTGGGGAAACAATCTGAATTGGATTTACACAGTAGAAAGTTAGTAACAGATTGGGTATACTTGCAAACCAACTGGAATTACATCACTTGGGAGTTCCAAATAACTCTTGAAAACCTCAATTTGCAAATCTCTAAAATGAAAATCCATCTTCCCCATTACTTCAGATTACTTTAATGAGCAACATGCTGTGCTGGTTTGGGCTGAGGACACAGAATTTTACTTTTTAAATACAGTATGGAGCTTTAAAATGCTTTTTGAAATATGATTATGTTTGTAATATTGGTTCTACTTATTTTTACAACTGTAAAATATCACCAAAAATACCTGTATTTTTGCTTCAGAACTTCCAGTTCTAGTGTTGTGTCAGGGCTCTGAGCATACGTGGTAGAGTCCTCACAACCAAAGCAATATTGGAACACGCTCTAAACAAAACATGGAACCAAACTTAAGTAGATCTTATAGTCTGACAATCGATTAAATATGTGAACATTAAGTCTTCACACAGTGTTAACATTGAAAAGACTTTCTGTTATGATGTTATTTTCTTATATATTAAAACATTTGCTTTTCAAAATTTGTTTTATGAGAAAATTCAGTCTGTCAACAACAGCTCAAATAAAAGAAGAAAAGCCAAAAGGGAGTAATTCTACTTTTTATCTGAACATCTTTTGTAGCTTGTCTCACTTAATAAAGTTACAGTTCACTGAGTACTCAAACACTAATTTTTTCTGAATACAGCTGCACTCAAACTGATTTATCATTTTCACTGACCTTAGTCAAGGTCTAACCACAATTCCCTTGATGTCAGTTAATGACTGAGTCTTAATAACACAAAGTCCTTAGCAATGTGTGTACAAAGTCAGTCATATCCCTTTTTGGTAAGAATTCTTCTGCCTAATATCCACCATCTTACCATAAATCCACAGTATCTGGGCCTGTTGGGATATACAGTGATCGATTCCTGGTCCACCCGACTTAAGAACCAAAATGGCAGCTTCTTCTCCAAGTTGGTATGAAGATTAACCTAAATGAAGTTTTGCATTGAGAATGAGATATGTTGTCTTAAGATAAATACACATTATATGTGAAAATAACCATCATGCCATTATATTCAATTCACTAGTACTACTCCACACTGCAAACAGTGCTATAATACTTGAATAGTCCAGCCCAGACACTAAAACTACAGAGTCATACCAGTATTGAGTATCTTAGCAGAATTAATTACTCCACATAGATGTGCACTCTTTTTACTAATGAGAATTCAGTACAGCAGAATGAATTTGGCATCCTTTTGATTTTTGTGGACTTTGTTTCCACTGCATAGGTTCCCTACTAAAAGACAACTGTGATTTCAAGCATTGCAGTGACTGATGTTGAGATTCTGGTTTTGAAAGAACTCAGAATTGCTTGAACTGATGGCTGAAAAATTTCTTAAAAATGCATTTGCTTGTACACTTCCTTGGCAATGACTGATATGAGTGAAAATGAGATTCAGAATAAGATGCCATGTTCACCAATTTGCTTTACAGATATCCTAAGATAGTTATGAATGTGATGACAAATCAACTGATTATCTAAATGGTGCTCTAGCAATGATAACTTCCAATATTTGATGCTTCCATGGTGTTACTCACCTGCATTGCAATCCTTTTGAGTGCAGCATATTTTTGTACTTCAGCAATATCACCAACAGCCAAACCAATCTAAAAAAAGAGAAACAGTTCGTTATCTATTTTTTCATCGTTTGTGATTTCAATTGTATTTCTCATTCACACTTAAATAAAAAATATTCTAAATTATTTTTTCACTTGAATTTGGAAACACTTTTTGTATATTTGGAAAATATGTATCAATGAATGTAGAGTGTTTTTACTTACAACACTCTGTTGGTAAGGTACTGAAGTAGTATTTTTGCCAAGAATAACATCCCTAATTTTGCATTCTTCATTATTGCTGTAATGTTAAGAAACTGGATGATCTCTTGATTAAGTAGGATCATGTCCACAATAAACAAGTTTAAAAAACATGAGGTGTTTGGCTTTTATTGCTCAGCTCAAGTGAAAATGTGGTTTTCTAAATAAAAATTATATTCAATGGAACATGGCTGAAGATATATTACATATTTTCCCCCCTTTTCACCATTATTGTGTTTTCTGATTCTTAACTTTCAGGTGAGGTTTGTTAGTTCTATCACTACTTCTGATTGCTGTTTTGTGTGCAATGACGATTTCAGTTTGGACTTTTTGGACTTTTTTTTTTAATTGTTAGTGTTAGTGTTAGGTTATGATACAACAAGGGAACAAAAATCATTGATCCCCAATTTTCTTTATCAAGACCTCAGAATAATACATTGCAGCTCCTATTCAAATTCCATCACAGCTATTAGCTAAAGATATACAAGATACTCCTGCAGGAGTAAGGTGTGGGAAAATACTCAGAGCAGTAAACTGGATGGAAAACAAATACAGAGAACTGGGACATTTTAATATGTTACTCAAAATATCTGTTAAATAATGAATGGCTGTCACTTACTGAAGTGATTCTATATGCTAGAACTCTCTACATAAACTCATGCTTAACCACTTTTGTATATTAATAAATAGCTTATACTTACTAGTAAGTTCATAAGAAGGATTGGAATAAGCAAGGTAAATATAATGAGAACTGTGTAACTCAGGAATGGATATGGCAATTCATTGCTCAGTAAAGGATCAAGGAATGCATCATGGTAATTAATGTCTCCCAGCATCATTGCAAATGTCTTCATTACAGAAAGCAGAGGTGTGCTGTATGTTTGCTGCAAAAAGAAATATCAAAAGAAGGAAAAAACCCAACTGATGAAATTTGTAAATAAAGTCTTGAGATGCTTTAATCAAAGATAATATTTATAATGGTAAAAACTTAACTATATAATTGAACTAACCTGTGAACCCAAAAGGACAAAGAAACTCAGCCCAAAGGCCAGTATCAGGAAAAAGAAAACCACAGCAATCCGAATCAAAGTCCTCAAAATTTCCCAGAACATCACAACATAGATTCCATAGTTCTCAAATCTAGGCAATAAGTAAACAAAAAAGATATACAATCAGTCATAGAATCAGTTTGGAAAAGATTTTTAAGATAATCAACCTCAACCATTAATCTGCTAAGTCTACCCTTAAAGCATTAAATACTGAAGTTAGAGTCCCTTTCAGTAATTTATGTAAGGCAGTAAGTAATGCTGATTTTTCTTCTGTGGAAAGAGACACTGCCTCATTGAAAAAAATCTGTTATGGTAACAAACCTCTTCTACTTTCACATCAAAAAGATTGCAAGTGATCCTACTTACAGCAAGTTTAAACTGCATAATCTTATATTTTAATGCACGAGAACAGTTTTCAAGATAGCATTTTTCATGGCTAAATTTATTCTCTCCATAGGCATGGGCAGTACAGTATTGTACCACTGCTGCACTCATAACAAAACCATTATCAATTTATCCACCTTTTTTCTGCTTCTCAAAGCAAAGTAGCAACCAGAACAAAGGACAACTGACACCATAATCCACGTAGCAGTCACATGCCTGATTTTAAAGATTTCAATTTTACAAGATGTGAAACAAATGACATTATGTAGTTTTAGTGTAATACAAGGAATGGAAAACAAACAAACAAAAAGAAATATGCTGCTCAGGAAAAGAAGGAGAATGGCATCATTTTAAGACAACAACCTGTTGTTGGCAAGCTTCTGCTATTCTTGGTTAACACAAAAACTAAATCTCAGAACAGGAATTACCATAAAGCAGATTAAATTGCTTTTTCTTTCAAACCTGAATTTAGGAATTTATGTCCTCTCTCAAATCCAGGGACCAAGAGATTTTTTATGCTACTACAGTAGCGACTGTGAAAATCCCTATGCATGTCTTTAGCTCTGAAACATCATGTTCAAGACTGAAAAGGTCAAGCTGGAAATAATGCAAACCTGATCTTCTCTTACTTATTAGGCATTTATTAGGCAAAATTCAGTTGAAGCCAATGGAAGCACAGTTTGCTTTGGGAAAAGACAGCCTGAATGAGTTAGAAAAATCATGTGTAGAGTTCTACTGCTACATACTTGAAAAAACAGTCAGGCCACAAAGGTATGTCATCCAAGGGCAGAAGAAAGGTAACACAATAATCTGTTTAGTTTGTACTGATTAGGTTCAGCCCCTGTTTTGCCCAGAGCAGACAGGACACACTCATTAATTGGTCATCTAAGATCACACATGGGGAGGACAAGGTTTGCAGCAGAGGCAAGACCATAAAGGTGCTCTCTTCGACATTAACTCTGTTTACAAACTGTGTCCTTAAACATCCCTACTACAGTAAAACCCTGAAATTCATCAGCAAACATTGTGTTTGTCTGTCTGCGAGACTTCACCAGGCTGATTAGTGCATTTATGTAACAAGAATCAGAAGAACATTTATGCAGTGTTATCACAAGCAGTCCTGCTCAGGTACCAATGTGTTTAATTTATTAGCCTTAAGCACTGCACCCACACTATTTTTTAACTCCACCCAGCTCTCCTGAAGTTCATAACTCCTGGACACTGTTGTACCAGCGAAAAGATTTAAGATAATTAAGGGCAATAAACAGACAGGATGTCAACTGAAGAAATAATATCATCAATTGTAATTCTTTTACAGGACACTATGGTATAAAGCCAGACATGCTATTTAATATGGGAAATGATAAAAGAGTTTACCTTCTCCCAGGTATTACTCATAAAACCTGACTTCCTTATGCCATTCATAATTCAAATCCTTCTGGGTTCTTTTAAAGTCAAAGTCTATACAGTGTAGTGAAAGATGATTTTTAAAAAGATAAAATAAAGCATGGCTATGCCTAATTAACATTAAAAGGAATATTGTTATTTCTATAGTTGCTATAACATGTTATGATGCTCTACATGAAAAACACTGAAAATGACTTTACAGTTCATCGGACATTAAAAAATCCTATGGTCATAATCTGGAAACTCGTATAGTATGAAAAAAAAATACAAAGTGGGACTCTTAAACATGTACAGTCACAGTTTAGGATATGTAAAATATCTGAAAATATTAAAATACTTCATTATGAAGCCCATAAAAAATTTTTACCGTTGAAGATAAAGCAAGAAATTCATCCAAGACAAGTATACAGCAATTGCTCCACATTCCCATTGCAAATGAGTTGGTGTATTAATAAATAAAGAAGACACAAAAATTATGCTTGTAGAATAAATGGTCCAGTCCAGTAGATTGGAGTAATCCAGCAAATATTTCAATTTCTAGGATTTAAGAGAGAAAGGTTAGTATTTACAACTCATTCATCATTCAAACACTGAATTCAATATGCTATTTAAATTCTCTTCTCAGTTTTAATATTTATATATATAAATTAAAAAGTATAAATTGGCATTTCTCTTCTAATCGGGAAAAACCAGATTAATTTCAGTATCATACAAACTGCCATGCAAGCACACTGTCTGATTAATATTATTTGTCTGTGTACTTACCTGCTGAATCAGCTGAAATATTTCTTTGCAGATGCCCAGTAAACTCATAATTAAAACTAAACACATACACACCCTTGTGAAGTATGAGTCCTGAAACAAAAATCAGAGCACAAAAGAAATTAGAAATTATTGGAGGAATGTTCGTCTCACCTCTACCTATTTTATATACATTATATTGCCAAGTTAAGTAACCTTGTTAGCTTGTGTCATATACTTATTACTATCTATATTCTGTTTTACTAATATTTATTGTGAAATCCATATACTGGATTGGGCTGTATATGTGATATGCTTTTTTATACATCAGGATATCTTCATGAACCTTTTATATCCCTTGAGTTTATTTTATTTCATATTTCTACTAGCATATCGTTTTAGAGTTCTTGTTTCAGTTCTATGCCTTTTCTCTCACGTGAATCTTTTTTCTTCAGTATTAAACAAATATTCTTCACTTCAGAGAAAAAACTGAAGTAACCATGAACCAAATATAAATTTCTCAAAAACAATGAAAATAAGAAATAAGAACTGAAAATTATCTAAAAAGGTTGCTGCTGAATGTTTAGAAATATACACTTCAGTTTTATTCCTTAGAGTTGCTAGATCATAAATTAATCTAGAAATTGATTAAAAAATCATACCCTTTTAAACATATTGTCACTACTAATAAAAGTACCTCATATTCTAATGGTCTTGCTTCATAGAGCTCTGTTCCATTCAGAGGTCTTCCTGGTTGTATGTGAGTGACCAGAAGAGTCAGTGGGATGAGACCAAGAGAATAAATGCCTAAATTCATTAGATGTGCTCGAAACCCATAGGCCATCCTTGAAAGTGAGAATGTTAAAGTTAAAACACTTCTCAAATTTAGAAGAGCATGCATTCAAATTTAACAGTCAATAATGTCTTCAAGATGCGGAAATAAACATTTCTTGAAATGTCCCTTTGTGATGAATGTGTTCATCACTTATGTGGACAAAAGTGTATTTGCCACTCTGAAATACTGTTCCTTTCATTTTTAAATTGGCAACCTTATTACATATTTTTGCAATAAAGAGGAAAGAAAGATAGTAGTTGTCCCTGTTGTAAATATAAAAAATCTTAACTAAATACTAAGATGTACTTTATGGAAAAGACATTTACTCAGTCAACTCTATAAATATGCACATTTTAATAAACAACTTTCAGGCAAAATAGTCTTATCTTGACATGAAGTATTATATTTTATATCCATTAAAACAGACCAACCATTTCATAAGCAAGTATTCTTTACACACAGGATGACTGAGTAGCTCCATGCGATTGTGGCGCACCATGGCCTACAAAACACAAATACACAAGGGTCAAATTGAATTCATAACGTGAGCAAAGTGCTTACAAAACTGGCTAGGCCACCTTTTTTACCTGACTATTAGCCTAATGAAAAGTAAAATGTCTGTAAGATATTGCAAAATTCTTTTGATTAAGCACTCTGGCCCAAACCCATCACTATCTTGCCCTCTCTGCCTCCTAAGGCATTCAGCTTCTCTGCTGGGGCTCTGTTAGTCTGTTTCAAGGTTCAAAAATTATACAGACTATTTTCAGCTATACCTGTGAGACCACACTTTTACATTTAATTAGAATATTTTTTAAATTAATTTATTTATTTATTATTAGACAGCTAATAACATTAGCTGTAACAGCTAATTGCCAACAGGAATCCCAAAAAGTAAGCATATTAAGCCAGAAAGTTTGTTATATAAACATTTTCTGACAAAGAATGAGATAACAGATTGACAGTGCCAAAACCCCAGCAAATCTGTTTCAGGCATCACAAGTATTTTGCAATTAGCATATGAAACAAATCAGCCTGTCAGGTTTTTCAGTGCCTTACATTCCAGTGCATGGTCACCACAATGACTGGAGTGTGGTTTTCTTTGATATACTACCTGCACATACAGCACAATATCTTGAGCATGCATAGTCTCATCTAAACCTAAAAGAAATTTTTTTCATTACTTAGAACTTTGGCCCATACTCAATTTCAATATACTTTTAATATACAGAGTTATGGCTTTGGAGAAGAAATATTATGATGAAAAATTCAAACCTCTTCATTTTATCTAAACCAAGATAACAGGCAATGATGTCAGAGTAAAACTCACATTTAAAGTGGTAAGTGGTTCATAGAAAATATCTTCACCATCCTTTAGTTTCTTGTTAAGTGTCAAGGGACACTGAAGATATCTGAAGTTATATTCAATCTATATAATACACATACACCAGAATTAAACATAATTCAAATTATTTTCTCAGTCTTAGTTAATGTTCTTAATACAAAATAGTCTATCCTTTAGAGAAAAAAAAGCATAGGTAGTCAGAATCAAGTCAAGGTAGTCAGAATCAAGATGTATATTCACTGTTAGCTGAACACATGCCATCAAGATACACATCTGTGACTGTAAGATGTTTAAATGAACAGCCATTTTGAATTTTAAAATAAAAAGTGCACATTTCTTGCTAAAATGTTACTATTAAAAAAGGACATTTTCATAACTGTGATTTGTTTTAATGCTGACTTTAAAGAAAAGCTTGTCTTTAAAAGTTATATGGCTTTGATAATCCAATATAAAGAAAATGTGCAGAAGCAAAAAATTTGCAAGTTTTCTGTTAATGACGTGGACACAATCCAATATAATCATTCATAAGGTGGTTTTCAATATAGTTTCAAATATAACATAACTGGAGAACATTCATGTCTCCCTAGCATTAAAAGCAATGTACTGCTTAAGATTTTGGAAAAGTATTGACAAAACAAAGAAACATGTTGAACTCTAAATTATTGACAATTGCACTACTTATTATGAGCATACTTTTGATATGCATAAATAGATATTATGTGTCTTCTCTCACTGCTATTTTGAAATACCCATAACCTCTGATACCCAGCTTGATTGCAAAAATTAACAGAGCAAAGATACAGTTTATGGACTGTAAAAGTTTAATGTCACACTTATTAAAATATGTAAGCATGAAGATTACAGAAACAGAACTTTAAACCATTTAAAGTCCAAAGGATAAAATAAGATCTGTCTCCTGTGTTCTGTGTTAAGACCTGAGATTCATCTACAATAAATCATATGTTTGCGCTCACATAAATGGGCTTGACATGTACATTAAAATATTCTTTTTCATCTACTTACATAGAAGTCTCGACTCGTCTTTTCCTCTGAAGACTCAATTATGCAGTTGTCCAACACCAGCTTTGCAGATGAACAGAAAAGTGAATTAAGGTGACATAGACAGTGTTCAACAGAAAGAATGTGTTTAGACCAGAACAAAATTACCATCAAATACAACAATCAGCTAACAGAAGTGATGGCTGAGTCAGATTTTATAATGTAGGTTTTAAAGACATAAAATTCCAGAGTCTTCATGTAGGAAGTAAATAGAAATGCAGTTTACAAGGCCACATGCTAGTTTACAAGTATGAAGTGTGAATAGTTTCTGAATACATATGTACCACTTGCTATTTTAATTAAAAAATATTTCTGTTGTGTAATTTAGCAGTTAGCTAAGAGATTGAAAACATCTCAGATGATTTTGAACCCAATTCACTTATGACTATCATTACATTTATACATAATTTTTGTATTACTTTTATAATTCCATTGATCTCAGGAAGCTAAGAACTTTTCTAATATTGAAGAACTTAAACTGGAAAAAATGAGACTATCACTAAAATACTATTAAATAATTTTGGGAACTTATTTCTATTTTATGATAATATGTTAGTGAGCACAGCAAGCAGAAAAATGAATGCAGCACAACTAAGGTTATTTTGTGAAGTCATTTCTTTAACATGTGCAGAAAACTTACTTTAAATGAATCAGGAAGATATTCAACCATTTCCAGCAAAGGACACTTATTGGCACTGGAATAGTGAGAGAAAGTCATAACAGCTTCTTCCCATCTGCAAAAATTTATTTCAGATAATGGAAAATTAATTAATTTCATCTGTTTTAAATTAACTACTTTTAGATTATTTGAGTTGTATTTAAGATATTGAAAATCATAACATATAACAATTTTATGCACTATTAAATGGAAACTAAGCTGTTTGGGGAGTAGCTGAGTAATATTCTGGACACTTCTGTAAGAATGATTTATTTTAAATTCTGTTATCAATTAAACAAATGTTTCAACTATGCTTAGGCCTCCTAAAAAATAAGAAACTGGAACGAATTTTGGAATCTTGGGTTACAAAATTAGGCAAGTAATAATAAATACAGTAAAATCCTGTCAGTGTTCCTGTAACTCTTACCAAAAGATGTTATCATTAGGCAATGGTGTATTGCTTTATTCCAAAAGTGGGGTTTCACTATCTTTTAACCTAAAATATTCTATACTGCAGTTGAAATGCCACATTTTAAAATACTTGCAACATTTAAAATCATGATTTTAAATTAAATCTCTTGAATTATTTCTGTTTTATTCACATTTTGATTACAATTCTATAGGCACTTAAGCATTACATGAAAAGTTAAAATTATTTCTGATGGCTTCTACATGTTTTTTACACACAGAATCCAAATACTCAATGCAATATGAAAAACAACTTGCCACATGCCCGATGTCCATTACAATTATGCCATTTTTTATTTGTGCTCATTAGAACATAACATAACCTCTGGAATTTTACAAAAAGTACTCAGTTTTACTTATGAAACTACAGATTTTCAGAATTTAATCTCATTTAAGAAAACCAAAACAGACCGCATGGGCAAATAAATTCAAGAAGCATTTTCTCTATCCTTTACCTTTTGTGCAAAATGACAGCAGACACCACATCTTTTCTCCTATTGTGTATTGCTTCATGGAAAAAAGAAGCTACTGCTTTGTTGAACAGAATTTTCGCACCATAGTCGAGAAGTAACCTCACTGCTTTTGCATGTCCTTCTCGTGCAGCCAAGTGCAAAGCTGTGTTCTGTGCAGACAAGCAGTACATGAGTAATTTTAAAAAAAGGACATTTCAGTGCTTTCCCACATTGAAAAGCCACATGCTTTTCTCATCTGCGTCTCCAATGCTTATACTAGCAACACAAAACATATTTATAACATATTAGACTATTGTCAGAGATTCTGACAGAGATTACAGACATGTTCTTTATGTCTACAGCTACAGAAGGGCAAAATCTGAAGAGGAAACTCAGTGTAGGTAAGAAAAGCCAATTCTTTATTATCTTTTAGTTTTGTAATTAATGAACTGCAAGTCACAAATAGGTAAAAATGATGGTATCTACAGACACAGAACACCTGCATTTGATAATCAAGAAGAGAAGCATTCAATTACATCCAGATGTGCTCATACAAAAAAATCTGCAAGAAAATCTGAGGGCACAGTTTTTTAAGTGGAACATTTATTTTTTCTCTGGTGTTTTCATAAAAGTAAAGATATTGGTGGTTTAGAAATCAAGTTACACTGCAACTGACCTTTGAGGGTCTTCTGAATGCACACAGATTTTTCTGATTGAATTTAAGGACTTCTCATAAATTGAAATTAAGGCTTCTCATAAATTTATTGTCAAGATTTATTTCTAATCTAGTAATTCTAAATGTTTTCAACACCAGTTCTCAGAGAAATAAGCAATAGCTTCTGTGTTGGCAATTTAACAGTTCTTTAAAATGATCACCCTATGTTTCTGATGGAACAGGTTCATACATGAGGCCTTCTATCCAAGAAAGGGATTCTGTCCTGACCTAATACACACTGCATTTGTCCAAACTCCAGAGCAAGACAGGTGCTGTTTTTGTTGGACATCACTGTGCAGTGGATTTCAAACAATATGTTAATGAGCTATAGTTGATACCAGATTTTTTCACATCTGTGTAAGTTCTTTAAATTTGCATTACCAATGTTTGTACTACATTGCTAAAATATTCTTGCACTGTATAGGGGGCAAAAGGGACACGTCTAATACATTCAGTGTCTCATGTTTTCTATTAGAATATTTGAATCTTTTTTGTTTCCCACTTAAAAGAATTGTATAACAATTTCAGCAATCATATATTTATCCAATAAATCTTTTAACAGTGGTGAGATATAACAGCACTGAGTCTGCCGCAGGAAAGATTACACATGCAATGCACAACTGGAAATAGGAAAACTACTAATAGCCTAGCCCTGACATTTTGTCTAGAAGTAACAGCAGACAAGAAACAAATAATGTTAATACATACCCCTTCTTCATCCACTCTGTCAGTACACTTCACATTAGTATCCAAAATTATCTGCATTGTGCGAGTGTATCCTCCGAAGGCAGCATGGTGCAGGGCTGTCCAGCCTTTATAATCACTTACATGTAATGGTATTAAATTAGAAATTGTAAATAAAAAAGCTTTTTATAAATGTACATGGAATGTAAACGCTTGCTCCTTCGACTCAGACCTCTTTTCCTTCACGTGACTACTGCAGAGATGTCCATATATTTTGTCAATTATTATGTGATGATCAATGCACCATTCAGAAGTAGAAGGTTCAACTCAATAATAGTACTTAGATCTCTCCCTTTTCATCTGTTTCTGAAATCTGGGTCTTTGACCTGAAGGCAGGACTTACAGTGCAAGGCAGAATGCCTGTGAACCACCAGTCCTAAGAAACCTTACTCAAGCCTGTAAGTGGAATTGAAATGATTGTAATACTTCCATACCAATTTTTTTTCATGAAAATGTTCAATAATCTTCTCTCAGCTGGATTTAGAGAAACCTCAGTTCCCCCAGCATTAGAAGCCTCGGTTGTACAGCTAGCCATGATTCTCTGTCTTATAACCATGTTTACAGCAATGCTCTTATACTGCATGTTTGTATTTGCATACATTAATATAATAATTTTCATATACTGTACTTATATTTATATAGCATTAACTTCCCAGCAGAAGAACATAAAACATAGGGTGATAGGTTTTTTTTGTTTAATGAATGAAAATCTGTTATACTTACCAGAGGAAGAGAGCCCCTCTCTTCAGAAGAAACTGAACTACCTTCTCATGACCATTCTGGGCTGCCAAATGAAGGGGAGTCATTCCCTTCTTATCACCTTCATTCAAAAGTCTCGTGTCTTTCATATCTCTAATAAGTCGTTGACAAGTGTTGATGCGCCCATAGCTTTGCAAGACACGCACAGAAATTAATGTCAAAAATACAGGGATGAAAAGGCATGGCATGGATTCCATTGCCCAGGCTGTGCTACTAACCTGGCAGCAAAGTGTAAGGGTGACTTCTTGTCCCTGCTCTTGGAGTAGATGGAAACGTTGAGGCTCAGTAAATTATTTACAGAGAGGGCCACACCTTGTCTGCACGCATAATGCAACGGAGTGCATCCTTCATTATCTTCATCCACGACAAGATTTTTAATGTGTTCCATCTGTTATCCCCCAAGAAATACCCAAAAACAAAAGCACAGAATTACATCTATATCTCTTCTGCCCCATAGTTTATAACAGTTTGCAACAATAGCATGAATACTCTAAAGCAGTATCTAAAAATAAGAAATGATCGGAAGTAAAAGTAAATTTAGGAACAAAAAGCACCTTTTTTATCTGCTGATTTATGGGTCACCGTCAAACAACTACTCTTCAAAGAATACAGGAGTTTGCCATCCTGCATCCTTACTGCAGCCCATCCACAGCACAATAAAGGAAATTCTTCTTTGCTGCCATTCCAACATAATGCTCAGTGCTGGCAGCAGAAGGCTTGTACCAAACATAAAGGCAGTCTTATGGTCTATATTCACTAGCAAAACCTCAGACTCAATTTACTTCCCCTGTTTCTCTTTTTCATCTTCATTTCCCCATTTTCCTTGTCTAACACTATCCTACAACCTTTCTTAAAGCAACTAGAAAAACTCCTCCCACCATCCGATTCACTAATTTGTCTGCATTGTTAATATGATCAATAATCAGAAAGTCAATGCAGAGAACTGAGGGTTATCATCACTGATTTAAAATGGATTCACTACAGCTGCTGAAAAGAGAGATTAAATCCATTCTGAATTACAATCAAAGGTGTTCACAGATTTCAGAATATGTTGTAAGATGAGTGATATTTGATTCACATTTAAAAGGCTATTTCTGGAGCTCTGGAGGCCAAATTTAATCTTTTCAGGCAAGCTTGAGCTCTATCAATACGAATGCTTCATTTCAACATAGCCAAATACAAATTTATGTTCAAAATATTTTTAAAAACCAAATCCAAGACTTCATTATGGTCCAGTCCACAGAAAGCTCCTGCAGAATATGCTGCAAACTACAAAGTTCTAGATCTTGACTGATTATGAGCATGTCTCCTGGCTTTACTGCATGCAAGCTGGGAAAATAGAAGTGAAAAGTTCTATATTTTATTGCCTACCTCTTGAGCTATTCAATCCCCCAACAGCAAAATAATTTATGGGATTATGTTATTCCTTTGCCTGGCAATAAGAAAACTGTATTATTGGCTTGAAACGTTTTCATGAGAGATACGTGGTATGTACCTCTTCAAACCATTTTTTGTGACATTGGGCTATTTTTAAATTATCATAAATTTTTACAAACATACAAAAATAAAATGTAGCTGCTTTTTTCTTCACATTTTCCTAGTAAGAGTAACAGACAGACATACACTGATGCTTACTGTACCTGCAGATATTTCTCATTCAGATGCTGTAATCCTCCAGGCTGTAATACGGTCAAATGCAAGAAATTCCGACCAAGGTGATCTTTTAATGATACATTTGCTCCTAAATAAATATGGAAATAAATACCAGCAACTTCAAAACTGCTGGTTCTTGGCACTACATAATGATATTTAGGACAAAGGAATGAATGTTGAACAAATGTTTATTAATCTATAAAATTTTATAAAATATTTTTATAACTCTATAAAATATTCTTTCAAGTCAGCCTTGTAATGTATAATTTTGCTTCCCAAAAAATATCACCCATACTGAAACTCAGCTTTCCTAATTTTCTTGTGTGTATGCATTTCGTATTTCACCACAGCACTGTTTTATATGGGGCCCTTACATTCCAAGATGCTGATCACCCACAAATCAAGAGAAATTTAAAGATGCAGATAGTCACCTCTTCTAATCTTTAAAACTGTAAACTTTTTACAGTTTCAAAACTTATTGTAAAGCTTTTAAAGAAAATCAGTTATACTACTAACAGGAGGAAATACAGTAATAATCATTAACTTGCACCAAAATGCAGCAAATGAAAGAGCTATAGCTCCAACATTTTCAAGGTGACAGTGGTTTTATAAAAACACAGGTAAGGATTAAATGGTGGGCTTTAACATTTAAAGATTAATTGCTGGTATGGAACATGGCTCTGTTTAAGTGGTGTATTTATTCTGCAGTTCTGCTTACTTTGTGAGCTGCTAAGGAGGGCAGGGATGGAGTGGCAGTGCTACCTCCACCTTGAGAGGTGTGACACATGGCATACACATTCCTCTACAGCCTGCTCACACTGTAGGGAAAGGGCTGAAATCATCACACCAGTTCTTCCTTTATCTCAGGGGATAGCAGCAGTATGCAGCTGTTTAGCTCAGCTGCTCCTGGGCTGGATGCAGAAGTAGTGAATTCAAACTGAGAGAGAAGCTGGATGCAGAGTTTTAAAATGAATGAACCTTGCTCAAAGGAAGTATATATATATATAGTATGTGGATATTCCTTTTTACCTTTCGAAAGCAGTAAATTCACAATTTTCCACGATGCACAGGAAGTGGCCAGCAGAAGTGGGGATCGACCTTCTATGTCAACACTGTCAATATTAGCCCCCTGAGGAAAAAAAAGGCCAAGTTTATGGTCAATAATGAATAAATGAAACTTTAAAATGATGCTGCCCTTTATAAGCATAGCAGAAATACAGGCATTCTTACTAATTCCAGATGGCCCAGATAAGTAATTTCACATTACACAAATAAATAAATAGATAAACAAACATATTACATCTCTCTATAAAACTATCAGGTTTTCTAACCATCAGCCACAGTCCAGTCATATATATATAAAAATTCAGATGCCAAAATAATAGTGGCCTACTTCTAGGTACACTGAAGTTACAGCTTATGTAAGACAACTTTTGTTAAAAAATCTTTCCATGTATTTAAATTCTCAATATTAAATTCTAACTTGAAAATACCAGGATTGGCACTATGAAAAAATGCAAAAATGGTAGCCCTTTGAATGATGTGGTCTTATCTATCAAATAATTACCAGAAAAAGATCTTTCTAAACCTCTACACTGTATGAACATGATTCATACAGAAGTAATGCATCCGAAAATTAGCATAGTTCAATCTGCATAGCTCAATCTGTATTAGTTTTCTATCCTTCAGCATAAGTGATTTCAACCAAGTCCATTTTGATGCCAAAGCAGCTGTGTCAACAGGGGGGATATTTTATTCTGTTTTATCTACTTTTGCACTGACACATATTGCCAGGACAGTATGGTCGCTATAGTCACAGTATCACTGTGGTTTTATCAGCAAAGTACTGCTATAAGCACAAACATATTTATCTAAAAAATCCCCCCAAGGGAGCAGGAAGATACACACAAATGAACCAATGAGATGTATGTATATTTTATGACAGTTTAGATATCATTTTTTCTAGATACCGAGTTGCAAGTCAGACTTGGTGAGTCGAACCAAGTACACAAAAAAAAACCTATTTTATTTCAGATAATATCCAAAGATGATTGAAAAAAAAAATCAATGGCAGTTTTTCCATGAACTTGAATCATCTTTGGGTCCAGTTTTAATTTGAGAGAGAATTAATCACAATCCAGAGCAATATTTACTTTCTAGGATGGTAACACCTGTAACGTAAGAAGCACATAATAAATGTGCAATGATTACTTTACCACAGAGAACAGGGAGCTTCCAATGTATGTTCATTAAATATTTGCGAGTAATACATGCAAGACCCTTTCCCCATTTACCTTTCTACAAGGTCAGACAGCATCTTAAAAATTATTTTTTTCATCAAGAAACAGACCTTTTTTATCCAAGTGTCTAATTTATTTCAGTTAATTCAGGGCAGCAATTTCCAGTTCCTTATGTAATATTTAATCACCTCCCCACCAGCTAACGTAATTGTTCAGCTTTCAGTAAAATGAATTTGGAAGCATTCATAAATACTTATCACAGTAAGAAGTAACTTATATATTGCCACATGTTTACCTCATTTACAATACAGCTGAATTAAGGGTTTAAAAAATAGTTTCTGAACTCCATTTAATTTTCCATTTATGTTGCCCCAAATGCATTAACATAAATGAATTAAACAGATATTAATATAAAAACAAACATGGTGATTTTGTAAATATCCATTATTATTTATACCAATTTAATCTTTCGTTTTCCTTTTAGAGAAGGAAAAAGAAGCAAAAGAGGAAAAAAAGCAAAAGAAGCAAAAGAGGGAAAAAGTCCAAAAAGTGGGAAGAAAATGTGTAAAATTACTGCTTATTTATTTTGAATAAAATGTGAGTATTTAATGCATAAAAGAAATAGATGTTGTTCTTTATTAAAACTGGAAAGCCTTTTCCAGTTTTAATAAAATAATAATAGACGAAACCCTCAGCAAATCTTCTATGGAAAAGGCCAAATTAGTCAAGCAGCACTAGAGGAATGAACATTTGTTCTTAACAAATGCAGGGTTAAAGGTATTTATGATATAATGTTTTCTACACACAAGCCTCCACATGCAAAAACTTGTACCTGTATCTCTCAGGTAATAACTTTTGTTGACAGTTGGTTTTGTCAGACAAGTTTAAGTAGTCAAACCTCACCATTTCACATGTGAATCAAAAGTAAGCCCAATGTCTAGTTCTAACGAAATCAAATCCCTATAACAGACTTTCTGAGAAAAACAAAACTGTATGTAGAAGAGAATTTCTTTTAGCATAATTGCCATGAACTGAAGTAAAAATCATAAACACACATAAAACAAAAAATAAATCTGAAGAGCCTGATGAGTTTATTGGCACAAGTGGACACTGGGAACATAGCCAGTAGCATGCTTGATTAAATTTCTTCCTTTGGTTCTTCACAATTATTCACTGAAGATATACAACCAAACCACACAGAATAAAAAATATTTCTAGATCATACACAAACTTTGATATATGGCTATGTTATCCCATAGTAATCATATGGACATTCTTTAAAGAAATTATTTATTTCTTGAAAAAAGTCAGATGAAATTCAATGCATGTTTAGCTTTTTTTTTTATATTTCATGTCTGAAGAGTGTAGGATGACCAGACTACTTCACCATATTTGGTAGAAGATATTTATGAAACTTTTCTGAGTAAGTAAAATGGAAATAAAAAGGTAAGATTTCATCCCCTGTAACTGTGGGATGATATTATGGATCAACAACTACTGTTGTACTGTAACTCTCAATTACACATTATGAAATGTATATATCTACCTATCTAACTAGCCTATACCTGTGAACACATTCTACTTTATTAATTTCTCTATGCAGACCTGCAGCAATAGATAGCACTAATCCCTCTAAACATGTTGCTTGGTTAAATATTTACCATTGAAATCAAATACTCCGCCAGTTCGTAATGATCAAACAGTGCTGTTCTGTGGAGAAAAATGCAAAAATACAGTAATATTAGAAAGGACAAAGAAGTTTCAAGCCAAAGGATAGCATTCTTCTCCATTTTCTAATATTTTCAAATAAATCAATTTTAAATAAAGAAATAAAGGTATATCCTTATTACATAATTAATCTTCATAAACTGCTTTTGTATTTTTGTATGGAGTTCTCTTTTCAAACTAAGTTCAGTTCGGTTATTACATTCAAAACTCAATGAAACAAAGACCTCACTGGTAGGTAAACAGGTATTTTAATACCGAGTTTTAGGACAATCAGTAATTTCATATGTCAGATCATTCAGTGTGCCACACAAGGTCAATACAGAATTCCATAAATTTCATATGCAGTTTTTTTCAAGCATGTCTGAAGCCTCAAATTAATTTCATTATTCAAAAAAAAAAATTTGGTTGTACTTTGTGCAATAATGCCAGTGTGAGGTTAAAAGGGCAATGTCTAAACATGTATTCTGACTGTGGCAGGCAAGTCTACTTGAAAAAATGTGAACAAACTAATTGGTGTAAATTGGGCATTTGGAGCATAGTCAGTAGCATTAGTTAAATATACTGATCAAAAGTTGATGTCATTTACCTAAAATATTTTAAAGCTGTCTATACACTTGGAATCTTCTCAGGTTTTATTCTACAATGTCCTAGGGTGACTTTATGATGCTTTTAGCCCCAACTGTCTGTCCTGTTTATGCTGGGTATTATATTCCGTGCCTTCAAGACTGGCATTAAATTACATATTACAGGAAAAAAATGGTCAAGCATCAAAGTATAGCACAGAAATACACACAGACAAAATGTTTTCACAAGCCAGACCTCTGCGAAATATTTTGACTCAATAAGCAACACAGAAGGACAGTTCCAAGGTTGTACTGTATCTCAAATGATAACAGTTGCCTTATCATTATAAGAGGTAATAAAACATTGGGTGTACTATAGTTAGAACTGATTGCTGAAAAGACATATTTTAAAAATCAAGTCATGGTTCCAAATATGTAGAGATGCCTCCATTATCTATAGTAGACCTTTCCAGCCACACATTCATACTGAATGCTTCAGAAACACTAAAATAAATTCCAAGGTGACTGAAGAGAAAGCAAAGTCATTTTATGAAATATTTAGATGGAAACACGACACTAGGAATGCAAAAGCATCAAGTCCTACCTATGCTTCACTGTTGCTTTGTTTGTCAACAAGTTAACGTTCCTACTCAGGTTTTTTTTTATATTCTGGGATGTTTGGGTAACTTTCTCCCTTGATGATGAACCTCGATGATTCTTGATAATGTAATTTTTACTGTTTCACAGACACAGGGACTAAAATAGCCCCTTATTCTTTTTACCAAGCTTTATTCAAGGACAATAATTTTCAGAGATAAGGCAGCCAATTATCTATTAAGTAGTACATGTGTCTGCACAATTTGATTTGGCATTCTGTCATCACTTTGTCTTCAGTCATGTTCTTCCATGGCAACATTTCCAAGTTTACCCAAACATTATCCTAATTTTACAACGAACTCTTTTAATGTCTTCAGTTATCTTTGAATCATTCCACTTTATACTGTGTCCAAAGAACAATCATCTCCTCTGCTTCTACCACTTATTTCATACTGTGAAACTTGTAGAATAACACTGTCAAATAATTACAGTTAAATGCAGCAAAACATATCTTTCTTGCAAAAAATTTATAGATGGGGAAATATATCCCATAGAGCTGGGAGCCAGAACATTTAACTAAGTACCTTCCTGCCACAAAAGATTTGGGAAACTTCTCCAGAGTCTAGTGCTCTGGTTTTAAATGGAGTGTGAAAGACTAGAAGTCTTAAGGATTATTACATACACAAACACCAACTGCAACTTTGAAGTCACAGGGAAGTGTACAAACCTTTCCTTTTACCTAATCAGGTATAAGGGTTTCTTGAAAATAAAAGAAAATGTTCTTTTAAACAGTTTATATTATTTTTCACTCATTTTCTGGAGAACATCAAGTGATTATATAAAGGCCTTTCTTCCACATTGTTAGAAGATGCTAACAATTCCATAAACTTGTTCCCCTACAACTTTACTGGAGTAAATTTTCAATACAAACTGCTAGTGACCATTCCTTGACATGGTTCCAAGGTAACTGGAACTGTTTTCATTTTGGTATCAGCACCAAGATATTTAACATCCTGACCAAATTTTTTACTCTTTCATACTGCCCTACAACCATCTCCCACACCATGAAGAAGTTCCAAATTCTGTGGAAGGGTGCTCCAAACGCAAGGAATAACTAAGAACATGATGGTTCATAATTTATAGTGGAATCTGGCACAGCAGCTTCCTACCTGTGAAGCAATGTTTCCTTATTTCCATCTACAGCATCAATAATAGACTCCTCACCAGCATAGGATGACATCATCAGCTTTACAATCTCTGTTGCCCCTTGAGTGGCAGCAAAATGAAGTGCTGTGCATTTTTCATTCTATAAATGGGGAAACAAGACAAAATACAAATATTTAAACCTCAGAAACCTAACTTCCAATCTATTAAACACACTGATGAACCAGCCCAGGATTCGTAATTCATAAATGCCTAAATTTCTAGGCAAGTAATAAAGCTTCAGTCTTTAACTGTAGTATAATTCTAAAGAGTTGACAAAACCAGAAAATACTAAAGAAAGAGTTTTAAAGGATTACTACAAAGCTTCTTGTCACTCTATACTAAGTCCCTAAGATTTGAGATAATTATACTCTTAACAACCTTTTGTAGTTTAATTAAAAACCAGACAGATGCAGCACGCTTTAATACAAGAGATGAAGCAAATGAAAGCTACAGAAAACCATATCTAGGCCAATAGAAATGAATAAGCAAACAAATGGGCGTATGTAACACATAAAATGCATTTGAAAATGTCATTTACTTCCTAAAATTGAATCCTCTTTAGAAGTAGTTCTTAAATCAACTTTTCTGCAGGCAAAAAATAACATTGTCTGATATGCTATAAAACTATTATAAACTAGACTCTTGAAATAATTAAGCAATATACAGATGAATAGAATAATATTTGCCAAAATTGGATTTTGTTTAGCAAGATGGGACTAACCAGCTTTGATATATGCCTGTGGGTTTTGACTTTCTCATTTTTATAGCAGGACCATTTTGGTGAATGCATTGGAATGGGCTTTTCAATTATGAGAATGCCATAAGCATTCTCAAAATAGTTTTGCCCATCACAAAATCAGCAGCATAAATCTCCTCATTCAAAAGCTGTGCATTCAAAGAATTAAACCAGTAAAAGAAGGCAAAACTATGTTCAGTTTTGCTGTCATGGGTTAATTTCATTCTTGCAAATATTTTGATTAGTGCTAATATTTTTAAAAATGTTTATTCACGCATGCATCTGGGCACAGTCCCTTACACCAGCAGTGCTACCCCATGGAAGCATCAGTAGTATCAAAAATTTGTGTTTGCTTACAAAGAAGATACTGTAAATGCCAAGGCAAGGCTGAGGATAGACAAGAATGATCAGAAAGTGTCAGACTGAAGATCCCACTTCTGGGAAGGGATGACCCAATGTAAGTTGTGTAAAGAAATGTCACATTTTGCCTGATGTGAGCCACAGACTTGCTTTCATTTGCTGCTCCCTCTGCTTTGCATTGGAAGAGAAAATGAACAATAATTATCTGTTTGTCTCTTTTTCATACCACTCAGAGATTTAGAGATAGCTAGGTTTTACCAAAAATACATTTTGCTCCAATCTGAGTTTTTACCTGCTTTAGATCAATTTGAGCTCCAAATTCAATGCACATTTTAATCATTTCGAGGTCACCACTCTGAACTGCCAAATGAAGTGGACTGCACTTTCCATTATTGGTAAAATTGATGTGGGTTTTAGCAGAGTGACCCAATTCTTCACCTGAGAGATGAAAATAAATGGATTTTTTTTTAAAGTGAGACTGAGATAACAGAAGATATAAAGGCCTTCAAAACAAACATATTAAGTGTGCAATAATATTCTCCCCTCTCAAAATAAGAACCTGTCATATCCAACATTTAACAATGGATAAACATACATTTAGGAAAGCAGCCACTTTGCTGCTGCAATCATACAAAAGTTGTCAGCATAAATCACCCATAGGAATAACTGCAATAACTTCTTGTTATTCAATCACTTGTAAATTCAATCACAGTTAAAATTGCTTGCTTTCACAGTTATTTGAGAACTAAAGCAGCAAATTGCCACTCACTACTTGGGAACATTGTATTTACCTTTTTTTAAAAGAATTTCCAGACATGTTTTTGCACCTGAAAATGCTGCTGCATGGATAGGCATACATCCTGTTTTGTTTGGTTTACATATTTTTCCTCCATTTTCAATCTGAAAAATAATGTCTAAATACAGTTTATTGACATACAGAAAAATCTGACAAATGAATATACTATGATAGATATAATCTCCTGGGTAGCTGTCTCCTTTTTTTAATGTTGCAGATGGATTATGAGGTTTATATACAAGTGTCTTTTGCATGTTATAGCCATACAATGCATTCTGTGTTCTCATGACCTTCAAAATCAGTTTTTTCCTTAAGTTGGTCACTCAGATAGCTATAGATATAATATACCCTCTCAAATATTAAAGGTTCTTAGTAACTGATACAAAGCCAGTTGAGCACTAGGTCCGTGATTAACCTTCCTGCACTGAACAAAGACTGAACCCAGGAATATAATCACACTGCATCAAGGTAGAGAGAATCACCTCAAAAGATGATGGATAATTATACCTACCAGGAGTGTCAGCGCTTCAGGATTGTCCTTGTAGCATGCTACCATTATGGGTGTGTTCCCTGCTTCACCTTCCAAGTTAACATCTGTACTGCTATGTTGGACTAAAATCTAAATGTTCAAGAAAACATTCAGTCAGTCGTAAGCCAGACACAACAATAAGAGCCTATCCCATTATTTTTGTTGTTTACAACCCATAGAACCCTTGCAACTTCCTTGTTTTGCATGCCAAAAACCCACAATGCATTTGCAGATGAGGGGAAAGATGCAGGAGAATGCCAAAATATGCTGGTGAAAAATGCAGATATGAACAGGTATGAAGTACAATTCTTTCCAGCGGGCAGCCAGGTAACTAAGTTAAACTCTGCACATAGCGCCAAAGTATTTTAAAGTCTGACTTAACAATTTCTCAATAATGAGAGAAAGTATTTTCTGTAGCACATTGCAGATGAGGATTTTAACTGAAGTTTTCAACAGCAAATTCCCTGGCAAGTGGTAATGTGCCAGAATCTGCTCAATTAGGAGTCTGCTCAATTGAACAGCAAAATGAGGGGAGATGGGTCTTGATGAAAACTGGGACCTTGCAGTCCTGAAATCCTGCTCCAGTCTCTCTGCTATCAGCTGACACTGAACTATCAGTATGATAATTGTCTCTATGACTGCTTCCAGCACTTTTTGAGAAGCAAAGGGTGTGGAAATTATAATGACCACAGTGGCTTATTTATTCCCCTAGCTACATATTTATTCAATTGTCTTTCAGTAATTTCAGTTATTTAGTTTTTATGTACTAGAGAAACCGGTACATTTAATCACTCTCATGCAATTTGGCAATAAAAACCAAGGGAAAATTAGTTTGAATAAACAACAGAGTGGAGAAAAAATGAGAGTACAAATTTAGTCAAGAACCAAAGCACACAAGCTGATAAAAAGCCCATTTTAAAAATGTAATTGATTTCAGATTTTATTGTATTTGATTCATAATAAATATAGATATTGTAAAAGATTTGAGGATACTGAAACATTTCTAAAGAACTATTTGTCTTGAACATAGGTAACGTGTTTCTTTTGCATGGATGAACTAGAAAAAAGAGACAAATTTAAAGAGGAAAAGAAGTGTTGCAATTTTAAGGTTGTATTCATCTAAAAAATTAAAGAACTTTAATAATTTTAAAATTCTAATCCTATGCTGCATATGAATTGAAAACATTCTAATTGTGCTTAGGCAAATGGTTAAAAAATTATGCTGCTTAAAATCTCAACGCTATCGCTGTTTTACAAGGTTCAGCATGGACACCTTAGTAATTTCATCACAATATATGTTTGTGATTTTTAATTGCAGATTTAGTTCTGCTACCATTCAATTGATTATTAGAATGTTGGTTCTAAGGACTGTGCTGACTAGTTTTAATCTGTTTTTTATTTTAAAAATAGACTAGTTTCAAGAATGTTAGTACTTCTAAGACACCCTATACAATTGTAAAAAAAAAAAAAAGAAACAGAACATTATAATTTGAAATACACACGCCTACACAAAGTTTCCATTTTAAAAATAACTTTTAAAGAAACTTCCTTGTGTCTGGAAAATTGAAAAGCATCTTCTGTGAAACATAAGGATTACTGTCATAGCACAAACTTCAGTATTTCTGTAAATCAGTAAGTTACTTTTTGCTGGCAGTGCTAAGAGGACACCAACATTTATCTAGGCATCATGTTACACATCCTGCTTGCTAAAGAAAACATATGAGGAGATATGGCATATATCAACAAGGCCTTGGTGCTCTGCACACAGCTGCTGCCTGGGCTACTTATCAAGTGTGTATATTTATGCAGACTTTAGACTTACCTTCACAATTTCATTGTGCAGGGACTGAACAGCCATGTGCAAAGGTGCCATCATATTGGAGTTGAGAATGTTTGGATTGGCTCCTCTGCTGAGAAGCAAACAAACGCTTTCAACCTGGTTCTTCTTTGTGGCCCAGTGCAGTGGGGTATTTCCAGAAGAATCCATCACATTTAATACTAGGTCAAAGGAGAGAAAACAAAACAAAACAAAAAAAACCCAAAGTGAAACCATCAAACGTTCTTTGCACTGAAAAAAGAAACGTGTCTTCAGAGTCAGGTTTTTATGTCTGTGCTACTACACTTGTTTGGAAAAGGAAAGGAAAATATTTCACGAGATGCAGTGCATTAAATACTGTGCTGATTAAATATTGTGCTGAATATACAGTACTGGTGAGAGGAATGGGAGTAGCGAAATGTCTGTCTATTTCTTGCCCATTATTATACATGCTTTTCCTCACCCAAGAGTTACTTGATTTCCCTCTCTCCTTGACTCTTCTTTTCCCATTTTATTTGACTTCCCTGCTATTTGTTTAGAGGCTGCACAGAATGAGTGCAAATAACCGAAATAAGAGGTAACAAATGAGTGCTTGGCAAACTGTAAGAAAATTAAAGACCATATCTACTCTGTTTCGCTTCAGAACACAAAAGTGAATCAACTCACACCAGTTATAAAAATGGTCTGTTCTACACATACATTTTGAGCTTGAAAACTGAAGATAAACTTCTACAAATATCCTAAAAAATTAGGACAAAAATGACAGACTGAAAATAAAAAACGTATATGTCAGCCAGAATAATCTAAAATTAGATTGGCCAACAATAGGTGAAAAAACCAAGCTTTTCAGGGACATTGTAGGTTTACTCAGTAGCATACAGCCTGTCAGTGGACTCTGATGTAGTTCACAATGCTCATTAACTATATGAGACACATAACATGAATAAGGAAGACAGAAAGTCAAGTCTTCTGTTCAATCACTGCAGTTTTCTTTTTCACATCTGAAGGCTATATATCTGAGTGTCAAACAGACATATTGATTCACTGCATTAGAGAGAAAACAGTCCTACATAATAAGAGCAACCCAAACCACACCTGAGACAGCGCAAACTGTGGCAGACAGTTTGAAATATATTTGAATCTACAAATGGAGATAACACCTATCAGTCCTATTTCAGTTGGGTAGTGGACATCTTGGTTATTGAACTTTTTTATTGTGCTAAATAAAGTAGTTAATGAAATGCATGTTACCTTCACAGGAAGAATCATCTATGATCAACTGCATTAATTCTATTTGTCCTCCTTCTGCAGCGTGATGCAGTGGGGTGGCATTTAATTCATCCACTTTTGTAAGCCCAGAACGATTCTTCTTAATGAAGCTCCGTAGTCTACAGGCACTTCCATCTGAAATAACCTGTTTTGGGTAAAAACATTCTCATTTTCTCATTCTCTTAAAAGGCAGGAAGCTAGCAATGCTATAATGTGTTTTTGTGGTCATGTTACCACTCAATAATTCCTGCCCAGTTGTTTGACCTCATACAGAAGTTCACAAATCCTGATCAGATTGAGCCAACAGTGAAACTCTGATTGGTTATTGGTTTAACAGGCTGCAACATAAGATCCAGAAAAGAAACAGTGCAAAATGAACAAAACTGAAAATCATCTTGAATACACTGTTTTCTCTTCTGTAGTGAGATCCAGATCTTTACTTCATCATGGAAAATCTCAAACAAGAGAGTTCATCACTTATGTTTTTATACTCTTTCTTGCAGTGGCCATGTAAAATGAATTCAACTGAGAGGAAAATGAATAATCTTGATAAATTCCTTTTCTCAGATCTTTATACAGAGATTGATACTGTATCCTTGTCTTTCCAGTTCAGCCACTGGGCTTCTGTGATGTTCTTTGTGTCAGAGAAACCAATATATTTTTTAAATTTGGCAGCATGCTTAGAATATCAGACTATTATCACAGTCTGAAACAAGTCAGTATCTTCCCAGTGACCCCACTAACAGCCTGAAACATTCCAGGTACTATGTTTTACAACCAAAGCCCACTATGGAAACTGCTGATTATTATTATTTTATGATATTCTCCAAATATTTTTGTTAAAGTTATCCAAAGCCCATATTTCTGTGTAAAGAAAAGTGATAGAATAACATGATTGCAGTCGAATGGGCAGGAATTTAAGAAACAGATACTAAAAATTAAGAGAGAATAAATAAGAAAAACAGTTCAACTACATTGGGTGGGAAAAAAAGGAGAAAAATGTTTGTCTAAAGTAATGCAAATCTTCAAATGGTGTGTAAGCAAGCACAGAACAAAAAAAGGGAATTCCCTAAAATCACTGCTTCCTTTACATCTGCAGAAGAAAAGGAAAACTCTGCTCTCCAGGATCCCTTGAGTCACAAAGACTCAATAATTTTTGCTGTCCTTAAGTAAATATACATTACAGGGCAGCCCATTCATGTGCTTGAGCACGTGTTCAGCTTCATTCAGCTTAATAGCCCCACTGACCTCAGTGAGGTTACTCATGTCAATAACGTTACAAATGTGTTTAAACATTTATAAGACTGAGGCCAAATACAGAGCTGTTATCTGCTTCAAAAGTGCAATCAGAAAAAGCTAATTGAAAACATGTGACATAACAGTGGAAAGAATATTTAAGATTAATCAACTGTCACAAAAATAACAGCTCAGTTACACATACAGTGTCTATATATTTTAAAGCTGTCTAAGAAAACCTTATTAGAGAGCCCAGTATTTGCTTTTCCTTCTAACAGTCTACCTTTATTATTTCTATTAATCTAGACCACATTTTTCCACTTTTAACACTGGATTTATTTCTCAATGTAAAATAAAATGTGGCATGATGATAATATCTGTCAGCAAAAGTAAGATTTCCCAGCCAATACTGCAGTGTTTCACTAACAAAATAAGGAAGAAGTCAGTTAGGTGTTCTGCATACTTGGGTTAGTTAAAAACAGGAAAGCAAGCTATTTTAAACAACAGCAGCTCCTTTGCCCCGTGCCTGAACAGATCACCCATCAGAGTGACAAGCCACATTATGCTGAAGAGGTGTTGCTCAGGTCTACAGCTAGCATACAGAAAACCTGTGTGAATGGAAATGACCTCAGGAGGTATTTAGACCCATCTACAAAACTTTGTCAAATTTATTTTTGCCTGCTGTTAAAAATCTCCAAAGTTATCCAAGTCTTCCATTCTGTAAGCAAACTCTTCCTTTGCTTATTCATTCTTATGCTTAAAAAAGGCTTTACTAAAGTTTGGTCTAGGTCTCCCTAGAAGCAATACAAATACATGAGTTATCATCCTATTCTCTATTAATGGGAAGATAGTATGCCCTTCCTGGCTGCAATATCATTTCTGTAGGTCTCACCGATGGTTCTCTTTCCCTTCGTAACAGTTCCAGTGTTTCTAAACTCTTTCATGTCATTTTTGCTAAGATGAACTGTTCATTTCCATCATGACCTCGGCTTCCCGCTAAGAGGGGTCTCTTTCTGTGCCCAGGGGAAATGCGAGTTCTGCGCCACCAGCCCGCCACCCACATCTTCCTACGCCTGCTCCCCTACCTTGCCCTGGGCCACACAGCCTCAGTGTCCTGTGCCTTCACACCCCGCGGCCAGGGCAGCTCCCAGCCTGTCTCCCATCCCGCACCGATCCTCCCTCCCGGCTCTCCGTGAGGAACGCCTGGGACACGAGCCCTGCCGAGCCCGCCCAGCCGCCTCCAGAGACCCCCCGCACCTCGCCCACCCCACCCTCCACCTCCACCGCTCTCTCCCGGCCCGGCCCCTCCGCACGCACCTTGAAGACATCCTGCGAGGCCACGGAGGCGGCATCCGCCTCGCACACGACGCCCTGGTAGGCGCTGGCGGCGGCCGCCTTGTCCCGGGAGCGGCAGAGCCGCAGCAGAGAGCGCTTCATGCCGCCCGCCCGCCCGGCTCCGAGCAGCGCCCGCCCCGGCCGCTCCGCCGACCTGCGAGGCGACACAGCGAGTGAGGGCCGGCACCCGGCCGCGCCGGGGGAGGCGGGGAAAGCACGGAAGGCAGGGAAAGCAGGGAAGGCAGGAAAAGCAGGCGGGGGCGATCCCTCCGGGGCGGGCATCCCACGGGCGGTGGCTCCCACAGCGAGCGGGCGCCCGTGCCCCTCAGGAGCCATCGCCTAAACTGGTGCTACCTACCCCTGCACTGCCCTGCCGCCCCTAAAAAAGCCGCTCGAGTTTTGTACTATTAATTTCTCTCTGTAGTCATAACATTTTCTTGCAGAATTTGTTTGTCCGGACAGTTTGGGGAGGTGTGGGAAAGCTGTAGGAAGAGTACAGAAAGAAGCAGCTTGAAGTGTTTCAAGGGGTTAATCCTAAAGAGCCTGTAAGTAAGTCAGTCTTTAGGGAAATCGGTGTAAGTCGGGGAATAAACACTTTACTTCACGGGAGGTGAGTAGCCCTGCCAAAGGTCAGGCAGTGGAAAGGGGCAGAGGGTTAGGAAAAGCAGTAGGAGCCACAGGAGGTGACTTTTTGCTGTGTCTTCACAGTTTATGGCAGCTTCAGGGCTGCCAGGTATGCCGCAGAAGCGGCAGCTTCAGGGTTGCCAAAACCAAGTGTGACACCCCATACAGCCTATTTAATAACTGTCAGTGAGCAATTTTCCATTATTTCGCTCATTCCCTTTTTATATTGTCTGTGCCACAACATCCTGTGGCACTAAGTGCCATAATTTTATTATATATTTGTGAAAAAAAAATTTTTCTTTTACCACTGGTTTCACTTTGTGGTCCCTAGTGTTTTTATTTCAAAAAATGGAGCGTTCTTCCCCCTTTTCTTTCATCCCTGTTAATGCTCATTATTTCACAAAGTTCTTCCAGCACTTTGCTCATTGATGGGGCCTTGTGGTTTTCCTTCTTACAGATGCCACTTTTTATCTCTGAATAGCCACATCCTGCTACTCTGACTCTTTTCCACCTTCCTTTAGAAATGGAGTGGGAAGACTTACATGGTCAAGGTATATTCAAGCAGTAGTATTCATTGTTTGACTTTTTTTCTTCATTCCTCTCATAAATGTTCCCAAATATATTTGGGGTTTTTTGAATAGCACTGACCTAAGTTTCCATAGAAATTTTCTCCACCAGTCCCTTTTCTAACTGGTGATGGTACCAATAAATAGCATTCAGGTACACACACTTATTAAACTAGTTAGGGTTATGTTTCTTATGGGTATTCACCTAGAATTTATCAACATTGAATTTCATCTGACATTTCATTACTGTATCACCAATCTTTTGGGATCTGCCACAATCGCCTCTATTTTTGGTCATTCTGAAAATTCAGTAGTGCCTTCCAGTCACCAGAAAGTTTTTTTGCACCTTTATATCATCACTGACTTTAAGGGGTCCCAAGGAACCTCCTTGCTTTACAAAGTTGTAGTCCTACTCCATATTTTTGAATGCTTAACCAAATTTAGAAAATCCTTCTTGCCTGTCCTATGACAGTTTAGTTTCATAAAAGACTACAAGGAGGGACCTTTTTGAAGAACTTTCCAAATCCACTATCTCTGGCATCATTTTTACCTTTTTGCCTTGCTGATTCCTTCAGAGAGTTTCCCTGGCATGCCTAACACCAGACTTCTCTCTACAAATGTTGTGTTTGTTAATTTTGATCCTGTTATTTTTGAGCCTGCAACTCCAGAATTGTTTGTTGTAAGTTGCTAAAATTACAATTCCTAACTAGTCTTAAGACCATAAACCTAAATAGTCCTAAGACTAAATGGGTGCATTTAAATGCTTGTGGTATAAACCCTCATTCCTGTCAATTATCAGGCAACATTTAAAAATGAGACAAAAACTTTCTTCCCCTCATACACTGCTGTAGCCACAGGTATTGCAAATGTTCAACAGCAGTGCATTAAGGTATATTTTTGTTGCTACATCATCACTAATTAGGACCAAAAGGAGCAGGGATATTTATACTATAGCAAGAAAGCTATACTCAAGAAAGCTAGCCTTTAGTGCCTGCAGAGATCCTAATTATGTGACCTGGGGTTAATTATGTGATGCTGGAGGAGATCTCTCTATTTCCCATTGTTTTCATGGTGCCTTGTTTAGAAGCAGCCCCAGTTGGTGAGAATGTTCACCCTTCTGTGGTGAGATCCCTTTGAATTCCCTGTCTGGCCTTGACTTTTCTGTTGCTCACAGACCTCTTTATGAAAAATTAAACTTAACAGATGTGTATTGTATAAAGAAAATAAATGCCATTTTCTGTAGGAATAATTTTCTGGAAACAGAAGTGTCACTGAAATATCAGTAAGAATTAGTAAAACTATCATCCATGTCATCTTAAAATCCCCTAAATTGCAGCCTAAGAAATGCTGTGAAACAATAGAATTCATGAACCTCAACCAGCTATAGCTTTACTAATTTTCTTGAATCTGATAATACTGCTCCCTTCTTTTGAAATTACTGCTACATTTTAGTCTTCTAGTAAATGTTCAGAAGAATGTTCAGAGTATGAAAAGTAGTACAAAGATTTTCCATTCCCAGTAGGATTCAAATGGAATTTTAAGTGGGCTGACCACAGCTTTTATTTCTGCATAATGATTTGACATAAGGAACTAATTCACAGAAGTAGTCGAAGAGTAACCTTTCCTACAGCTGTTTTCCCCTAGAGTGGATTAAAATACATTTATACCATTTTATTTCAAATATGATCTTGCTAATGGAAGAAGTGGATCCATTAGTACAAGCAAAATTCACTAAGGGTAATCATACCACAGCATTTCATTAAAAATATGATTGTTTAATAATTAAATTGTATATACAGTAAATATGCACCATTAGAATACTGGACTCTGAGTAACACAGTTCTGCAATTTGGTTAATTTTCCAGACCCAAGAACCATAAATTCAAGCAAGTGGCAGTAATGAAAAGGATGTACTGTTGTACTGTATGGTTTTTTGCTTTGGAAGTAATTTATTTGACACCAGTATTATATAAATTATGATGTGTAAAATGATTGTTAGTATTGATTGAATCAGCTTAATTCAGTAAGCCAAATGAATTCATTATGCTACTTTAGATATTGATTACAGCCATTCAGAAATTAATCTGAGTTACTGCCTAAATAAGCAAGAGTGCATTGTTTCCTACAAATTTTCAGAAACATACTTCTACTTAGGAAAAAAAACGCTACTGTCATTGTCAAACAAGCGAGGTCAACTTGACTAACACTTTACACTTATGTCTAATGGATTTTTCATTGCATTCTTTGTTCTTGAGGTTTTAATGTAGTAAGGAATATGCTGCTATGCTCCGCAGAAGGATTAAAGTTATTGACAGGTTTGTTACATGCCTAATTCTTTAAAAAAAGGGGATATAGAAAACAATTATTACACTGCAGAGCCTTTTTTTCTCTAATGATAAAATATGATATGAAATAACATCTTACAGATTTTGAGTTCTACTCTTACTATTTTGGACAAGAAGAAATTTATGTAGAGGCCTGCAGAGTAAATCTATGGTTTGAAAGAAAGCAAAAATTGATTTTATGGTTAATATTTGTTGTAATAAGCAGGTGTCACTCCATGAGAACATTCTTGGTAAGGATACTTCCTCAGTACAGCCCAGCAATTAATTGGAGCAACCATTGGCTTCAAATTAGGTCCTAGACAAAAACATTATGCTGGATCTAGAACAAGTTTAGGGATATGGTAGCAAAAGTGAATGTAAGCCCTTGTCCCTGGGAGGGTTGGATGCTTCAGAGTGGAGTGTGTACAGGTGAGGGGTGACTTAGGAACCCATTTCAGGCAGTAATCCTTCTGTGAAGCTGGGAGCTGAGCCATCTCTTGAAAACTATCTTTTAAACAAGTGAAGGGCCTCTTACATGGCAGGCATCATATGTCTCCCTCAAATTAAAGAGATTAAAACATTCTCTCTACTTCATAATAAAAACAATCACGGTCACCAAATGGCAGTTTGCTTTCTGATAGTGATGCTCTCTCCTCCTCTTATTGGAGCTGTGCCAGTGGACAGCCAGAGACTGGGTCAAAGTGCTGATGTTGGATTCTCCACTAACCTGGAAAACTTATCTTCTTGCTCCTGCCTTCAGCACTGTTTTGTGGTTTCACATTCAGTTACCATTGACCAGACCCAGAAATTATCTGTGAAGTTGGGGAACTCCATCCTGGCTTTCCCTAACCATGAAATTTAGTAAAAACTGAATAAGTGGGCTTCAGAAACTTTCTGATCACTCAGTCCAATGAGACTAAGGCATTGAATATATGCTTTACACTGCTTATTTTGAATGAACTTATTTTAGTTTTGGAGATTGTGGAGATATACCTTCAGTTGTACCATATCTGGGGGGAAAAAAAGGAGAATCTTGATAATAAAATATCTAGAACTAAATATTAGTTTGTGTTGGAAAGGACCTTTAAAGGCATCTAGTCCAACCCTTCTGCAATGAGCAGAGACATCTTCAACTAGATCAGATTGAAGATACTGGTGCCTCAGGATATTTATACCTGTGAGAGTCAGACAAGGGTTTGTCTGGGGCAAGTCAGCCCTAGATTTCAGAAGCTCAAATCCCACCTGCGATCTAATTCAAGCCCTTTCTTGATGACCAGTAATACATTCAGAAACATTGTTTCTTAGTGCTACTTGGTCTTTCCTCATCAGTGTGATTTATGTCACCACTGCTGTCCTAATATGCATCCACAGAACTTTCCTCCTTAGTAGATTTGCTACCTGTCAGTGAACACAGCACCCTCATTGCAATGGTGCTTTTCATTCATTAGTTTGCCCTTTTAGAAAATCCTTTTCTCCTATGGACATCCTATCCAGGCAAATCTATCCTCTACAAGGCCATCTTAATCACGTAACTTCTACTCTCTTTCTTCATCTCTGAGAAGAGCCTTAGATTAGTTTTTTTTCTTCCAAAGATATAGTATTTGGTGGTTACTGATATTGAGCTGTTATTGATAAATTTCTCTAAAGGTGGGAGTTCTTAAAATGACTGCATGAAGAAAAACCTGCCAGAATGTGTCCTAGTAATTCATAGCTCTCTATTGGGATGTACTTGTCTTTATCATATGCAGTGACAGAAGGACAAAATAAGTAGGAATAATTTCTTATCACAATTATATAAACTGCATTATTTAAAATTCTGTCGAATTTTTCCATGCATACATCATTTTCTAATGAAAACATGCAGTAAATTTTAAGCTCACTGGCTTGGAATTCCCCCATTTTGTCATCTATTTCCTCAGGGTGCTCAACCAGAGCGCTCAAAGCTTTTCATGCTTATGGTTGTTGGGAGCTAGTGTTGGATAATGTCATGGATGTTTTCCCTGCCACCAGTTTGCAAATATAGGAAATTAGGAGTGACAACCTCAAACATGGAAAAGTAGCATTAGTAAAGTGACCGCACACATGACTTCCAATATCTTCATGTTGGCATTTCAAACTCATTTTTATGACCATTTCTGTATTCTTCCTACTATCTCTGTTCTCTGTTCTTCTCCCTTGGCTTCTCTCTTTGTTTTTCAAGTCTGCTTAATCCTCTTTCTTCTCTTCCCCTGACATTACTTTCTTTCTCTATGTATTATCCATCCAAAGTCTGTCTTCCTCCTAACTTCTGCTGACTATAGTTTCTCTTTTTTAAACACAGAGGATTCACTTAACTCTCTAACTTTCTTAGAGACACACATTTTATGAAATCTCTTCCATGGTTTCTGATATCAAAAGAGAGATATGGATCCTAATTTTCCAGTGGTTAGCCTGACCCTCTTGTTTAAGNGCACATAATATATATATATATATATATATATATATATATAAAAAATTTTATAATGAAAGAAAACATCTTGAAAATGGTTACATATATAATGAAGCGAAAGTGATGCTCACATTTTTAGACCTGAATCTAAAAAAATTTGAAAATATATAGTCTTGTTTTAACAAATATAGTTAGTTTAAACAAATATAATTCAGGACAGAAGAAATAGGCAAAAATAATGAAACTACTATAAGTACAGTACTGAGTAATTTGACTCTTCTTTAAGACTTGTTGACTACTGACTTGATTTCCACAAGCCCAGGCCATTCCTGTCCTAACTGAAGGACAGGAATGGCCTGGGCTTGTGGAAATCAAGTCAGACATTGTCAAAATCAGTCAGACATTGTGTCTCACTGCCTGAGATTAAGTTATTTAGGCTTATTAGATTAAGTAGATATGGGTATTTGTTTGAATTAAATATTCTATTTCATATTTAGTAGATACGAAACCATGACCAGACTCTTACCAGTAATAGTCTATTTTATTCTATTTAAAGCATATTTAATTAAATATTTCATTTTTACAAGCATCACTTGGAAATAGTGTTAATATCTACCACTAGGTAGATACAATACTTAGAATATTTTCTTTCATATAGATATACTGGGGAAAATAAGTAATGGTGGCCAAAAAGAAAAAACAGATTGTGGGAAACTTTTGCCAATAAAAAGANATTTGGTGGTTACTGATATTGAGCTGTTATTGATAAATTTCTCTAAAGGTGGGAGTTCTTAAAATGACTGCATGAAGAAAAACCTGCCAGAATGTGTCCTAGTAATTCATAGCTCTCTATTGGGATGTACTTGTCTTTATCATATGCAGTGACAGAAGGACAAAATAAGTAGGAATAATTTCTTATCACAATTATATAAACTGCATTATTTAAAATTCTGTCGAATTTTTCCATGCATACATCATTTTCTAATGAAAACATGCAGTAAATTTTAAGCTCACTGGCTTGGAATTCCCCCATTTTGTCATCTATTTCCTCAGGGTGCTCAACCAGAGCGCTCAAAGCTTTTCATGCTTATGGTTGTTGGGAGCTAGTGTTGGATAATGTCATGGATGTTTTCCCTGCCACCAGTTTGCAAATATAGGAAATTAGGAGTGACAACCTCAAACATGGAAAAGTAGCATTAGTAAAGTGACCGCACACATGACTTCCAATATCTTCATGTTGGCATTTCAAACTCATTTTTATGACCATTTCTGTATTCTTCCTACTATCTCTGTTCTCTGTTCTTCTCCCTTGGCTTCTCTCTTTGTTTTTCAAGTCTGCTTAATCCTCTTTCTTCTCTTCCCCTGACATTACTTTCTTTCTCTACGTATTATCCATCCAAAGTCTGTCTTCCTCCTAACTTCTGCTGACTATAGTTTCTCTTTTTTAAACACAGAGGATTCACTTAACTCTCTAACTTTCTTAGAGACACACATTTTATGAAATCTCTTCCATGGTTTCTGATATCAAAAGAGAGATATGGATCCTAATTTTCCAGTGGTTAGCCTGACCCTCTTGTTTAAGTAACTGGGAATGATGAATTGAATCTATTTTGCAGAAACAGGCAACACTGGAAATCTTCAGTAAATGCTTTCTATGGATCATCACAGACTGCTATAACTGCAACAAAAAATACATATTTTTATTCAAAATAGAATGCAATTTCTATTGTCATTGTCAGATTATACCTCCAGTCTTCACCTCTTTCAAATATCAACAAAGTGTTTTGCGAGTTTCCTGTGTCACTTTTATTTCTTCTCAATGAATTGCCCATGCAATTGCACTGAAATCGTGAAGGATAACTATAACTTTTGGTATATTAAACTATATTTCTATTGGGTTAGCAAAAAAAGACAGCAAAAATTGACTTTATTAAAAAGTATGTTATCTAGTGCACATAAGCTATATATATATATATATATATATATA